>CM021107.1:93895274-94192905 GCA_007115665.2 Sequoiadendron giganteum | reverse complement strand
AATATGAGTGCATAGAAAAAAACTCGCAAAGTAAGGGCTAAACAACTGGTGAAGTGAAACATAATATAACTCTCTAATGAAGAGGATGAGGAAGAAGAAGATGAAGAGGTATAAAAACCTCCACAAAAGAAGAGGAAGGAGAAGAAAATAGTGGAAATACCTGAGCCAGAGGTTTCAAAGGAACCATAGTTGGTAATCAATGTCATTGCCACAACAAACGCCACCATCTACCATAGTATGTTATTGTTACCAAATTTTCTATCTTCAGCTCGTTTTGGTAGAGCTCGAATTGTTTGCTATATCTAAGGTGAAAGGTACATTGATTTTATGTTGATAGTTCATTTGCAAATGGGGGATTTTAAATAAGATTCAATTTATTATGCAAACTTCACACAACACAAAAGATTCATCAAAATTGCATAGTATTGTTGTATTTTATTCATTTTGAAATGAAGGAACATACAAGATTGCATAAACATTGTTGTTTCATGCTTAGAAGAAAAAAGAGTGTTTAAAAGTCCCACACAAGTTGTGGGAATGATTGAACCACATTGATAAAACATAAGAGCTAAGCTATTCAATTGAAGATAAGAAGAAGAAAGCATATAATGAAACATCATATCCTTCATTGCCTATTCAATGTTGTGTTGATGTTATATCTTCAACTTTGTCATCAACTTTCCTCCTATCTCCAGTCCTTCATTCGCTAGGTTCAGGTGTACCTACAAGATGTTAAGAGGTTTATTAGAGCTCGGGACATAAATTTTCATCATATGGTTATCAACAATTGAATAACTTAAACCTAAGAGCTATCAATCTAATTCAGAAATATTAGAAATGTACAAGAGAGAATCAAGATCAGATCATCAAAGTGAAAGTGAAATCATCATCAGAGGGAATATTGAACTGCTTTTATCTAACATGTTTGCTCACTATGCAAGAACAGGTGCATCTCTTATTTTATAATCAATCTCTTTTCATTATAGTTGTGGAGAAAATGTGTCTCTCACAAGGGTTGAGCCCAACAACTATGAAGATCTAGAAGCCCATGTTCACAACAAAGGAACTGTCATTAACCATTTGTGTAGTGCATAGAGATCAACATAGGTCTGTATACACAATTTATGAAGGAAACAACATTTCACATTTCAACAACATTATTGAAGAAAAATGGAGCACAAGATTCAATCTTTTATTTTAGCATTGTGACATATTCAAATGCTCTGAAAAAGACATTCATTAAGGAGGGCTTACATTTGTGCCTTTGAAATAAAGTTTCGTTTTGATGCACACTTTTGAACAAAGAATGAATTAAAGGAAACAGGGGTAAATTTTCATTATGTTGAATATGTGAGAACAAAAATAATAAAGCTACAGGGCATATATTAAAAGAGGTGAAGTCACGTTGTTTTCTTTAGAATTGACAAATTTTTACATACAAACAACATCATTTTGAAGCCAAAAGAGCAATAAAATCATCGTATTCAAACTTGTGTTTCAGTATTACCACAAAATCAAATTCTTTTAGCTAAACAAATAGTTTTGACTATGCAAATATAGTTTTGATTATACAAGAATCTTTATCTAGTTCTTCAATGGAACCATCTCTATTTGTTTCTTCACAAGAAAGCAATAATAGCCAATGCCAGTTTCAAATAGTGAAGGTACAAGCAAGGAATGATGAGAACTTCACAAAGTCCGAGTCAACATATATGAAGCTTTCAAGAATCGAGATTTAGACAACATAAAAATGATAGAGCTTCACATATATCCAAAAAATGAAGAAAACCCAGAATATCTTGTGAAGCCATGGTTATGAAAGCAAATTTTCAAAGTCTTCTCACAGTGAAGCCAAGGGATTCTTCACAGGGTTTATCTATTTATCATTTTAAGAGGAAGTTCTACAAGAATATTAAGGAAAATAAATGTAATACCCAGATGGAGAAAAGTAAAGCCGCAGCTAGAGACAGTCTTTTATCTCACAAAAGACTAAACCCACATGGGGTTTTTGCATAAAATCTCAAATACAGGGTAATAGAGCAACCTCTAGCTCATTCAAGTATGGGGAATAACTCAGAAATGACATAGCATCCGCGGCCATAGAGTTGAAAGGGTTTTAAAAAATACAACATTGAGGAAGCAAGAAATATACATTTTAACATGTTCACAGTGAGGCTCAAACTAAGCATATTCTACAAAAATAGGAAAAGAAATGGAGCAAGATTTGAACAAAGAAAAGCTTGCCTTCTTTATTTCTGAATAAAAATAAATTCAAACCCACCCGAGGGTCTTCCAACAGACAAAATCTTGAGCTAGGGTCATTCATGGCAGCATCGAATACAAAGAGCATCAACGAACAAAAATACATTAGAAATGTGCATGGTCGTGGCCTAAAAGCCACAAATGGCTTCGAAATAGAGAAAAAAAAACTAGATCTATTGACTGTAAGCAGCTTATCTTGCATTTTTTCTATAGAAATCTTTAGAAAAACAACTAAAATAGAGCGAGAAATGGTGAATAAATCTCCAAACCCTACTTGGTGGTGACGACCAAGCAGTTTCGTTTCTCCAAGGATACAAAGTGAAAATGAGAAATGAGACTAGGGTTCGATGCTCTTGACTCAATCCCTAATCTATTGAGTGGGATTTTTTACTATCTTTTAAATCATTTCATTCTAATTTTTTCATGGTCTTAACTTATTAAGTCAATCGACCTAGTATCAAAGTGGAGCCCATGATTTTGTGTAAAGTCAAGTTCAAATTATTACTTTGAATTGAAGGAAATAATACTTGACTTAGTTTGCATGAAGTAAATCAAAGAGAAAATGGAGTATGTGTCAACTGAAGTTTTCCACTTATCTTCATTGCATGACATTAGACAAATAAAAATAATTATATAATTAAATATTAAAGGTATTTTTACCTTAATATCTAACATGTAAATGTGAAGGGAAAAAGAACAAATACATATTAAATATTAAGATAATCAGATCAATTATCTTTAATATTTGATCATATAGTTACCTTCACTTCAAAATCATGCAAAAAGTCAAGATGGGAGTGAAACTCAAGATTGAATGGCAGTAAACTAAACTAATCATGCAAGAAGGTCAACTGAAGATTATTTTCATGCATTCAGGGTCAAACTAGAGACTTTATCCTGATTGCATGGATTTTTTGAGACATTTATGTAGTTTCACATCATTTTTGGAGCTGTTTCGATCATGCACATTGCGGTATGGAGTTTGCAACATCCTGAGTCAAGTTTTCTTTAGTTTCAGACCCTCTTTTCGAGGCTTTTCTTCTTTGCTCGTGAGAGGATATTTTCGAGATATTATTCACTCCTAGTTTTCTTTTAGTCCCACCTCTTGGCACATTGGAGTTGCCATATTTTGTATATATTGAGAAAAGCTTAGTCATTTTCCTCAGTTCTTATTCTATGCCTTTGCGTTCTGCAAAGAGATTATCTTGTAACTCAGTTTTATTTATAGTTAATATAATACATCAGCTTTACAGGTTATTTTGGTTTCATTTTTGTAGAGTTTTCCTTTAAAATTCTTGGGAAAAACATAATTACCTTCATAGCTTTAGGTGTTTTGTATTCCTTAAGTGATTGATGTAAGTTTACTATGTTTCAAGCCATAAACCTTTAAATTTTTGTCTCATTTAATGATACATGTAAACAAATGCAGTTTGTCATAGGTCATTAATTGTGCTTTTAAAGTTTGTATTTTCTCTTAATTTGTGAAAACCCAATTTTCCTTAGTAAGGTGAAAATAAGCATAGCCTTTTAGTGAAGTATTTATGTGGTTAAGTTTTTCGAGTTGATTTGTGTTAGCAATCCTTCTGAGAGTTTTAGTTGTGAATCAATCTATAATTAGTATTTTCTGGTGCATCACCTCCTAGAAGCAATTCATAATCAGAGTTTCATATATTTTCATAGATTAATCCTTCTCTTATTTCCCACACATTTTTTTTAGATTTTAGGAGATTTAAAGGGGAGCCATATCATAACCTAGAGGTCTATCCTCATTATGGGGTACCCACAACCTGAGGATATTCCAATGTTTCACAGGGTTGCAGAGCTTTGCAGCTTTGCATCACGGGTGAAATCTTGTTGATAATAGTTACCACAAGTTTTAACTATGTATGAATAAGTAGATGTAAACAATAAGGAAAGAATAATACAATGCTTATTAAATTATATAAGGAGATTCAATAAGAGCCTAGACGAAGTAATCAAAGGCTTTTTGGAGCCAATAATTGTCACACTCTAGGAGAAGAGAGAAAAATCCTAAAAATAGTTGAGGAGATAAGAGAAAAGGAAATCCAAGAGGTAGGGTCAGACCTTACTGCATAGCCGAAGGAGCATCTGGTGAACTAAGTAACCTTGGAAAAAATAGAGGGCGCACTCCTTGATGGAAGGAGAACAAACAAAAATGGAGAAGGTGCAAAAGGAAACAACATAACTGGCTAGAAAACTCCACAAATCTATCTTGGAAAAAGATAAATCAAGGAATTAGATAACACCTTGTCTAGAAAGTATCCAAGCAAGTGGGGGAGATGATAGGGGGTAAGAGGAAAATACTATAGAAGCCTCTACTTCTCACTCCCTCATATAGTCTATCAAAGATTTTATGGTGAAACAAAGCAACTACAACCAACACCTACACAACAACTACTACAATTACCAGTAATAGGCTCCCACGTAGACCTCTCCAGTATCTACCCATTACAAAAGATTCAATTAGGAGATATATTTTAGATGATATTGCTAAGGAGTAAATGCTACAACATTTTGAAAGCATGGAACAATTACAGGAAGCAATGAGCATGTTGCAAAATTCAATACTGCAACTATAGAGATGCATATCCCTCCCACTACCATAATGACTCAAGTAGTTGGTGGACAACCTGCAAGAGGATATAAAGGCATAAAGAGGTCAAATAAGGTAGCAGGAATAGGTGGAAATAATGAAAAACAAAACAAAAGAGGCCACAAAAATATGTGTGGCAACCCACTCACAGTTGGAAGAATTAATAAAGAACATAGAAGGGAGCATAAAAGAGGCCAATATGTTTTACCAATTTTATCTCAAATGGTTGAACCTCACCAAAAATATAATATTGGATCACATAATTGGAGGACCAAATAGTGCATATCGCCTCCTCATATGGTCCACTAAAATATATGGATGGCATAATAAGAGCACAAATAGAGAATATGCACACTCAACCACACCAAGTCTAGGAACAAAGGGAACATATAGATATGTAAATCAAGTAGCTTAGGGAAACAATCAACATTAATTTGGCACACTTAACTAGATTTTTGGGGGAAGCCAAGAATACAACACAACATATTTGGATACCTACTAATCTTGCAGAGGCAAAGGAAATAAACATAAACATTGAAGGACACATCAAAGTTCTCCAACAAGCAAAACAATAATGGGACACTGCTGTGTAGTTAAAGGTCATGTACAAACACATTCTTCTTAGGAATTGAACAACATGTCTTGAGGACAAGACATAATTTTAGCAGGTTATAGAGTAGAGACCAAAAGTTGCCACATAGGACTTGCAAAACCTAAGGTCGACAACGAAGATGGAGTAAAAGGTAAACTATAAGGGCCACATCTCTCTAGGAGACAAAGCAAAAATATATGTATGTAATAGATGTAGGATATAAGATATGAGATAAGAGAGTACTAGATAATGATGTGAAGATAGTATAGGAGATAATGCAGAGCATAGACTAAGACCTTCCAATGTATATGTCATACTAATGTATATATGGAGTTGAAACGATGAAAAATAGAGTTCGGGGTTAAAAGGGGTTCACCAAAATTATAATAAATAGACCTATTTTCCTTTATTTCATTAGGAAATGAGATCCACACAATGAATTGGTTAATTATCAACCCTTTGGTGAATCAACTCAAAGTGAGAATCTTCAGATTTCCTTATGCTTGAAGGAGGGGGTCAAGGTCAAACAACACTTTGGGGAGAAAAACTAAAAATAGAAAATCAACACCAAAATGCAATCTAACACTTGAGACAACAATATTAAACTCAATACTAGCAGAACCAAAAAACATATTGTGCATCTGAGAAGGGTGGAGACTTGTGTACCAATCACCAAAAGTGCTTTTCAAAAGCTGATCTGAGACTCATTCAACCATGGGCGAATGGGTCCAAGTGCAACATTTTTTTGTAGCTTTTAGGAGCCTTTGATACATATCTAAATCTTCCAATTTTCCCAAGTTTCACAATCGAAATGTCAGAAATGACTTCAAGATCTTAGTTTCTATGAGATGACAACAATTTTGACAACTTTTACAACTTTATAAATCTTGCTCTTCAAAAGGCCTTCAAGTAGTTTTCTATCTATATCTACAATCGTACATACAAGAGAGAAAAATGTTTGTTTTGAGTGAATGGGGATTTTCCTTGGTCAAACCCCGTTTTGGTAATCAAACCTTGAATTGAAATGAAACATGAAAGAGGGAATGAAGAATGAACAAAGCTATGTTACCACTCAACAAAAACTTGAATAAAACCTTGATAATGGAGATCATAGGAGGTCTACAACTTGCAAGAGATGGTTGAATTGGATGTGGATCTTGACACTTGAATCTTGCTTGAAATAGTGCTTTGAATGCTTGATTTAATCATTAAACCTACATCACAATGTTAGCTCCAAAAATATGCATGATGCAAGAATACTTTGACATGATGAACAGATCTTGAATGTTGCAATAAAACTCTGATATATTTGCTCTTGAATGCGCTTAATTGCTCTTGAAATGATCTTGTAGATCTTGAAAAGTGCTAGGTGAAACGTAGTGAAATGACCTTGTATTTATAGGTATGTATCCTTAATTTCCTAAAATTCAAATATCACAAGCTAACATTGAATTATGGATTTGAAAACATTAAAATATCACCAAAAACATAATTTAAATTTAGGTCGTAAGGTTTAGGGAGGACCCATTCGCCATGGGTGAATGGGTCCTAGGTCCATAAACCTATGACACACATTGCTCAATGTGATGTGTTATGTTTAGGCATTAATTATTGATAGGTTTCCCCTTCAAAAAAAATAATTAAATAGGTTTGTAAATGAATTAAAGGGCCAATTAAGGCATAATTAAGCTCAATTAATTAAGAGGGCCCAACTAAGTGTGTAAATGTAATAAGGTACATTTAACAACACTAAATTAAGGCATTATTAAGTCCATTTTAAATAAGGAGGGGCCAAACAAGTGATAAAATGTAAAGGGTTACATTTTTCTACACTACATTTAGTCCCTACTTTAGTGAGAGGATGACCTTGCATCAAAGTCACACTAAAGTAGATAATTAAGAGAGGTCTAATTGTACAATTGTTGGAAGGATAATACGATAAAGATCAAGGAAGGTGATCAAGCCTCCAAGATCTAACATCTCATGGAAAAATGAACAAAGGCACAAGGAGACACGTGCCTATGTGAAATATATATATATGCAACAACAATGACAAGATACTCAATCATACAATGTCGAAGACTCAAAGAAAGAGAAAAAAAGGGTCGATCAAGCCTTGACTATCCAACATGATGTGGAAAACACCTCAACTATTTGTACAATTTTTTTTACAAGTGGAACTCATTGTCCACTATGCAAACAACACACTCACACATGCTAGTGAAACTCTATTGTCCACTAGGTGAGCCCCCAAGTGTGGAAAATGAGAGAATCTCATTAGGCTCCCATACCATACCAAAGTTATACCTTTGATAAATTTAATAAGGCACCACACAATATGAACTTTGCACTCCATAAGGCTTAGCAAGCTGCGTTATGCTAAACAAGTTTATGAACAAACTAGGCACCACAAGCAAGCAAAGTGTGTTATGCTTGGTGGCCATGAAAAAGGGATATAACTTCGAGCTTCATAAGGTTAGAAATTTGCATTATGCTAAACAATTATGAAGAAAATGAAAATAGGATAAGACACGTTCAAAGGGATTTTTCTTAGTTCATGTAAGGTCTCCTCTTAGGGATCATCATGCCTAATGTGTCCAAGAGAGGACAAGTCTATGATAAAAGATTCACAACTTAGGGAATGTAATGCATAACATCAGCACTAAGAGGAAAGTCATATGCCAAGAAAGGTTACACTCTTGGAGGACATCAAACCCAATGACAACACCAAGAAGAAGACACATCGCAAGACGTAAGAAGACCACACAATGAAACATAAGGATATAGTCTGAGATCTCCAAAATGATAATGCTAATGTATGCCCACACTTTAAAGAAATTTCTAACACCACATTGTGAGAAATTACTTTAAAGTAGAAAATGATAAATGCTAACAATAAAGAATACCTAAGAGCTTATTTGGAAATCCCTATGTCAAGCATATGTTTCTAAATGAAGCTGCATCATGAAGAAGGGGTTTCCCCCAAAATGAAATCCCAAAATCACATAACGGATCCATAGATTCGAGGTCAATGTATGCTCCAAACAATGATATTCCAGTGGTTCCTCATGTTTCACAACAATAGAAAAAAATACCACAAACTCCAATGAATGTTAGACAATCTTCAAGGATAAGTAGACCTCTGAAAAAAAAATCTCCCTCTTTGTATTCTATTTTATTAACTAATGTCGGTGAACCAAAATGTTATGATGAAGCTATGTAGGTGGATACCAAGGTTTAGTGGGAGCATGGAATGGAAGAAGAAATGGACTCCTTGTTGAAAAATAAAACTTGGGAATTATGCAAGTTGCCTGTAGGTAAAAAGGCTTTACCAAAAAAATGGGTTTATAGGCTGAAAGAAGAGGACGGAGGTAAGAAACTATTTAAAGCCAAATTAGTTGTAAAGGGATTTGCACATAAAAACGGTATTGATTTTGATGAAATCTTTTCTCCAGTTGTTAAAATGACTTCTATTTGTACTGTTTTAAGTATTGTGGTTGTTGAAGATTTGCATTTAGAACAACTTTCAATGTTAAAACATCCTTTCTCCATGGTGATTTGGAAGAGGAAATATATATGGAACAACCACAAAGATTTGAGGGTAAAGATAAGGAGAAACTAGTGTGCAGATTGAAGAAAAGTTTATATGGTTTGAAGCAAGAAGCTCGGCAATGGTATATTAAATTTGATAGTTTTATGGCTGAGCAAGGCTACATCAGGTGTAATTCAGACCATTTTGTTTACTTTAAAAGGTTAGATGAAGATAGCTACATTATTTTATGTTTATATGTTGATGATATGCTTGTAGCAGGGTCTAACATGGATCACATAAAGGAGTTAAAACAATAGTTAGCAAATTCATTTGCTATGAAGGATTTGGGGGCAACAAAACAAATCCTTGGTATGAAGATTACAAGAGATAGGAAAAATAGAAAATTGTTTTTATCTTAGGCTAATTATGTTAAAAAGGTGTTGTGGAGATTTCATATGGAGAATGCAAAAGTTGTCAGCACACCTTTGCCCAGTCATGTCAAATTGACTAAGGATATATGTCCAAAGAAACAAGAGGAGGAAGAAAAAATGTCCAAGGTACCATATGCTTCAGTTGTAGGCAGTTTAATATACACCATGGTATGCATGAGACTGGTTATTGCACATGTCGTAGGAGTTGTTAGCAGGTATATGAGTCATCCCAGAGTTGAGCATTGGAATGAGGTAAAATGGATTCTTAAGTTCGTGAGAAGTGCATCCAATAAATGTTTATGTTTTGGAGGTTCTAATACTGATTTAAAAGGCTATGTTGACTCAGATTTGGTAGGGGATATAGATACTAGGCAGAGTACCATAGGTTATGTATTTATAGTTGTTGGGACAACAATGAGTTGAATTTATCGATTGAAAAAGGTGGTTGCTTTATCCACCGCAGAGGCAGAGTATGTTGCCGCAAAAAAGGAAACAAAGGAGATGATATGGCTGCAAATTTTCATGCAAGAGTTGGGCAAACAACAAGCTGAAAATCACTTGTTTATAGAAAGCCTGAGTGTTATACATCTTGCAAACAATTTTTCCTTGCACTCTAAAACCAAATGCATACAACTGAGATATCATTTCATTCGGTCAGTGTTGGAGGATGGATAGGTAAAGTTGGAAAAGATACATACAATGCCAATCCAGTGAATATGTTTACAAAGGTAGTGAGAAGGGAGAAGCTGAGCTCCTCTTTAGTTTATGTTGGTCTTCATGGTTAAAATTATAACAAAGCAATAGGGTCCAAGTTGCTTATTCCAGTGGGAGTTGTAAGTGCAGTTGTGTCATCCAAGACCAGTCTCCAAGTGGGAGATTGTTTGTATGTATGGAATTATGCATGCTTTCATCATCTTTACCTAATATGTCAACTTCATGAGGACATTTATTAGGGGTAGGTTGAGCATGATTAGGTTCTATTGCATTAGGATCATTACAAAACACATTGTTGGTATGTGGCAATTGATCATGTTATACTGCACACTCTTCATGTGTCAACTTCACGAGGACACTTATTAGGAAAAAGGAAAAAAATTGACTTTGTAGAACCCTAATTCTAGAAGTTTCTAAAAAGCATCATATTTTGTGATCATGTGTTTGAGCCTAGGTTCACTTTCAATTCTTATTTATGTGGAAACTCCTTTCCATGGTAACCACATGTGCGAGAAGTCCAGGGACAGATACCCCCCTATGCTTTTCATTAGCTCTCCACTTAGGAGCATACTGTAAGTTTCTGGGATATCAGCTACTTGGATATCTATATAGGTATGGATTCTTGGATCTGATCCAACCTGCACATGCATGTTCTTCAACTCACCTACAACATTGACTTCGATTTTATCCAACTGAATCACCTTTTTATTAGTTGGGATAGGACTTAATCCTAACTTTTTACAAATCGAAAAAGGCATGACATTCCCTAATGCTCCAGAATCTAATAAACAATTGTGCAGATTCTTTCTAAAAATTCTTAAACTTACCAGAAAAGGTGGGGTACTGGTCTTACCTTTATACATAGTTGCATTTGTCTCCTTTGCTGGAGTCACCTTACCTTTCCCTTTTAGGCGATCTGCCTCTTCCAAAGCTTTTAATACCACCTCCCGTTGAGCTGGGCACCACTTCATGATGTCAAAGAAAGATAGTAATATCTTCTGCCTCTGTAATTCTATAACAAAATTAAACTTTGAATCATTCCTAACTTGATATTTAGTAAAAGGAGGCAGATTACCTCTATTCTGAGAATCAAAAGGTCCCTTTGGTGGAGGTGGATCGTTATCCGCATTCTGATTTGGTGGAACCATATTGTTCGGGGGTGCAAATGTAGTGAATGGCCCCTTATTCTGATTCCTTAGAAAGTGACCACCCTTAGATTGAAAAGCTTGAGCATCATAGACATCTTCCTCTAGCTCATTATCCCCTTGCATGGGGAATTGATATTTTTGTTCAATGGTCTCATAAGTCATGGCAGTGTTGAGTGGCCCATTATTCTGATTGGAATTTCCTGTTGGAGGATGGGCATCAGCCTGTGCAATTTTCACAATTTTCTCCATTTCTGGGCAATTGACTTCAGAATGTGTTGTTGTATCATGCAACCTACACCAATTGGTCATAAAATTCAAATCAGCAACATTAGCAGTATGTGGTCTTTCCTCACCTGTTTGATAATTATGAGGAACTCCCCCATTGTTAGGCCCAGTATTCCACTGCCTATTGTTGTTGTTGTTATTGAACCTCTAATTGTATCTCTATTTTAATTTTGATAATTTTGATTTGAAGAGTTCTGATTCTGTAAATTTCGATTGGTGTTCTGATTTTGGTTTTGATTGGAGTAATTTCCCTGAGTGTTATACCCTCCCTGATTGTTATAATTTTGGTTTTGGTTGGGAGGAGGGTTTTGCCTAAGTTGTGCCATGTCATTTGACATTTGAGAGAGAGTCTTCTTGAGAGTCTCTAACTCACTTGTGAGTTGAACAGTTTGTTCATTCTGCACATTTTGGACTATGGATGGGGAATGGACATGGGTTGATCCTCCTATTTGTTGTGGTTGATTTTGAGGCTGATGTTGAGTTTGATGGGAGTGATCTTGCATGCCATTGCTGAAGAAAGGCACAGTAGGTGGAGCTTGCAACTCAGATGCAGGTCCATATTGGGAATAAGACATCCCAGGGACAGTGTTGTATAAGGGTGGATTAGGCATCTGATAATTCATGGGAGGAAGAGTTACTCCTAAACCTCCTGGTTGCAGACTTATCTGTTGTTGCAATTTGATAGCCAGATGATAAATTTTAGACAGAGAGTCTATCTCATTAGGTTGATAAGTTCTTTGCAAGAACAGGCCAATCAAAGGATCAACAACTCTCAGATACGCCTATATGGCCATACCCTCTGGCACTAAGTAAGGCTCTTGTAGCCTGCGATACATCCTTTGGAACCTAGTGTTGAACAAGGGTAGTGGTTCATGATGTTCCTTTCTTATGGTGGAAAACTGGTGATATAATATTGCAGGGTCTACATAAACCCTGAATTGATTAATAAAAATATTTTCTAAATCTGTCCAACCTAGAATAGATCCTCTGGGAAAATTTAAGTACCAGTTATATGCCATATCTCCTAAACAATAGGGAAACAACCTACATACCACATCTTGATGAGCAACTTGAGCTCATGTGCAAGCATCTTTGAATGCTTGTATATGTTCCTCAACACTTCTCGATTCTCCATGCATGTATTTCAGACATAACTTCTCTGGGTTCTTTGGTAAATCATGAAATCCCCCAGGAATAGTCCCTAACGGAGAGGGATTATTCACAAAATAAGCCATTGGTGGGATGGGCTGAGTAGGTGGTGATATAGGTTGTATTTGTGGAGACTCAGGCCTACTTGGTGGTGTAGGTGGAATTGGTGGAAATCCAGGCGGAGTAAGTGGTGGTGGCAAGGTAGGTATCAATATCCTACGGGCATGGGGTCTAGGTCTAATTGGGGTTTGTAATTCTTGTAAAGGTTAAGGGTCGGTAGAGGATCTCAGAATCCTTCCATATTTCTCCAGTGAGAAAGACACTATGCGAGCCAGCTTGTCTTTTTAGGCCTTCCTTCTAGTGCCAATTTTTGTTGATAGTGAAAATGACACAAACAACGTTAAAACATAATATTTCTACTCTATTTCTCCTGAAAATGAAAGACAACATGTAGTAGCCTAACTCCCAAGGTCCTGGTAGTTGATTCTCAACTGTCTAGTGTCACTCAATTGGTTCATGCAACTATAATATTCAAGGGGCCTATGCTGGTAATAAAAGATTCAAGCGATGACTCATTTTATCGAACTGTTTTAGTAAATCAATGGGGTTTCAAACAAAAGAAAAAGATAGATCAAAGGGGTAAACCAGTAAGTATGAATCAAATTTATCTAGCATCTGGACATATATCTTCAAATAATGAATGTTCTTCCAATCAGATCAAGAAAACCATAAGATGACACAATCTATAGCATAATCTATACCACTGCATACATTTTAGGTGCTTAATTAACTTCACAATTACACATCACAAATATTTCAAGTATTTCAAAACAACACACATTCATTCATTATCAAGATTATAGATCAACAGACTTTAATAACTTCAATTCAATGATAATTTAACAAGATAATCCTTAAATCTGGTTTCTTCTAATGACTTTCATCACATAAGAAACTAGCATGCATCAGCACAATCACTGGCATTCAGATAGATTATAACTTATCTACCTTATCAACTCAAAACAACTCAATTGTAATACCATATTGCGTAAACCTATAATTCTATTAACTGTAAAAAAGATCAAGTACAAAGTATCTCTGTAATCACTACAAAATTCTATCTCTTAAAATCAGGTAAGCCAATCCTATTCTCAATTAGCCGACCCTTACAATATGATACCCACAGGGTATTTATAGATTATACAAAGTTCGAACTCCACTTCTATTTTAAGTCACCCACCCTTTTAGGAACAAACTTTCTTGAAAACTCAGATTGATTTGATCTTGAGTTCTTACATTAGACATTCAGTTCAACTAGAGAAAAGAAAAATAGAAGAGAAATAAAGTCATGTGCTTCAACTGTCAGTGCTGCATGCAACATGCAAAGAAGAAGAAAGTCATGCATGCAAAAGATTTATGCATGTGAAGCTGGATCTGTAATGAACTCATCATAACTGGTGAAGACTTGCTGTAATGTATCTAATTCTAGCCCATCAACCCAGCTATCTTCAAATTTGATTCGCTCCAACTTTGTTGTAGCAAACCCTTTTATATCTTTTATTTTTACCAATTCTCTTCTTGCAGCTTTCATTTTTGCCTTGACATCCATCAACCGATCTATCATCAAATCTTCTCCATCATCTCCTTTCTGCATGAGTTCTTTAAATATATCATCCCATTTCTCTTTGATCTGACTCAAAGACATGCCTTCTTTTGTTAATACATTTACATCTACAATGATAGCAATGACTGCTTCTAGCTCCTCAAATTGTTCAGTCAAATTATTAACAGCATCTTGGACCTCACTCCTATGTTTACACAAGAAATCTATCCTGAATCGGAGTATACGAGAGGTCTTCTCCACAAAATCCTTATTGTCCTCCTCAAGTATTGATTGTTCAAGAAGATTAGTTAAAGGCAATGCACTAACCTTTTCTAATTTCTGACTATACTCTTTATACTCCTCTTCCTGTTTCTCCGATGCTTCAATATATTGCTGCATTTGTCCTATTAACTCTTATGTCCCTTTAATGACCTCAAAACCTTCAATCAAAAATTCACTTACTTCCTGATTCAACTTGTTTATCCATCTGTCTACCATCTTTGCTTTGCCTCTTACTTGCACCAAATCATCTACCTCCTTTTTGCTTAACAAAATAGGAGTCTCAATGGCCATTACCTGTTGTGATCTCAGAGAGGAAACACTTTTCAAAAATGAATGCAATTGATCTAATTGAGCCTTAAGCTCATCCTTCTTTTGTTTATCTTTTATCATTCTTGACTTGGTTGTTGAAGCCACCACATCAATTAGGTTCATCTGTTGATTCCCAGTGGGCCTTCCCAAGTTGACAGTACTCAACTGATAATCTGTTAGCTGCATGTCCCCTACTTCCTTTTCTGTCATTGGCATGGCACACTCAGCAACAATCTCTCCTTTGTCTGTGAGTCTGGTAGAGAGTAGGATTTTGGTCTTCTTTATAGGCCTCTCTTGTTTGATCTCCTTCATCATATCCTCCCATTTGAGAGGTTGTGAAGGTGTTACTGCCCTTTTCTGCAGGTCTAGTTTTAACCAAGTGGGAGCACATGGAGCAGTAGTCATCATAGAAGAAGAAGAGGCAATAGTAGTATGAGGTGGCTGCACACTTACCTGGGGTTGAGAATCAACCCATGATTTCTCTTGTTGTTCTTGCACTGTATGCATCTGCGCAAGTCTTTTAGACTCTTCCCTATCTTTCTATTCTTGCCTTTTCTTATCTTCCTCTTCTTTCCTCAACCTCTCTTCCTCCAACCAATTTCTCTCCACTTTTTCCTTTTCCAACCTTTCTTTTTCTATTTTTTCCTTCTCTATTCTTTCTCTTTCTAGAGCTTCCCTTTCCAATTTCTCTTTCTCTAAAGCCTCTAGTCTTTCCCTTTCTAGTCTTTATGCCTCCAAAGCCTTAAGTCTTTTCTACCTTTGCTTCTTGTTGTTGTTGTTTCTTAACCAGCTCTTCGACTTCTCTTTCCTTTTGTAATTGTTCTGCTCCTTCTTCCTTTTGGCGAGCTTCCTCTGCAAGTTTTAACTTAGCAACCAAGATTTCCTTTTCCCTCCGGTTCCTTGCCTTCTCTTCCTCAAGGTCATGAATCTTCTGTATTAGTTCCAACTTGTCATTCTCTTCTTTGACCTTGAGTTCATATTCTTGTTGCCTTCTTTGTCTCTCTACTTCATCAGTTGCTACCTTAGCTTTACTTTGTCTAGTTTTTAATTGTTGCTGGTGCAGTATAGCATTAGCTTGTACCTTAGCATCAATTTCCTTTTGTTTCTCTACTGCAGCCCTTGCATCAGAATTTCTTTTCGCCTCTTCAAACAACTTCCATTGATCTTCTTGTGTCAAAATATGCTCAATATCCTCCTTTAGAGGCATGTTTTCTTGCATATCTTTCTCTGACTTAGTTTCATCTAAATCCGTTCCAACCTCATGAATCTCCCTCTCCACTTCTTTTCCCTTGGCCGTTTCAACCATGCTATGAAGAGCTCCCTCTTGAACTTCTCCTCTCTGCTGTTTTGTAAGTGGGATTTGTGTGGAAGACTCACCTAATGTAGGTGTTGAAACAACAGATCCTACTAGAACATCCCCTTCTTGTGTTTCCTCTTCATCCCCTGCTGCTTCAAGTTCTATCTCATCAATATCTGGGGGAAAGAACTCCAAAGGCTCTTTAGGAGGTGTCTTCCTTTTGATCCTTTTGTATCCTTTACCCTTTTTAGGGGCTGGTCCTTGAGGAGTCTGGGTTCTTAGCACTAACCATTGCACGCTCCTATCCAACACTGTGCTTCTGATCCGCTTAATATCAATGGTTTCTTCACTGTCCCAGTCAATTGGATCTAGACTCTTGGTGCCAATGTTCAAAGCCTCATAGGATGGATCCAATACAATTCCATCATCCACCAATGTGTCAGGAATATTTTCTTTAACACCAAGCTCTGACATGAGTGAGACAAATAGCCTTTCATAATTCTTCTTCCTTAGATCATACTCATCTTGTCGGTCACTCCAGAAGTCTTCTAGAAAATTGAAATATCTAGTAAACACCAAAGGCAACAAGGCATACATCTTACCCTTAGGATCAAAATACTTACAAGCCGTGTATAATCCCAATTTCAACTGTATTAGCTCCCTGCAAACAACCTTTGCTCCTACTAGATGTTGACAGCTATATTCACCCAACTTCATGGGAAACTTATGACATTCGGTTTTATGTTTTATCCCAAACTGAGCATTAACTCCAAGAGCCTGATACACAAACTCCATCAACACTATTCTATTATTGTAGCACCTTGGAAGCAAATGTGGATGGCCTTCAAAACCAGCTAACTTGAAATATGTGAATTTGGGGTATTGAATGTACCAACATCCCCATTTAGCAATGAATGCCATGGCTTCTTGACTCAACCTATACTCTGCATCTCCATTTAATTTATTAATGACTACATATATAAATGCATCATTGACTTTTTTAATTGGGTCTCAGAAACTTGTACAGACAACTGGTCATAGTGTTCCCACACTTTCTTCTGTCCATCCAAGACTCCCATTATGCCCACTCTGTTCAAACCTGGGAAAACACCCAACCTTGTCGCTACATACACAATGCAAGAAGTCATAAAGAAACACTTAGTCTCTCTGATGTTACCCAGTTGATTATGGATAGCATTTGATACGATCATAGGCCAATCAAACTGTTGTTTTCCATTTAAAATTGTCTGGATGAAAGGAAACATCCACTCCTTGAACTGAAATGTATCTCTCTTCCCAAAAACTCTAGACAACATCATAATTATATTTGATACCTCTTTGTAGAAATCTGCCCTCTTTGGCTGGTCTGCAAGCTTGCTTAAAGATTTCTTTTCTGTCTTCAACCACTTCTTGTTTAAATGAGATTTATTGGAGTCCGTATACCGACTATATTTCTCAAAGGCCTCTGCCTCATCCAACTACACCAAGTTCTTAGGATCAGGAACATTGAATATACTTTGCAATGCTTGAGGAGTAAGATCAATGATCACATTGTTCTGGGAATCCATGCACTGTCTGGTAACAGGATTGTAGGCACTTGTAGCTGTTAAGATCAATTCTGGGCATTGGATTGACAAAGGAAACAAAGTGATATGAGCCAAACTAGACTCCACAATCCTCTTCATTCTAGGTGTCGCATCCTCATTGAATGTTTCAGCATATGCCTTCTCAAAGTTGTACTGGCCCAAGTTTGTGTCAGTGATGTCTGACTAGTCGGATTCCACTTTGCTGACTTTGATAACTAGACTCCTGTGATTATACCTTAAGGTATAAAGCAATTGTTCAGGCTTAATTTTCTTTGGTTTAGGCGCTGCCTTTGATGTCCCTGTAGGCTGATTCCTTTGAGCAACTTCTCTTGATGTTCTTGACATTTTCTAGCTTTCCTGCCACAAAAACCTCTAATTAGATCTCTGAATATCATCATAAAACATGCTTTAAAACCATACCTTTCATGTATACATTGGAGGCAGAACCAGGCAAAACATATTCTAAACAGTCTCTTTTAACACACTGTTGGAATCAAAGTCAAAATTGGAATGGACACTCTACTAATAAGAAGCGGGCTTAGAGTCAGAATTGGAATGGTGACTGGAATCGGAACCGGAATGGAAACTGACTCTGTTTTCTTCAAATTTTCTATTTTCATATTCGGGTTCGGTTCTGCTCCCGCTTCCGCTAGGTAAACATTTTCATAAAGTAAAGCTCCTCACTATGGGTGGAGTCGGAGAATGGATGGAAACTAGAATCGATACCTTTTGAAAAACATAATTTTCAAGTTCAAAATCGATTTCGATCCCGCTTCCGACCAAGTTGACCATGACGTCATAAATGACTTTATCAATTAAATGTAGAACTTCATGGTTTCAAACTAGACGATTCTCAAAATGACATGGGGCTAACTTGGAATTCAATAAAACCATCCCCATATGACTAGGGGTGACTATATTTTAGGGCATCATATTTTAATCCTTAAAACGGGATCACAGAAACACACAAAACCCTAATTTAGAAAATACGATAAAACTAGGGCACAGATTAACACTTCCTATTTTACCAGACTGAATGCGTGACAAAACCCTAAGTACAAATGAGATTCAATTAACCCTAACTCACTGTAAATCCCTAATCCAACTAACACCATTTAAAACCTAAATTTAATCTAACTTACTGCAAATCAAAATAGCACGACGCGATCACGACTAAAATGTGAAAGCAACCATGCCCTAGAACAAAAAGAACCAAAAACAAAAACAAAAGAAACGAAGAATAACCAAACAAACAAATAAAGCAAGAACTTACACAAACAAACTTACTAAGAACCATGAATTTCATTAAAATGAAATGATTCAAAGCATGAGCAAACACAAAAAATGCAACAGTAAATAACCGATGAACAACAACGATAAGAAACCCTACCTCGAACACAAAAGAACCCAGCTAACCTTCTGAACTGATCCGCGAGCAATAATCTTCTCCTCATTCAATTGATTTGCTCAAGCGAACTTCGCCACTGCTCTTCCTTGCTCTTAAATCTTTAAACAATGATAATAACAATACGTTTAATCCTTCAATGAAGGTAAAAATGATAATTTCTACCTACACGAACAGCTGTCATTAATGCATTAAGTGCAGTTGGGCGGAATCGGAATTGAAAGAGAACCAACACTTCATTGTAGTGCGACTTCAGTCAAAAAGTCAACGACCAAGAAAACGGCAGGGGCGGAATCAAAATGGAGACTGATTCAGAAACTTAAGAAATTTCCTAACTTAATTCCCATTCTGGTTCTGGTTCCGCCAATAAAGCAGAAAACAAAACTCAACACAAAAAGTAAAACAAAAGAACCAACATAATAAAACTTAACACAAGGACTAAGACTAAAACCAAAAGTTGAAAAGCGGAGGTGGAGGCGGAAATGAATTTAGATTTTGCAATTTTCAATAAACTCCAACTTAATGCCCACTCCGGCTCTGAGTCCGATGAAGACAAAACAACAGACCAAAAGAAAAGACTATCGAGATGGGGACCGGAACGAGTTTTGATTGAAGTTTTAGAACCTGATTTGGTTCCGGCTCCCCTTCCGACAGACTAAAATAAAATAAACAAAGTGTTGAAAGGAGAAAGACTCCAGACTTTGTTTGAAAAACAACAAGAGATGAAAATAAACAAAGGGGGACCCATTTTGACCAAGGCAAAATATGGGGTGGTTATGCAAGGCATAACAAAACCCTTGAATGAAACCTTGATAATGGAGATCTTATGAGGTCTACACCTTGCATGAGATGGATGAATTGGATGTGGATCTTGATGCTTGAATCTTGCTTGAAATATTGCTTTGAATGCTTGATTTGATCATCAAACCTACATCACAATGTTAGCTTCAAAAACATGCATGATGCAAGAAGACTTTGATATGATGAATAGATCTTGAATGTTGCAATAAAAATCTGATATATCTGCTCTTGAATGCCCTTAATTTCTCTTGAAATGCTCTTGTAGATCTTGAAAAATGCTAGGTGAAACTTAGTGAAATGACCTTGTATTTATAGGTATGTATCCTTAATTTCTCAAAATTCAAATATCACAAGCCAACATTGAATTATGGATTTGAAAACATTAAAATATCACCAAAAACATAAATTAAATTTAGGTCCTAAGGTTTAGGGAGGACCCATTCCCCCATGGCTCAATGTGACTTTTGTTATGTTTAGGCATGAATTATTATCAGGTTTCCCCTTAAAAAATGTAATTAAATAGGGTTGTAAATGAATTAAAGGGCCAATTAAGGCATTATTAAGTCGATTTTAAATAAGGAGGGCCCAAACAAGTGAGAAAATGTAAAGGGATACATTTTTCTACACTACATGTGTTATAAGGATTTGATCAATATATATGTTATAAATGTCTATTGTTCTTATTTAAGTTACATATGGAATGTAGTTAGATATAGTTTCCATACCATAAATACTCTTTTCTCTCATTGTATCCTCTGGGGTATAAACTGACTACATAAGGGATATTAGGGTACAAAATTTTTCCAACAATAATCAATGGACAACACCTTGGCTCAGTACCAAGGCTCACAACACTAAGGAACCTATTCCTAGGGACCCCCAAAATGGTCAAAAAAGCAATGGTCAAGTATGTGATAGTCTAGCTAGTAACAATAGATGTGGTACCCTTCAAACCCCCACTGCACATCAAAGACCTCACTACATGCCAAATTAGCAATAACCGCTACTGCCACCTCTATAGACTCAACAATAAATTTATGCAATTACATAACCACAAGTACCAATCCAATCAATTCCTAACCCCTAGAATAATAAATAGAATGCACCAGTTTACTCAATTGAGCAAGAGAACATGGTTGTAATTAATGTGATACATTGCAAATATATATAACTCAGGTCAGGAAAAAATCTACATCAACCACATCAACTAACCATAGTTAAAATAACTGGTGGGAAGGAAGAAATTATTTTTGAACATAAAGCTATTCATGTGGACGAAAGTGATAAGCAACCAAATATAGAACCCCATAAATATCCATTGATGAGACTGGTTTCAGAAAACCCTAAAATTCCTTAGGATTATCTTTCAAAAGACTCTAAAATCTCCTCTTGGTGATGTTCCAAAGTTATCTTCTGGAGCCCACTTGAAGAGGCTATTTGGAACCTCTCCAGAGAAGGCTTTTGTCATTCCACTAAAAATGGTACAAAACCTTCTTTCATATCCTTTTCAAAGAATCACTCTGGAACAAAGGATGAACATCTTTTTGGACAAGCTCATTTTCTAGAGAGGCTTAAAGAAGTCAACAAAAAATGTCCTTTGAAACCAATCATTGTAAACAAGACTCACCTTGTGTAGGAAATCCAATGATTAATCATTGATTTTCTATTATTTTAGGCAATTAAAGAGATATTCGAGCATAATCAACTCATTAAATAATTTTGTATAAAAATGCTAAGGAGACAAAAAAATCCAAACTGATGGGTATCTAGGTGACCTTATTTTAGGAAATTTTATTTCACCTAAGTATGGTGACCTTGGTAGTCCTATAATTACTATATGTATTGATGGAATCAAAATTTGAATGCACATGTATATTTGGTATTTTCTATCAATGTCATTATTGTAGATGTGATGAAAATGTTGTCATTAACAAACCTCCAACCTAAAAGTACTATTCTCAAGATGGTGGACCAATCTATTTATATTCCAAAAGAGGTCTTAGAAAATTTCCTAATCATGGTTGAAATTTGGGAATACAAGTTATAGATTTCAGGTTATTGAATAAAAAACCATGAAAGATAGTTATCTATTGATACTAGGAAGACCTTGGCTAGCTAAAATTATAGCTTTGATAGATTGTAGATCAGGAGGAATACCTATTTATAATGGCATAAACAATAAAAATATTGGCTTATCCTCTTGTCCAACCATCTAGAAATAAATGTGATTGGATATGGGTAGACAATCTAATTTAGGCCAACAAAAAAGAAAAAATGGCTTTGTTACTAATGGTCATAATTAATCAACATGGTGATGAATTGGAAGATGATCTTGAATTCAACAACAATTTAGATACAAATGGTGGATATAAAATTGAGACAAATTACACTCTTTAGAGATGTATCCAAACAATCATAGTAGAATTCTCTCAAAATAAAGAGAAAGATTTTCTCATAGCATTCCATTGTTCGTTAGCCAATGTAATCCCAATAAGCAAGTATTTCTTTAAGATATCTATGTCACCTTCCATATCATGAAACCTCACCAATTCCACCTTCATACCCTAATTATTGAAACCTATATGGTCTACTCTAGTCATCCTAGGACTAATAAAATTATTGTATTACCAAAAAAACTTTAAACATTAATAGTTGGCTTACATAATAGTAAGAAATTCAATTATTTAATGTTCTAGTAAATCGATCTAAATATTTTTCTTGGGATTATAAGGCTACATGAGAGGAATAAATGTATTTGGACTCATTATATTTACACTAATCATTTCAGACCAATTCGTTGGCCATAGTGTAGGTTTAGCCATGCACTTAGAGAAATAGTTAACATGAGGATTGAAAATCTTTTGCAAGTAGCATTCATATATCATATCTCTAATATCCAATGGGTTTTACCCCTAGTAGTGGTTCCAAAGAGAGGTGGGAAATAAAGAGTATGCATGGATTATATGGAATTCAATAAGGCGACTTACATAGATTATTACCATTTATCATTCATTGACCAAGTCTTGGATAATCTGGCTAGCAAAACTTGCTTCTCATTTTTGGATGAATTCGGTGAGTATAATCAAATTCAAGTAGTCCTAGAAGATCAGGATAAAAATATCTTCACATATCCATGGGGAACCTTTACATATTAAGTTCTTTCATTCGGGTTATGTAATATTCCAGCCATTTTTCAAAGAATGGTGTATTTTGTTGAACTTGTGAACGACTGTATAGAAGTCTGCATGGATGACTTTATAGTTCATAGTGGCACTTATGAACAGGAAATTTAAAACCTATATAAGGTTATTGCAGTATGTTAAGAGCACCAATTATTCCTTATTCATGAGAAATTTCTTATTATGGTAGAACAAGGGATTGTGTTAGGACATCATATCTCTATTGAAGGAATTAAAGTTGGTGCTACAAATATTAAAGTGATCATATAGAAGTTAGAATCCCAAAAAGAACAAACTGATGTACAAAGATTCCTTTGACATTTTGGTTGTTACCATAGATTCATTGAGAATTTTAATAAAATTTCAGCCCCAATTCTTCCCAACTTCAAAAGGATGTTGAGTTCTCTTGGACTCAAGAGTGTCAAACCTCATTTGAGACTATTTAGGAAAAATTACAACTACTCTAGTTTTGCATGGATCCAACTAGAAATTACCATTTTATATCTATGTATATGCTTCAAATGATGCTATTAGTGTAGTTCTTGGACAAGAAGATTAGAATGGAGGAAAATATGTAATTTATTTTATTAATAAAAATTTAAATCCTATAGAAAGAAACTACACCATTGTGAAAAGAGATTTTTTGGTTGTTATATATGTTCTCAACAAATTCCACCATTATATTATAGGTTATAAGATAACTATATTTATAGATCACTCAACCATTAAATACATAATGAATAAAACTGTTATAAGTGAATGGATAATTAGATGGCTATTAATTCTTTAGGAATTCAACATAACTATAAGAAATAAACCTAAAAAATTTAATGTAGCAGCATGTTTTTTTTATCTAGGATTCATTGTGAAGATCAATAAATTAGACCAGTTAAATATGAGTTTCCAAAAGAGTAGTTATTTTTTGTATCTATGTATACACCCTAGTTCAAGGACATAACCAATCATTTGGCCACAAGAAAATTTCCCCCACACTTCTCTACAAAATAGAGAAGGAGATTGGTCAGAGAAAGCACAAATTCAAATGAATTTTAATAGAATTTTGTTTGCGTGGACCTAATCTAGTTTTATATAGGTGTGTAGGAGATGATGAAACCTACAACATCATGTGAGATGGTCATGATGATCCTTCAAGAGGATATTATTATATAGAAATAACTTTCCACAAGATTTAAGGCATGATATATCATCGACCCTCAACGTAAAAGGATGTTGAAAGATATATTTGTAGTGTCATAAATTGTACTCCCTTTTAGCTGATAGTATAATTTCACGCTTAGCTTGGACCTAATTTAGTGACCCTTGCATTAATGCATTTCAAACACCCTTTAACTAGGCCCTATTTTCCAAAATTATTCATTATGTGGCCCAATTCAAAACATTTTCTAAAAATTTGCAAGCATAAAACAAATGCTCTCATTTAATACTTTGTCCCCAAAATTTAATTGTAAAAAAAATAGGGCTAGGACATTGGCACCTAGGGCGTTTAGGTCCCCCTGTTTTAGCTCCAAATTCAAATATGTTGGTGTCAACATTTTATTATTTAAAATTCAAATATCTAAAGTCGGTCATTAAGATCTAATTTTCAATAAATTAGAGAAACACCTATAAATACCTAGTCTTTTCACCATTTGAAACTAAAACTCGAGAGAGAAAGTAGCAAAGGAAGAAAGGAGAAGTAAGAGATCATTATATTCTGTCAAGTAAAGTCATATTTGTAGGTTTCCAAGTTCATTTGCAGATTTGATCAAGTCTTATTCCATGATTGAAGGTTGATGCCAATAGAAGAACATGATGGATTTTAGGTTTAGGAGATGCATTTGTCCATTTCCTTCAACCTAATGACTTATTTCCTAGTGTTCTCATCTTCAAGCTTCATCTTATTTATAGCTTAAAGCAAGGTATCATTATGTTTCATATTTTCTAAGAGTGTTTTCACTTCCTTCTAGTTAGATATTGTCATGTTCATATAGAAATCCTTCTCTAATACACTTGAGTAGGGTTTTATCCATTTTTAGCTCATAACAAACTTAGAGACACTTAAGGTTAGGGAACACACACTGTTATCAATCATTTCCATTGGCTATTGTGGAGGTAGAAATACTAAAATAGGGGTTCGACTGAGGTAAAATCCTATATAGCCACCATCCACTATATCTTTTTATAGATTTATTACAAGTTCATATCCAAAAATGGAAATTTGTATGGTAGAGATTAGAGAGCAGATGGAGAGATTTGAACCCAAATTTTTAGATCTAAAAAAAGCCTAGTAGGACAGTGGCACCCTTGGAGGAAATGTCCTCGAAAATTCAATTGAAATTTATATCGCATGTGCATAGTGTCCTTAGCCAAGATCTAGTGTCAGAATTTTTGTTACAGTTTTCCAATTTTTGAAATCTTACATATTTAGATTAGGGCATGTAGTTTAATTAGGTTAATACAAGCATTTCAATTCCAATTCATCTCCTAGGCTCTAAAGAATCAGATCTAGGTCTGGTTGACTCACCTTCTTGGTTGAAAGTCAATCAAATTACCTTGATTTGTAATCTAATGTTCTTTTGAAAAAGGATTTCATCCTAGTGTTATATGTATTGGACCTAGGATCCCTTTTTCATGAATTTTTTTTGGTGAACTTGATATTTTACATCATAAACCTTCTAAAATCTGTAATAATTCATCCCATATCTAGTTTTTTCTTTGCATTGCATTGCATTTCTCATTTAGGGTTTAATTTTTGCATCATAAAAATGATAAAAAAATTGCATATCATATTGCATTATAGGTTACAATAGGGTTAGTTTTAAAAAGAACTCATAAATTTTAGATTTTTTAGTATCATTTACATCTGAAATATATTGCATTTTGTTAAAAATTTAGAAAATTTTAGTCCTTAGTTTGCAAAAAAGTGTCCTTGCATTTGAAAAGAAAAATGTCATTGTGCTTTATTTTGTGAATTTGTGAAAAATTTGTTTCATTTTACTGTTGAAAATTATTAGATTTGTAGGTGCATGCATGCATTTTTTAAAACATTGCATAGTTGGGATAAATTGCATTTCATTTTTACAAAACTTGAACACCCTAGGTTGTTACATTGCATTGCAAAATTTGGAAACTCAAACAAAAACAAATTCAATTCAAAATCAAGGTTTGCACACTATCACACAGTCACTTCCTGTAACCTCTGCCTCTGAAGTTGAAATTTCAAAAAAAACCCTATTTGGGACACAAGCACCTTAGGCACCTCTATCCTACCAAATTTGCCTAAAATTTTAGGTGTAGAAGCATACCTGCTGTTAGATTATAGATCCGGGGTCTAATTTCCAGATCTATGTCTATACCAATTTTGTAAGTCTTTTAACAGTCTTAGATTGCCTTAAAAAGCATAGACATAATTTTAATTTCAAATTTAATGATTAAACTTAGAGGAAGCATATTCATCTGATCATGTCAGATCTCTTTGTACAAGTGCATAGTGTACATATCAAGCCCTTAGTTGTAATGACTTTGATATGTTAGATGAAGCCCTTCAAGACTTCATATCACTAAGCTCATCTACTAAGGATTGCAACACTCCCACACAACAAAGAACAATAAATGCACTCATACCTCAACTAATTATTTATACACCCACGCAACAACCTCAAATTCAAACTAAACCCATGTTGATCATAGGACTACCTCAAAACAAACCCAAACCTCCAGGTTCTATCTTAAACTTCGCAAAGCAACTCACTAGTAATCATGTGTCACAAAAACCAAGCTACCACACAGTTGTTCATACATATTTAACACAAGGAATAACAAGAAACCAAGACAAACACAAGCCATCCCTCTCATCAATACCACTACCATAGCCTGTATTATCTAGTGCCCCTCATTTACCTTGACATAGTGGAAAGGAGAATGATCTTGTGGAGAAACTTCGTAATACTCCTGCCAAGATTTCATTGTGGGATCTAATTTAAACCTCACCAGCTTACCATAGAATGCTCCAAAGTGCTTTGCAAAAAGTGGTGATCTGTCCTAGTGCGCAACCAACCAATGTTGTAGCATTAATTGAGGGTATGAATTCAGTCAATGTGGATATTTTCTTTCATCAAAGTGAATTGCCTCCTCTAGAAACACAAAAATAAAATAATGCTTTGATGATAATGACTATTATTAATAGGGTCAGATTAGATGTACCCTTATTGACAATGGTTTAGGGCTTAATGTTTGTAGTGTGACTCTTTTGTACAATATTGGAGTGGATAAGACTAAAATTCAACTAGATAATTTGTCCATCAATGGTTTTGACAATGTAGGGAAACAACCACTTGGTGTGATTATATTACCTGTCAAAGTTTGTAAGGTTGTGTTGCAAACTCCCATCCATGTGATGTCCCAAGATCTTTCATATAATCTTCTCTTGGGTAGGTCATGGATTCATGAGATGAAAGGATTTCCTTCAAAGATACATCACTTAAAATGAAATACACTTACAACAATAAGGTTTACATCATAAAAGATGATCGAAAATCTGAAAATTGTTTACAAATTGAAATAAGAATGAAAATCCTCTAACATTGATACCAACTACAAAAGTGGAACTGCTACAACCTAAAGATAAAGAGGAATGTCTTTCATTAGTGACAAATTTTTTGGATGATGATTGGTGGTCATTAGATTTCGCACCTATATTCATGGTGGAATACAAGATTACACAGTCAAAACCAAAAAAAGTAAAGGAAAAAGAGAAAGAAGTTGTTGCAGTATCGACACAATCTGACATTAAAACATCCAAGACACAAGAATTCACAAATTCTAGTAATGAGGAAAAAATAGATTACACATCTACTTATGATGAAAGTGACTATGGAAAACCACCTTCCTCAAAAGAAATGGAAGCAAGTTTTATGGAAGAGGCTACCAACTCTTGAAACAATTTGGCTATAATAGAAAAGGATGTGGAGTGAAAGAACAAGGAATTTGTGTCCCTATAGAACTTAATACGCAAGAAACAACAAGAGGCCTTGGATATTACCCTTCAAAATTAAAAAAAATCATCAAAGAGACCTTCCCTTAATATCAATTTTATCATGCAAGATGCTTCTAAGATAACTTTAACCTTGGTGCATCCTAAAATGATAGACACTACATGTGAGAATTTGTCATTGGATATGTTTCAAAATGATGAGTCCCTAGGGGAATTTTTGGGTATGAATGATACTTTACCTACTCATCACCATAATCAATAGGTTTCCTATTATTTGAATGCAAAGGAATACTATGGGAAAGAAAAGGAACTATGTGATGATGAACAAGACGAATCCAAAACAATACCCAATGTTTCAAACCATAATGCATTACTTGTGGGAGATGCCCTAGATGTTCTAATGGATCCATATAATGAAGATGAGGTGATATAAATAGGAAAGTGTCTTGATGATGATGAACAATAAGATCACACAACTTTATTACACGATTTTCTTGAAAAAATTTCTTGGACTTATTCAAATATGTTGGGTATTGACCCTAAGATAGTCACACACAACAATATCCTTGAAAATGATGCTAAACCTATGAGAAAAAAGAAACACAAGATGAATCTTAAGATATCTTTATTGGTTAAGGTTGAGATTTAAAAACTCTTACAAGTTGGTTTCATCCGCCCCATTGAGTATTCACCATGAATAACTAACATTGCGGCAGTGGAAAAACTTGATAATCGTGTTAGGACGTGTATGGATTTTCATGATCTTAATAAAGCATCTTTAAAGGATGATTTTCCCCTCCTAATATTGATGTGATAGTGGATTCAACTGTGGATATGCCTTACTATATCATTCATGGATGGTTTTTTAGGATATAATCAAATTTTCATTAATCCTCAAGATCAATATAAAACAAGTTTCACTACATCTTAGGGAATATTTTATTGTGTGGTTATGCCTTTTGGATTGAAGAATATTGGAGTCACATATCAAAGAGCTCTATGACCTTAATATTTCATGATTTCATACACAACATCTTGGAAGATTATGTTTAAGTTATTTTAGCTAACTCTATAACATGCCAAGATCATGTCAAAATCCTTCGTAAAATCTTTGAAAGAATCCATAAGTACAATGTGAGATTGAATCCAAAAAAATGTGTATTTCATGTGGATAGTGGGAAGTTGTTGGGATTTATAGTATCACATAGAGGCATTGAGGTGGAGACAAAGAAGATTAATGTACTCCCAAGAACATTACACAATTGTGTAGCTTACAAGGAAAGATTCAAGCTATTCATCATTGGTGAATCAAACTCTTCCTTCACTCATCTCCTTAAGAGATATTAGGAATTTAAATGGAATGAGGATTGTCACAAATCATTTGAAGACTTGAAACAATACTTATCCAATCCTCCTATTTTACAACTAGCCATACAAGGGAACCTTTTATCCTCTATATCTCAACTTCAAAACATGCCCTTGTAATGCTATTAGGGCAACGAGATGATAATGGTAAAGAGTGCCTTGTGTATTACATTAGTCAAACATTAATTGATTATGAGAATCATTGCATAACTATAGAAAAACAATGTTTGGATCTTGTATTCACTACTAATAATTTGAAGCATTATTTGTTCAACATTGAGGTACAAGTTATCACAAAGTTTGATCCTTTAAACACCTTTTTGCTAAAACTGATTTATCAGGTCACCTAGCTAAATGGTTATGTTATTAATCGAGTTTGACCTTAAATTCATTTCTCAAAAATCAATCAAAGGACAAGCATTAACTGACCATTTAGTTGGCATCCCTTCACCCCTAGTGTTACCAAATCAAGATTATTTTCCCAATGAAAGTGTGTTAAAAATTGATGATAATGAAACATGGGAATTATACTTTGATGGCTCTAAGTGTCAAACTAGCTCTGGTGTTGGGGTTATATTAATACCTCCTTTAGGGAAGCCAATTCCTTTATCCTATCGTCTAAATTTTCTATGTATAAAGAACACCGATGAGTATGAGGCTCTTATCACAGGATTATGTGCAGCCTTGTCCTTAGGTGTTCAACACATTTGTATATTTGGAGACTCTCAATTAATCATCAAACAAATTAATGGGTCATATCAAGCAAAACATGATAGGTTATCCAAATATAAAGACCTCACATTAACAATATTAGAGTGTTTCACATCATATACTATTGGCAAAAGGATAATTAACATGCATATGTAATGGTAAGTGTTGCTTCCATTGTATCTCTCGATGATACTTCCTTAGACTTCACATTTTTTATTCATGCTCTCACAAAGCCATCAATAAATGAAAACACAAAAGAGACAATAGTTATCAACATTGAAATTTATAATGAGTGGTATGCATTGATATTTAACTATTTAAAAGATGGCATCTTTCCTAAACCTACAACTAAAAACACTAGGGCTCATATATGAAAGCTGACAACTCATTATATAATCCTAACCAATGTGTTGTATAGATGATCATTCAATGGTATTCTCTTTAGATGTCTAAGAAAATCTGAAATCCCTATAGCCCTTGAGGAAGCTCATGTGAGTGTGCACGGGGGCATTTTGGGGGACGATCTTTGGTTCAAAGGTTATTTTGTATCAGTTATTATTGGCAAAAAATGGAACAAGATTGCTTTGATCATGTTAAGAAGTGTCACAAACGTCAAGAACATAACAATTTGATTCATGAGCTCCTACATCTGAACTTCGTGCTCAAGTCCCTATTTGGTCATTCTCAGTTTAGGGTTTGGATTTGATTGGAAATATATCCACTCCCTCATCAACATGACATGCATTTATAATCACTGCTATAGATTATTTCATGAAGTGGGTAGAGGTAATTCCCCTCTGTTTCATGACTGTTGATGTAATCTATATCATTTTATCTTAGAAAACATCATCTCTTAGTTTGGTCTTCTATTAGCTCTAATTACGGATAATGGGACACCATTTAAGAATAAGGAATTTAAGATATTTTTTGAAACATTTCACATTCAACATCATTTTTCTACACCATATTATCCACAATCTAATGGTCTAGTAGAAGCAATGAACAAAAAAATTGGGAAAATCCTACAAAAAATAGTTAGTAAGCATAACAAGGATTGGCACCCTCAACTCTCATATGTGTTATGGGATTATCACACAAGTATTTGAACATCTATAGGAAATACACCATACAACCAGGTTGTTTATGGTGTAGATGCAATAATGCCCTTAGAGTTAGAAATTCCCTCTTTGAGAATCTCTCTTATTCACCTTATTGATGATAACACTTATATAGAGAACAATGATTGCAACAACTTGAAATGGTTGATGAACAACACATAAACACTCTTGAGCATATCCAAGCCTATTTTAAAAGCATGCAGTGCAAGTACAATAATAATGTCATTCCTCGTTCATTTAATAAAGGGGAGTTGGTGTTATATGAAAATCAACGCAATATCAATGCAACTCTAGATGAAAAGGGAAAGTTTAGCTCGAATTGGTTAGGACCTTATATCATAGACAAAGTTTATGGATATGAAGTGTATAAACTTAAGACAATGGATGTTACAACCCTAAAAGAACCTATAAATGTTTTACAATTGCACATATATTACACTTAGCAATCTTTTGAATAGCATGTATGTTAGATCATGTTAGATTAAGTGGATAGTTTCTATTTTATCACATTGCTTCATTCTTGACAAACATTTTTGCGTGTTTTGAATTATTATGTATTGTTCATGTACTTGAATTATTACTTTATTTTACACACTATTCAATCATGTGTGTGTTGTGTTAAATTAGATCATTGCATGCATTTAATTTTATAAATTGGATCATAAGGAAATCTAGTTTAACAAAATCACACTTGACAAAAAATGTAACATCTAACTAAATATAAATGTTTAATTAGATCGCATTCATCACATATCAATTAGATCATGGTGACATTTATTAAATAATCTTATCAAGATTGCTTAATAGATCACATTGACATCTAATCTAATATAAGAAATCATAACTCATAGAAATAAGAAAATGCTCATATATATATAGATCATAAAGTTTATATACATCATGGTCACCACGGTAGCAAAATGTGATGTGTCATAATATGATACATCTAGATAGGCCTATGGCTACTAGACTCCTCAGGGCTCAGTGGTGGCGGTGCCCGTCGAGAGACAATGGTTTGGGAGTGGCTCTTAGAGCTCATCCGCTCTTGTAGGTCTTGTACTTGGCCTATGTCTATGCCCTCACATACGAGTGTTGTGACACACTCTTGCTCAATCCGATTCTTATCTGCCTGCACTCTACCAAACTCCACCTGCACCCCACTGAGGTTTGCTCGTAAGACAGCCTGTGTCTCGCTCTTGGAAGGAACCCGAGTGACTCTAAGCTCCTCGTAGGTAGCTTCTAGTCTCTCACATTTGGCTCTAAGACTCTTGTTCTCAGCTCCAACTTCATCAATAGCTCTCAAAGCATCCTCATGGTTTGTCCTCCATCGAGATAGGGGCTCAAATAACTTGGCATGGTTCCCCACGCTTAGTGCTGGCCTATGCTTAGCTTGTATCAATTGGTGTGGGGGCATAGGCAGAATCATGTCTGTGATTACTCGGTTGAAATAGCTGAGCCAATCTCACATGCCCATTGCAATAAAGAAAACATAACATACATCAAAACTAGGCATATAAACACGAGTAAACTAATATTAAAAATCAAAGCAAACTAAACAATACATCATCACCTGGATCACCGGTCTGCCAGTCAAGATATCGATAGGACACTATAGGTGTCATATTAGGATTCCCCTGGGTGGTTGGTGGTGTGGAGGGAGCTGCATGGTTGCTCTCTCCATGCTCAGAGACTCGTCTCCCCTTTGGAGTCACATAATGCACTCGTGAGACACGAGGAGAAGACGTTGAATGTTACTAAACAGTGAATGATAATTATTAATATTGATGGTTATTGATATTAGCTAGATGCATAATTTAAATTAATATTGATGTTAGCTAGATGTATTTTAAATTTGATGCATATGTTAGATTTTATGATGATGTAATCCACATGTTTCACTTTGATTATGGTTTATGGGTTAACACTATTGATGAAAATGTAAGTGCAAGTGTGTGTAAGTACATGTTGAAGACGAGAACATGGTCGAGGTAGGGTTTTTAGCCGATTGATATAGGTGAATATGATGGAGAGAACATGGTCGAGGTAGGGGTTTTTAGCTGATTGATATAGGTGAATATGATGGAAATCTTGCACACACCTTGTAGATTTATATGTCTCACATTTTGCATGTAGTTGGCCAAGTAAATTTTGTAACTATCTTCTTTGTGTTTGTTTGGAAATGAAGGAAAATAGTTGATATGCACTAGAACATGACAGTGAAGCTAAAATATAATTATTTTTAACGTTGTTCATTATGTTTACTTTATTTGAAAATCATTTATGTTAGAGTAATGTTAATATAATAAAATATTATTATTATCCCATTAATTAATAAATAATTTGATAAACTAAAACTTTGCATTAGCAATAAAAATTAATAAAAAAATTAATTTAAAGTAGAAGTTAAATAAATAGGTTTATTTAAATCATGCAATTTTGATTTTAAAGACATCCAGTTTTAAAAATTAGAACTACAGTCTAACTGAAATTCCATGACTTGAACCAATTGAACCTCATGTTAAAAGTGAGAGAGAGTGCTTTTCAAAGTGTTGTGCATGATGAGAAAACTGCCATGAAGGCTGCAACGGGTCAAGGGAAACTGAAGTTTATTTCTGATTCATTAAAGATTTTCAAGACGTGGAGTAGGGGGAGGACTTTTGTCACGCCTCAAAAAAAGAGTTTGTCTTCCTTTTGAAAAGAAAAGCTATGAATCAACATACCATAAGTTAGGGAAGGAGGGCGCGTTAGAAAATCAACAGGGCAGTGGAAAAAGGGCAGTTCACCATTAATATCATTTGTAATTCTTGCCAAATGAGTTTTCTTTTTTTGTGATTTCCCACGACACCTATGATGGGAATATAGTATCTGAATTCTACTTGGTAAAAGTGGTCAGTGGATTCTCGGTGCTGGAATTGGAATCATAGACAGAGTATTGTAATGAAAATTTTGGCATTTTCTAAATTCATTGTCAGCAATTTATAGAAGAAAAATTCACAGTCAAGTAAAATTCACTTTAGTGGTATTAATATTTTTTAATATATATTTCCGCTGCAGTGAATTGTTGACCGTGAATTTTACTTGACGTGAATTTTCTGTGAGTGAATTGCTGACCATAAATTTTCCTAAAACCGAAAATTTTGTTTGGCATTGAACAATACCAGATGTGGAAAACATATCTTACTGCTTTCAAATTAAATATACTGATTGCTTTTGTATTATGAAATCAAGAATAAGGAATAAATGCTTTCTCGTTGGCTTGGTTAGATCTAGTTATAATTATGTATTTCTGCCTTGCAAAATCAAATGCTACTCTGCCCATGTCAACCTTCAACCTCACAACAACAAGTGAAATCTATGTTCTTAGTTTCTTTTCTTTTCTTAGGCCGCCAAAGCTAATTTTGAGCCTTTTCATCTTATCATTAAAATAGATTTTCCTAACTCTCTGCAAATTCTAATCACCCAAAACTCTTATTACTACCATAAACATGGGCATCCAAAACTTTTGGGAAGAGGGGGTAAGCCTCCACAAAATTGTACGAAGCCTTGAACCATTTTCATTAAAACAAATATTTGTACTTGCACAATTTTAGTTTAGAGCATAGCTAACTAATCTGGGTGATCGATATCATCCATGATGATAGGAAAGCATGAGCTGCAACATTTGGTTAGATGATTGATAAATAGGAGGTGTTTTCCACAGTATGTCAAATTATGATATTGCTATCAGAATTCAATCATATAATTTTACGAGTCAAACAAAATTACATGATCGAATCCTGATAACAATGAATGATAGCAATGATTAGATGAAACATGAATCAATGAATTTGACTCATAAAACTACAGGATTGAATCCTAATAACAATATCATAATGATTAGATGATGTTTACACCAATTGTTCTTTTAATTTTATTTGCAAGGAGTTTGAACCGTTATTTCAGTATGAAAAATCTGCATTTGACTTGTCTCCTGAAGTATGTCTTTAAATCTGAATATCAATCTTAGTTTATTGCGCCAAATACATTCTTGTTCTTTCTCACATCAAACTTGATATTTCCAAGCGCAAGAGGAGCACGAACCCCAAAAAAATTCTTTAGCCAAGTTTATTTTGTTATCAGAGGTTTTTAAACCAAGTGTAATCTGAGGCCCAAAGCAGTTTGTCACACAGTCAGCTTTGTCGTGCTATTGCATCAAGAAAATTGTGTTTTGAGTGCAATATACCTGGTGGATGCAGGGAATCACTTAATCTTGATTTATTTGCATCTCATGTTTGATAGAATGCCTTGGGGATTCCATGAAGTAATGATGATTTCATTAAAGGTTATTCCCCACATGTTCCTAGACAAAGGCGTAGTAAGCATTTCATGATCTTTGAAAAATTCTAAAATCTTTTTATCAAACTTCTGTGCTCATACCTACCCGTAACTTAATAGTTGAATCATAAGTATTCGTAATGCTAAATTCTGTCAATGTTTTATTGTAAGATGAGAGAGTGTGTTCCAAGTTTTTTTGGAGATCAAACCAGATGCTAAATTAAATCTATGGAAGTGAATGCAGATCAGAGTTATGACTGTAACTTGTTAGATCTATTAAGCTTAATTTGCATTGTATATGAATTTAAAATGACACAAAAATTCCTTGAGTTATTGATATTTAAAAATTATTTAAAATGGATCTAATTGGAAAGAAAAAAGCATTTATTTATTTATTTTATGGAAATTGTATTTGTTTTTAAATTTTAAGTTTCAAATTTTAGATGTTTTAAAGTTACTATTCATGCACGTTATATCTAAATGTTAGACTAGGGAAATATTGTTTTCTTTGTGTTTGTGGAAAGTTGCCTTCCAAATCAGGTGTCGAATATGGATAATTAGGGGGCGTAGATTCTGCTTTTTCTAGATCTACTTTTATTTTATTATATATAGCTTATGCTTGGCCAAGCTAATTAAACCATTGAGATAGATGGATTTATTATATATATTTTCTCTTTGCCATATCCTAGTATTGATCATAACATGTTCTAGTATGAAAAAATGCATGTAGATATGTTAGGCATGCACCAAATTCCATTCTAGTTGTTGATTTAATTTTGCTAAACATCTTGTACAAGGTTGGTGGTTCTTCATGTTAGGAAGAAATCTCCAAGGAAACTTGTAAGCTTCATGGTTGGCAAAAAAATCACTTGGATCATGTTCTCGTCCTTGAGTTACATGGTGATTATTGGATTGGACTATTGAAGATTCCAACATTTATGTACACCACTTGTACTTCTGTTGTATTATTATGACTTGTTGGCAATGGACTGCTTAAGTCAATTATTGTATCACATTATCTCATATACTTATGAATTATGTATGAACGATATGTCATGTGATGACATAGCATGATTAGATATATTTCTCTTGTATTGATGTAAATACAATTTACTTTTTGTTAATTTGATTAAATTGTTTTTATATGGAATCGATACTTTACACTTTGGCAGAAGTATGAGTAGAGCTTGTGGATTATATTTTCAACTTTTGATACTGAAGGAAACTTGCTCACAATTTTAAATGTTAAATTCATTTTGTGAGCTATGCACTGAAGGACGATAATATATGGTGAAGAAGTAGTTTGTAACTTTACACAAAGACTATTCCTATGAACTTGCATTATTGAAGCTCCATCAACTCCTACACACACAAACTTTTTGACAATTAAGAAGTCATCCATACTTCCAATTTCATTCTTAAGATTTCTTAACTACTTCAAATAGATTTTGTGGTGTTGAAATCTCCTTTATTTTATAAACACAAAGTAGATGAGGTTGAAAAGCATGTTTGTGTATAATATACACATGCATACACACCCAAAAATTATCTATTGTTGTAACTTCATATAAAGATAATACAATAAAGTTTGAATCTTATTTTTCCTATAAATCTATTTTTTCTAGGTCAACAAGACAATTTGCACATTCTCATCCACTATTTATTGACCAATGTGTGCTAGGAAAGTTAGGAACACCCCAAAAAGATAATAAACCATTATATTTTTGGTAGTCTATCATAGGACGTGCCCTTTGGTCAAAATATGAAAAACGCCACTCAATTGAATAATTTTTTCCATTTTTCGCTTTTGCCATGTTATCTTTCCAAATTGAGCTTGAAATGAACATCCAGATTTAGCAAGCTTTGCCTTTCCTTGCATATGTGCATCATATTCGAGGGCATGCTTAACATGAAAACATTATTCCTTTGATTTCCATCTTATAATTGATTTTTTCCTTTCTATCTACGATTTTTTTTTTCATAAACTTTATTGATATGCTTTTCTATAATGTCAAGTTTTAACTACAACTTCTTATCCCTTTTATATTTTCAACTACAAATTTTACACTTGCATTCTATTGGAGGTTTATCTTTGTTTATGTTCTCCATTGATTCAATGAATGGGTACTTTGACACCCAATCAATCTCAAAATTCCTTGTCATATCCCACTTGTGCCCCATTTTTTATTTTAATTTTATTTTTCTATTTCGTGTAGCACATCATTTGCGGTGCTAACATTGTCATCCAGGTCATCCTTTGGAACAACTTCTATGGTATTGTCATCCAACTTAATTATCTCATTTCGATCTTCCTTTGAGGTATTACCTTTTTCATTAGTATTTAGTGCAAGTGATGATGTCATAGTTCCATTTTCGTTTGATTGATCATAAATATTGCCAAAGTACGACATTATGGTTTTGCGTTTTGATGACCTCCCTTCACCACCTTCAAGAGTCTTAATCTTGTTCCTGCTTGACATCTCTCAGCAAATAAAAGATGCTAAAAATATCTTCTTGTTTAAGAAGGAATCATATAAAATAGATCCTTGGGTCATAGACGTGTTTCCCTACTCAATATCATCTATAAGAATAAAGCAAGAATGATAAATAGATAAATAATTAAACACTATAAAGAAATGATCACTTACCTTTAGGTTTTCAAGAGCTCAAAAGTTTGAAATTGAACAAAATGTGTAAAAATAAATCAAAGTTTCAATTGTATTTATGTCAATTCATATTTGGTGAATTTCACGGGATTTTTAAATGGTATAGTAAAAATTTGGTGAAACATATATAAAACAATATGTTTAATATTGTACGAATTGAACCTTGACAAAACACATACATTATATTTTTCAAGGCGATTATGGTTCTAGGATTAGCATAGAGTTACCATAGTATTGGCAAAATGGGTCCTCATACACAATTTTTAGTATTATTGATGAAATGGGTCCTCACCCACAGTGAACATTTAATGTTGGAGAAATAAGTCCTCATACATGATGTTGTTTTAATGGTATTGACGAATATGTGGGTGAATTAATACATGCATTCAAAATTGTAGGTGAAAATATTAATTAGACCATTGGAAACACATAGCTTGTTATAGTGAAATGATTAATTACACAAGTGTGATAAAATAAATTGATGGCGAATAAAAATGCATTGGATCGAGAATTCGTAAAATTCAGGTGATTTGGCCACCCCATTGGTTGCAATGTATTCGCCAATTTTGAATTGGCCAATATGAACTATTTGTCAATTGGTGAAGATTTGCCACTAAAAAAATCCTTGAAAAATATAACCATTGTAAATATATGAAATACAAATTTTAAAATTATAAATAAATATATTTTCTAACATGTACAATTGGATATAAGTTTGTATATATGTATATAGAATTATATATAAGGATATATATTTGTATAATAACTTTGCATAGATCTCTATAAACATTAAAATATGTGAAAAACATAATAAAGTAAATATAACTATTGTAAATAAATAAATAAATTCTAAAATTGCATCTAGAATTGTATATAAGTATGTATAGTTGTATAGATATATTTACATATATCTTTGGAGGCAATAAAACATGTGAAAAATGTAACGAAAATAAATATAACCACTATAAATATATCAAGTGGAAAATTTAAAATTATTTTGTAAAAAATGGTTGAGAAAATAAAATGGGAAATGTCAAGTGAAAGTAAGAGTCATTATAGATAATTGTGCACTTGAAGGCTAAGTAGAAGAGATGTACATTTATTTATGATACATTAGGCAACATTAAATGGTCATTTGGATGCCTAACTTGACTCATGTGAGATTTGTGTTTTATGGAAAAAATGATTTTTGTAAAATGTGTACATGTAATTCATTGAAAAATTATATTAACTTTTATCAAAGACTTATACTTTATGCCAGTAGTCATCTATTGGAGAGTGACTATTCTTTAGATAAAATGCTCTATGCACATTATGTATGCATCCATACTATGTATGATTGGTAAAATAGAGTCAAAATATCATTTACTTTTAAAAAAATGTGAATTGGTACATTGAGTAGCATTGTTGCATGTGCAATAGAGTTGCTTTAGACATGCACTAATAGAATAAAGTTCATGGGTTTGAAACACAACTTGATTGCTTAACATAGTACATATGAGTCAAAATATTGTTCTTTTAAATAAATGTGAGCAACTAAATTGAGTAATATCATTGCATGCATGAAATACACATTTAAAAATATTCTAAATGATGAGATGAACATGATGAATATACATGAACATTTAATAATCATATATACAAATTGTATAGTTCCTATATATATATATATATAAATAAGTCGGGAGGCTTTACCTACAATGGCATTTATTCGTGTATAGAAAAACTCCCAAAAATTTAGGGGTTGAGAGATACACTTTTATTTTATTTTTGCATTGCTCACATAAGCTTAAAATCTTTTGCTGGCCTAAAACTGCTAAAAATGTTAATTTTGTTGCAAAGAGGGGACACGATGTGCTAACTAAGATATTAATTGAATTTATGACTAACTGAGATATTAATTGGATTTATGATAATTTAGTTTTGGAGAGAATTTTAAAAGTTAATAATAATTATATATATATATATATATATATATATATATATATTATAAATATTAATTTATAATTATTAATATTTAAAAATAATCAAAATATATATTAAAAGCTATATATTAATTCTTATTTATTACATATTATAATAATATAATTATATTAAAAAAAAAAATAGATTACTTTAAATATATATATTAGTATATATATATATATATATAGTAATAAGAATATATTTCTGAAGCCAAAGTACACGCTCGAAATAGCTTTATCCTCTTCTCGCTTTAGATATGTGTATTCAAATAATGCAGGAAAATGTAGCGTTGGCATGGTCAAGAGTTCGAATCGCCACTCTACGGGACAACATTTGGCAACGAAATGGTGGAGCGTTTAACCTTATCTCCTTATGCTTCTATTCCAGCGGAAGGAAGCTCGTCATTTGATTCAGCTCACGAACTTTTTGCTAAATTCCCTGCTTTTCTGCGACGAAACTGTTAAAATTCCCGCTCTTTATCAGAAGCACGGAACGAAATGCGATTGAATTACAGCATGCCCAAACCCCAGCAAAACCTAATAAATCTTTAAAAATAAAATGTGCAGTTCAGAGATGGAAACGGAACTGGAAAAAGAAGTTGCCGCATTTACCCTGCCCGATATGACGGAAGCGGGGCAAATGTCGTCATTTTCCGGCCAGTTGGAATCCCCGGCCGTCCCATTTCCTCCATCTCTTCAGCAGCATTTTTCCTATTCCGATTTGCAGCTGGTGGTGGGCAACAAGGTGCAGCAGGCGAGGGTTTTGGATAACGGACATTCCGGTGATGGTGACGGAGAAGACGAGAGGAAACGAGACAGAGAATTCCAGCAGCTGCACAAGAAGAGGTCGAAGAACTGGACTAGGGTGGAGACTTTGAAGCTCATAAAGACAAGGACCGACATGGACTCTAGGTTTGCTAGGAGTGGCAGGTAAGAAATTTTGTAAGTAATTATGAATATTTTAAGGTTTTGGCGATTTTATTTTGAAATAGCAAAATTTCAATTCTAAAGTATTTTTGATTTACTTCAATTTTATGTGTTTTGTTTTCACCTTGTGTCACTGCCCCACGCATGGTCTTACTTATGGCCATGCATAGATTATAACTTCCCGTATGCAATAACTAACTTCATATTAATATGCTGTGCAGAGACGTCACCACCCTTTCTTTTGGTTTTTCTTTCCCCATAGTTGACCTGTGTGGCATCACCAGGGTTTTTAATTAAGGTGACAATGCTATGGATTTTCTAAAAACTTGTGGCAGTGACTCTGATGGCCTTCTTGTAAGGGCAGGTCAATGACTGGGATAGAAAATCGATGACAAGGGGTGGTGGCATTTCTGTGCAAAGTGAAATTCATCATTGGGTTTGCATATGTAGATTTATGACATAAGTGAAATTCGGATATAAAGCAAATAACTATTTAGTGCAAGAAATCAAAGACCTATAACACATAATCAGAAATGACAATGCACGTGGATAGAAGTTGAATTTCTTATCAGCTATTCACAAGAAAATGCACATACATATAATCTCTTGGAAGCATGAGTTGTGGTGTCAAGCATCCAAGAAGAATTTCTGAATGAAAATGTGATGTCCCCAACTCAAGCCATGTGGCTTAACGAAGCATGGGCTGTCCTTTCCTTGGATTACCCAAGAGGAAGAGGTTCTAGAGCAAGAGGAAGAGGTTCTAGAGCATTATTGGTAAGTGTGTAGTCTTTGATTTGTATCCTATTCTATTCTTAAGTTGTGGCACGTCTTTTAAATTCAACTTTAAGTGATTTCTAGCCTAAGGACTTACGTTTTTCCCTTTTTAAAGCTTAATGAGTTAAGGGACGTGTACATTAAGTGATTTTATCAAACATGTGCCAAAAAGGTCAAGGGGGGGCGTGGGATTTCAAGGAGCATATTGGCACATTTTTTAGGGGTTTTATTTGGAACATTGGATTGAGTTGGTAATGGATCAATGACTGAGGTTAAATCCTTTTATTGGGAGTCATTATATAACATTTTAAGGTTCTTTTGGAGTTCATTATGTTATTAGCCTTTTCTTTATTGCTGCTGCAAACTTTGGGTTAAGGTTTGAAAATCCTTGAGTATCCCTGGTTTTAGAGAGACATGGGAGCTCCCCCTAGTCAAAAGGGTGTGTTTTGGTGGAAGGGCTCTGGTTTGTGATGCTCTAGCACATCATTTTCAGAGCTCCACTTCGTTATCAGGTTTGGAGGCCATTTTGGGAGGTGAAATTCAAAATATCAGGATCAGATTTGGATTATCTACAACAATGTGTCTTCATGTTTCTAAGCATCATTGAAGCTAATAACAGAAAGGAAAAGTTGGACAGACCTAACGCTGGTTTATTGGGGTTTTGGCAAGGGTGGCTAGGGTTTGAAAATATTTTTGAAGTATTTGTGCCTAATTCTGCATACTGTTAATCATATTCATCTCATAAAATTATGGAAAAATTAATGTAAGCCATTTTTGTAAATTTTGGGCAGATTTGAAGTATTTTTTATGTGACTTTTCTATATTAAATAATAAGAAATTTATTTAAATTAGCAGAAAAATCAGATCAATAATCTGAGTCTAAATCTGAGATTGTTAAAGGATATCTTATTTGAATATAAAATTTCAGAATTTTCTATTGTATATTTTTGTTTTTCCTCTATTCTTCTTTGAGGGATATTTAAAAAAAGAGGTGCTAAGTCAACATAGGAGAGATGCTAACTTGACAACTAGTAGCAGTGATGGTACCAATCAAAGCAGCACAAGTGTATATTAGATAAAAGAGATGCAATATAATATATTACACCAACAACAGATTAATGTAATATTACTCATTGTATTGGTGTATCATGATGGGGAACCTATAGGTGTGGCTCACATGCGATCATATTAAGGATACAAATCTAACCCATTCTCTACCAAAAATGCTTATGTTAAATTTTTCCAACAATTTGTTGATAGATTAAGCTCAAGCTCAAGTTTACATTAGTGGGGCTTTCATAGAACTCTTGTTCTAAATCCTTTCAAAACACTTAAATGAATAGACAAGGCTAGGTGCAAATCTTAGTGGGTTTGATGTAATGTACATCCCCTTGATGTAACATTTAAACCAAAGGATTCTTGTTATGAGGCAATTTTCCAACAAAACAACTTTTTAATATTTTATATAATAATTTGAAGAGTTCTTTCAAAACTGTTATAGATTGAAATGTTGTTCCATTTGAAAAAATGAATATTTTTAATGTTTTTCTTTTTTTTTTCTTCAGACAATAGCCAAATTATGTTGGCAACCAAGATTTTGCTAGTTGTAGGAGAAGTTGTGGGATTGTATTGTTGTCTTAATAATTTGGCGAAACTTTCAGAATTTTTTTTTTCAATTTACTTAAGGTTCTTGTATATTGCAGAATGATTTGAAGAATTTCGAACTATTTTGCAAGGGTTGAGACTAATATTCATGTTGAATGCATGAAAGTTTTTTGGATTCTTGTTTTTGAAAAGCAGGCTAATGAAGAATATTAGATTTGTTCTTGGTACATATATCTGAATTGTCAAGTGCATAGAAGCAAATATCTTTCTTGGGAATATCTCGACAAACCAAAAGATAAAGATATTTACAATTTCCCCCAATTATATAGGGAAAATATCAGGAACGAGAAAACCACATAAAAAAAAAAAAAAAGAGAAATAATCGATGTTTCTCATATTTAATGCCATCCATATTTCACAGCTTTTAAAATCCTAAAAATAAATGGAAATCAAGGGTGTAAACTTCATAGAAATAAATATTATTCTTCCATTCCTTTCAATCAGATACATTACATATTTATAGGATTCTCGTATCTTATTTTATAGGAAGCTCCCTAAACGACTTCCCTAAATATATTGAGTTGTCTTACAAACAAATATTCGTACTACCAATATATTATCCTATTTAACAAACTATAACAAACCTAATAAATAATTATTATATGCATCCTATGAATGATGTAATATTTTGAACAAAAAGAGAATAGAGTTATTATTTATTATTAATAATTATTAATATACTTATTATTTATTATTAAAAGTTAAAATTAAAAACTCTAACCCTAAAAAAATAAATCAATATACCTCAAAAAAATATAAAATAATAAATAAAACCCTAAACCGAAATAAATATATAAAACCCAATGTACGATGGGGACATGCCCCCTCGTTTTTTCCCACGTTTCCTAGATAGGGACATCCCCAAGTTGTGGGGACGGGTTGGGGACATCCCCTGTCGTACCCCCATCGTCGTCGGTTTGTTGAGGACTCTAGGGAGGCATCGGGTACGTCAAGACGTTCCGAGGACACCTAGGCATCCCTTGAGTGTCCCAAAAAGTTATTTTTAAAAATTTTTTGTGCCTAGGGGCGAGCCCTAAAGGCAAGTGGGCCCCCTTCATGCTCTTGAAGCTTTACAAAACACTCTCAAATCCTCATTTTTTTCTCACATTTGGTTTTCTAAGTTTTCCAACAGCTAGGTGAAGAGGAGAGAAAATGGTGAGTTAAGGAGTGGAGTGAGATTGAGGTGTTGCAAGTGCAAGAGGGGTGAGGAGCAAGAAGAAGAAGAGGAGGCCTAGAGTATTCTACATCAACTTAGAGGGGGTTTTCAAGCACAAGGTAGGTTTCTATGATTGTTTTTTCAATTTTTTTTTTCTATGTTTCATTTTCAAAATCTAATTTGATGTTGAATCTTGATGACAAAATGAAAAATGAACAATGAACATTGAAATGAGCCTATGAATATGCATTTGCAGCCATGTTTATGGAATGAATCTATAAATTTATTTTAATCATAATTCTATAAACATGGCTGCAAATGCATATTCATAGACTCATTTCAATGTTTATTGTTCATTTTTCATTTTGTCATCAAGATTCGACATCAAAAATTAAATTTTATTTTCAAACTTGTTAAACTAGGTTGAAACTAGGCACTTATAGAATTTATATTGTTTATTGTAGTGTTACAATGAGCTCTCATGACATGAGTGAGGATGAGGTAGAGGTTCATAGTGAAACTTAATCTGAATATGAACTTGAGGTTGAGGGGGGTGACCATGGGGCTGAGCCTGAAGCCCAAACTATTTCCATGGCAAGTGCAACAAGTAGTAAAGAGTGTCCCTCCACATTACTGGCAGAGTATGCTAGGGGTCCTTTTGATCGTAAGTCTCCTCTTAGATAGTTTGCAAAACAAAATTACTAGGCAGACCAGGGACATTTGGTGGTACAAGGAAATGGAAGTGCCATTTTTGTGATCTAGAATGGTATGACAGCATTACTAGAGTTAATGCACACCTTTTTATTTGACAAAATGGTGTGGAGACATGTTCTTTTTTGGCGAAACTGACAAACCTCAAATATAGAGCTGAGATAAATAAGCTATGGGGTGTTCTTGATGACAGTGCAACTACACCTATGCCTACTACTTTGTCTCGTAGGGCACATGTTCAACATAGCCAGCCATAGAGTTCTAGTCACACTTTGCAGACGAGATTAGGAGTGATGCCAGGTTCTTCTTCCAGTGTCCATGCAGGAGAGGGTAAGGGGAAACACCTATGTTCCACCGACTCTCTAGGACGGGGGGATGGCGGGATGGTGGGACGAGTTTCGGGGACGGCAATTTTTTGAGGGGATTTTAGGGGACAGGGGGATATATATATATATATAGAGAGAGAGAGAGAGAGAGAGAGAGAGAGAGAGAGAGAGAGAGAGAGAGAGATTTTAAAAATATAGGGAAATTTCAGATATTCATATGAGTAATGATAATCATAACAATGAACATTCATAAAGTTGCAAATGTGATCACCAATCATATTGACATATGCATCATAGAATCAAATTATCGAACAAATAAATACTACATCTACCTAATTGCTTCCATGGACCATAATTCATGTCAAATAGTCAATGTGCATATGATATAAGATAATAAAATGCCCAAAAGGCTACAAGTTTGTACTACAAATGTCAAAATGACAAAGTCACAAGTGTCCAAAACATAGTAATAGAAAGTATGATGGCTGCCGCTACTTGGCATCTGCCAACATTGCATCAAAATCAAACTCAAAGTCTGAGTCATTGTCACTGTGAGGGGCTGGCTCATCTAATGGAACTCCAACCAATACCTCTTTCACTTCTCTTGCTGGTTGTTGCCTTAATGCTCTCCTTTTTTCCTCCTAAATGCTGGTTTTTCTTCTCCAACAGCTCCTTCAAACCCTCCTCTTTCTCTTCTCACTTTTTCTTTTGGCTGCAATTTTTTTTTGGCAAGTTAAAATGAGGTCAAATGAAGGTAAGAAGATGTTTTAAGTGGCCATATCAGGGTTGAGAAGGCGTGGGGTCCACAAAGGAAAGAATAAAAAAAAAATTTTAAAATTACCTTTTTTTTGTGTGTTTAAATTGCTGCTGGGCAAAGGGGGACGGCTGGCCGTCCTCGGGACGGTCAAGGGATGGCTAGGAGTCCCCTATCCGTCCCTTTGTGTTTGGGCCGTTTCCTCCAATCGGGGATGTCCCCAATGTTCGGGGACTTTTTGGGAACAACTGTTAGTCGTCCCCCAGGCGTCCCTCGTCCCTGAGACGTTCTCGGGACGGGTACGGGGGGCAAAAACCTAGGGGAAGCGTCCTTGTGTAACACTGGGAAACACAAATTGCAAAGTAATCCCATAGTTGATTTGTTCAATGTACAGTTGAAGGATGAGATAGATGGTGCCATTGGCAAGTTCTTCTTTGCCAATGGCATCCCATTTCATGTAGCTCGATCTCCTTATTATAGGGAGATGATGTTGATGGTAGCAAGGGGAGGACCATCATATGTGCCACCAGGTGAGACAATTGAGGACCACAATCTTGGATAAGAACTATTCCAAGATCAATGTGAAGATGGAGAAAATGAAGGAATGTTGGGTGAAGATTGAATGCAGTATAGTCACGGATGGGTGGAGGGACGTTAGCCATCGTCCACTCATCAATATCATGGTTATATGTACAAAGGGCCCCCATACTTTCTTAAGGAAGTTGATTGTACAAGGCATTGCAAAGATGTTGATTTTCTGTTTTAGGTCCTCAAGGAGGCTATTGAGGAGGTTGGGCCACAAAATGTGGTCCAAGTAGTGACATATGCAACACGTGTGCAAAGTTGCGGGGAAACTTGTTGAGGCAATTTACAAACATATTTGGTGGACTCCATGTTGTGGGCATGCCATGAATAATGCACTCAAGGACATGGGGAAGATTGAGTGGATTAGAGCAGTGGTTAGTGATGCTAGAGATGTGTAGATGTTTATCTGCAACCACCACACTTCACATGTACTCTTCAAGAGTGTCTCTAAGAAGGAGTTCTTGAAACCCACTGAGACTAGATATGCATCCTATTTCATTCTCTTGGAGAGAATGATTGAGTTGCAAGAGTCATTGCAACTCATGGTTATGACAACAAATTGGAATCGATGGGCTAAGTCCAAGATAGAGTAGGGGAGGAGGGTGAAGGATACAGTGAATAGTGATGTGTTTTGGAGTGATGCAAAATATATAGTCTCCATCATTGCTCCAGTTTTCTAGGTTATTAGATATCGGGATGCAGATGCACCTAACCTTGGAGAGGTGTATGAGTGCATTGATTCAATGATTGACCAGATGAGAGCTGCCGTGCGAGAGAAGGACCCCACATTAGCATTCTACAATGAGCACATTTAGCCAATCGTTCATTGGAGATGGGAGAAGCTCAACACTCCCTTGCACATGGTTGCCTATGCATTGAATCCTAAGTGGTACAAGACCAGGCTTGGTAGAGTTACACCGATATAGGATATTGTGGTGAAGGCAAGGTTCTTTAGGGCTATTGAGAAGATGTATGATTCTACAGATGCCAACACAATTTGCACTGAGTGGACCAAATTTGCCACTATTAGGGGTTATTTTGATGTGGCCAAGATGGATATGGAAACTATGGCACAAGAGGACCCATTTTTGTGGTGGAATTGCCATGGATCGGAATCATTGACTACCACTCTAGCCATTCGATTGCTATCTCAGGTTTCTAGTTCTTCAGCTGTTGAGAGGAACTGGTCTACCTATAGCTTCATCCACTCTCTTAAGAGGAACAAACTTACCTCTAGGAGAGCAGAGAAGCTTGTGGCTATACATAGTGCTTTGCGTCTCATTGACCACAAAACACTTGTACAAAGAGAGTCCAATAGCACGATGGGATGTAGAGCTAGAAGAGCTAGCACAAATTGATGAGGATGCTACGACTTAAGATGTAGGGCTGGTTGGTATTAGTTTTGCGGAGCTTGACCATGAGGAGTCCATTAGTTCCAGTGATGAGGATTTTGGGGATGATTAGAGTCCTTCCTTCACTACATTTTGACATTTTGTACTTATTTCGATATTATGCTACGCATTGTAATCATCTTTATGATATTTTGGATATAATAGAAATCTCCAATTTGACATTTTCATTTGTCAAATTTTATTTAGTATTCTATTTAGTATTCAAGTATTTGAAATTTTAGTATTTAGTATTTGCAATTTTGCAATTTTATTAATTTGCCAAAGTTTCACTTGAAATGTAATTCTTATACATTGTTTTATGACTAGTTTTTCAAGTACTATATGTATATCAACGTTGCTCCCCTGCCGCCGTCCCCTTGCCATCCCCAAACTTAGGCCCTTGGTCTCCCCATCTCTGAAACCTGTCCCTGCGTCCCCCCATTAGCAAACTCCGTGGAACATGATAAAACCTTAAACCCGTTTCATTACAAAAAATCAGGCTCAAGGAATCCTAACAACAATTTGTGCTCCGAAAACCCTAAGTGTGAATATTCACCTATTGCAAACAATTTACAGTTGGAATGCCAACAAAATTTGCAGTTCTTTGCCTTTTATGCTAAAAATATAGATAATATCGTGTTGGAGAATTATTTATTTTTGCATTTAGTTTATTACTATATTGCTCTATATGCACCTAGCAAGGATAAGCTCACTTAATTGTGTCAATCAGTATATTGCCTACGTTTTATGCACCTGATTGCCAATTATCTTGTTAGCGAGTCAATTAGTTATGTGCCAATTTCTTGTGCCCCTAATTGCCACTTATCTAGTTCTAGCTGAGTTACAATCCTTTTATTGCCAATTAGCTCCACCTATTAGGCATGGCTAGCTTTAGTTAGCTCCATCTATAATAGGTGTTGAGCCTTAGTTACCACTTTTTATATGCCTTGCTATATATAAGGACATGTCTATTATGTATTTTGGTACTTTCTTTATTCCTTGATTAGAATACAATTTATTATATCATATTGAGTTTTTGTGTCATTCTGCTTTCCTTTAACATTATTAATAATTATTCTTGTCTTAACATTCTTACATGATATCAGAGTAGGGATAGTGTCTTAGGATAAGTAATCAAACTTTACCAAGGAAATCTTGTATTTCTTAAACACTAAGTATGCCTTTCTCTTGCATCCCAAGATGATTTAGAGAATAAAACAGTGTGAAAGAAAATACTAGATTCTAGGATGTTTTTGTCGTATCTCTTTCTGCAGGTATATTTTGGAGCTCTTTGGACCAAATTTAAGCTCATCATTGAATCCAAAGCTTCTGAAAAAGTTAATCTAGCCCATTATTTTGCCCCAATTGGACATTGAAGGCTAGATTTACAGAGGTTTTTGCTTTGGATATGCTTGCAAGATCCAGCGAATAATTGAATTTTTGGAGCACTTTGGGGCAAAATTGACTCACCATCGTGTTCAAAAGGATCAAAAACTCTAAGATACATATAAAGTTTGTCCAATCTGGACAACATTGTAGAAATAAGCAAATTTTTATAGGTTTTTGCACAATTTAAAAATAAGTACAGAAAACAAAATACATGATTTCTACCTTCTCCTTTCACCAGACAGCTGAACATGGCAAATTGGAGTGTGTTTGGTGGCTTTTGGAGTCAGCTTCAAGCCCAATATGACAGAAATTCCCTTATTGCCCTGCATTAGAGACCACAAGCCATCTGTTATCAGATGGGAATGATAGCTTGTAATGTCCCTTTTTGATTTTTTTCTTATCATTCCTTAAATATAGTAAAATCTAACTTACAGTAAAACTTGTAGAGAGAATTATCAATAAAAGTTTTCTGATTTTATTACTAACTTAATGGTTGCTGTTAAATTTGATTTTTATTGTTTTGGACACTCAGAAATCAGCTTAGATTTATGTCAAAATATTTGCTCTTATAGAATTATTGAATTACTTGAAGTCTGTAGCAGTTTAACACACTGAAATGCGTTTGGAAAATAAATTCCAATCTGCTTGAGTCGGGTTTTTGTTCACCAACTCTGCAAGGAAAAGAAAAGGGTTTTCGTCCTTTAATTTTAAGGCCTAGAAGGGTTCATTCTCAGGCTGTTAGAATGCAATCTCTGCTCCATAGGATCCAGAGGAGATAAAATCAAATATATAAAGATGTTTTCAATGATGCATTCCATCCTCCTTGCTTGATTTCTTTTATATCCTTCTCTTCTAAAGGACACCACCCTTTGTTTGTCTTTTAGCAACAAATTAATTTTTAATTAACTTTTGTTTCTCCTAAAGACAGGCAGGTGCTGCCCATGATTTGGTTTAAACTGTTTTTTCTTTCATAAAATATCTTAATGAAAGGCTGTCCCCTTAATATAAAATTAAGGAGGGGGCATTACACACCTCCTCTCATTATTGGCAAAATGGATGGCATTTGCAATTGTGCATGGTCTTATGAAGAGGGGAGGAGTTTTATGCATTGAAAGCATTTTTGCGCAACTCAAACTTTGGGCCATGTTGAAAAAACATTCCTTTTCCCAGTAAACTGCTCTGGCACCGGCATTAACCTCTTCACCAGCTTCTGAATATCATTACTTCCATATCATCCATTTCCTGGCTACTTTCCACATTCTTTCTATCAAAGGAGTTACTTGTTTAAATTTATATTTTTAAAATAATTTTAATTGTTCAAAAAATATATTTTCATCTAGATTGATGCTATTGTTCGCTTTCAATGTACAACTGTTATTTTTGAAAAGCATAGCCTAACAAGTAATATTTCCTAGCCACACAGAGAGACATGTGCTGAAATTCTCAATTTCATACATTTGGCCAAAGTTATATTTATTTTTAACTTATATGTTCTAAACATAAGTTTGGAACATTTTAAAAATATTTCATGTAGATTGAAGCTAACCAATGTTTCTCTGAGTCTTTGAGATGGGGAAAACATACTTTCAGGGATGGCAGAAGATTTCCTGGATTTTTATGACGTGTTTCCATGGATGGCAGAAGATTTCTTAGATTTCGTGGACATGTTTCTGGGGATTGCAGAAAATTTTCCAACTTTGGTGATAGCTATAAAAAATATATATAAAAATAATATTTGAAAATTAAATTAAAAAAATAACCCTAAATCAAAATAAACATTGAAAACCCATCATAAACAAACTGAAAGAAGCTGGAAATTTTAATTCATAAGCATTCATAACAACACTGAATGACAGTGTCACATTATAATATTATATAAATGTTGTTACAAACTATCAAAATTCAAAATTGAAATTGAAATTCCAGTATTATAATTTAGGTTATTACCAATAACCATCCATCAGCAACTACAAGTCAGAACATACAATCTGAATATCAAACAATGAAAATCAAATAGCCAAAATGATGCCTGATTTATTTTTTATTTTTTTGATTTAAAAAAAAAGAGTCCTCACTGACTGTTGGTGACATTTAGATGTCTCTGAGATGGTTGAGAGACATGGTTTCCTCCCTGGCACTCAATAAATAAATGGGGACATCCAAAAGCTTGGTGTAATGTCCCCTTTCTGGGATTGCCCTTATCTTGACCTAGAATCAATATTTTAATGTAGTTAGGGTTATAACTAACTAATTATATGCTTGGAGCAATATAAAACTTGGCTTAGGTCCTGCAATCATGTTAGACGATATTGGAAATATAATTCATATGAACAAATCATATATAATGAATGTCTTATCTATTTAAAGTTAAACCATGTAAAAATACATAACTGTCTACACAATATCCATAATGCATAGTGGAAGTTTAATCATAAGTCCACCCAAAGCTATCCATGTTAAGCCCAAGAGCTATACCATCCCTCTTGGCCCCAAGTGGCAGACACGCGGCCATCCAACATGGGGTGGCATACTCAGTGGATAAACTTGTATTTGCTTTCCCTACCCATGCTACCTTCCATCCTTCTTATGATTGAAACTCCTTGAATCCATCACAACAACCAACTCATGTAGAGATTGGGAAAAAGCTACAATAGGAGGCCCCTAGATTCCCCTTTCTAAGCCCAAGGGTGGACGCTCACCCCCTTGGCTCCAAGTGGCCAACTTGGAGTGGCATACTTAGAAAGAAATCTAGTATCTGCTCACCCTACTGGTATTTCCCCCACTCCTCCTTATGGTTGCTTGATGAGAATTACAAACACTAAATATATCCAGATCCATTAATAAACATATTGTCATTCACAATAATCATAATAGTGCATACCACCATACTTGCTAAAATATAAGACTGCTATACTCTAAGATGCAAACATATTAACAATTCCTGACTTCTGCTCTTGTCTGCTGAGTGCAGATAAGTATTCCTGATCTCGAATTGCCTTGCTGTTCGATTTATACATGTGTAGATATATTTGTATGCTTATCAAGATTAGATATTAATTGCATACCCAATACTTCTTCACCAATTTACTGATTTCTTGAATGGCCAGTTCAGATCTGATTCATTTGATCTGCTATAATACTCAGAATATATTCCTTGCTTATCAAATATATATATTAAATGCATATATATTCGAATGCATTCCAATCTGATTATATCAACTGCTGCTACTATCTGAGTGCAGACTTATTTCTTATTCCTGAATGATTCCATGCCTCTCTTCTTTGAAATGGATCTCCTTTTATATCCCACGATGGGGGAAAAGACATGGCTTTTCCACTGCAGCTCTCCATTGATAAGGGACACGTCACTCCACAGGTTGAGTGCTGCCTTTTACTATTTCTTGTTGCTACTGCACTTCAAATCTAATTGCTATCTTATACATATAATTAATCGCTGCCACCATTAAATATAAGCTTGATCTCTGTTTTTGTCAAGATAAGGTTGGTTCATATATTATTATTCACGTCGGGCCATAATATTGCCCTTCATCATATAATTTGCTGCACCTGTTAATGATAATAGTCACTGCTCTTTCTAATATCAATCGATCGCTTATTATCATGAATAAATCAATGTCTTTTGTCTAATATATAATCGTTCCTTGTCAACTGTAATCGTTGTCTCTTTTTTATCTCTTATTTGCTATGCTCCACGGGGATGCGTCCCCTGCCTTTTTTGGCATGTACCCATACTAGGGACGAAACGGGGATGCGGGGACGGCTAGGAAACGTCCCCTAGCCGTCCCTATTTTCACACAAAGTTTCCGATACTTCTAGGGGACGTTTTTTGAAGATTCATGGGACTTAGGGGATGGTTAGTAGTACCCGATACGGCCAAGACGTCCCCTAACCATCCCAGGGATTGCTAGCCGTCCCCTATGGCCCAGCAACATCTTACTTTATTTTTTTTGTAAAAAAAGACATTTTTAAATTAACAAAAATGATGGATGGGTCCACAAGAACCCCCCACCCCTTTAAACAAAACCCAAACCTACTTGACTTATCAAAACAACTAAAAGAAAAAAAAAAACATTCTCATTTTGACATTTGCAAACTTGAGGTGAAGAGCAGCAAGTGAAAGAGGAGAGAACAATAGTTGAAAGGGGAGACTAGGGCATCGAATCTACTTCATTAGAGGTAAGTTCATTTTACATTTGTTTTCCATTTTTTCAAGTCTTTTTTGATTTTTTTTTATCACGTAGGAAGGGCATTGTGAGTTTATTTTTTCCTTTATTTGAACTTGCAGCTCTCTTTTCGATTCTTAACCAAAAAATATCATGAGCAGTAGTGAGATTACTAGTAATGATAGTGAGGAGGTTGAGGTTCAAATGCATGAAAGAAGTAGACATAGAAGTAGAACCCATAGAAGTATGTCAGCCATTGGGGGTTCTTCAGGCAGCGGGAGGGGAGCAGGGCCAACAACTTCAAACCCATTTGAATGTCCTTCTGAAGTCCTCAAAACCTATGCAAAAGGCCCATTTAACTTGGAGTCATATATTTTCTATGTTTTTGTCATTTTATACTTCAAACTTGGAGCCTTTGCGTATTTTTTTATAATTCTTATATATTTATGTACATTCACAATGAAAGCATTTGAATTTCTTTAATTTGTTTGTCAATTCTCGTGTGAAATCTCAATTCAAGTCTAATGATATGAATTAAGCTTATACAATGTCTAGAATGAATGCTTTATCAATGTTATGCTATGAACATTTGAAATTTCTCTATATTTTTTAAAAATTCCCTATTTTTTTATCAGTCGTCCCCTAAAAAATGACCCAAAAGTACCCCCGTACCGAAAACTCGTCCCTCTATACCCGGCACTCCCCGTCCCCGAAACCCCGTGGAGCATAGCTTATTTGCTCACATTTGATCCCCATACTATTCTTTTCATACATTGATTTGTCTTATGCTGTTTATATATAAACATTATGAGTAAGGTCGGCCATCTATGGGAAATTTAAGTTGATTTTATTAATTTATTTAACTTCTTTATACTAGTCGGCCAAGAGTTAATATTGCAATTCCGGGGGCATGACACTTGGGCACGTCCCAATGTTTTCAGAAGTTGGGGGGATGTCATGGGGAAATTTTGTCCCTGATTTGAAGATACCCTAAACTTCTAGGACACCATTCCAGGCCTGGGGATGCATCCCCATGGTATCGTGAAGTTAATGACCTTAAATGGAAGACTATATTTTTTGTTTTTTTGAAAATTGCTTTGGTTATAAACTTATATATATATTAGCCTCAAAAAGTTTCCTGACTGCTAGGAAGAGCAAGTTGTGTGATTATCATTAAATTCTCCATTTTATAAATTTGCTAAATTTTTTAGAATATTTTCTTATAGGTAAATGGGTATACTAAATTTGAATTTATCTTTTAAGAATATCTTGTATAGATTGAGAGTAATGTTTATTTTGAATGACAATAGTTTTTGATTTTTTGATTTCTTTTTTTAGAAAAAAGATCCCATGAGGAAATATCAGCCACTAAAATTTTCTTTATTGGCAGGAAGAGTGAGCTTTGGGATGAGATTGCAGAGACCTTGCAGAAGGGGCAATTTTTCAGAGATGCCCAGCAATGCAGGGATAAGTGGGAGAAGCTCATGGCCAGTTATAAGGAAGTTAGGGAGGGCCTCAAAGGCAGGGAAGATAACCCTTACTATGATGAGCTTTACCCCCTGCTCTCTGGCAAATTGATGCCAAAGGAGAAAGATGGGGATAACAAGGATTTGATTTGGCAGAAGGAGTTTGATCACAGGGGGCAGGTGGATGTGGAGACCCAGAATGAAGAAACTGAAGGGAAGCTGCCAACGTTTAATGAAAGGTTGGATGATGAAGAGGATGATGCACGGGAGATGACTTGCTCACGGAAAAGGAAGCGGTATGCCAGGTATGTTTCTGAGGCTGACATCAGTACGCTGCAGGCCCTGCTGGAGACTTTGATTTCTCAGCAGCAGATCTTCTTCAAGGAATTTCTAGAGTCAATTGAGAGGAGTGAGCAAACTAGAGAGCAGGTTAGGCAGGAGAGGGAGGAGAAGTGGAGGGCAGAGGAGAGGGAACATCAAAACATTTTGAATAATGCAATGATTGTTCTGATGCAGAAGCTGGTTGGTGATAGAGGACTGCCTTTGTCATCATCTGCCATTGGTGGCATTCCTGCAGCCTTGGAGAGGCACTGCCAGGGGCCGAAGAAACGTTCTAAGAATTGGAAAAGGGGAGAGGTGTTGCACCTGATTAAACTGAGAGGGGAAATGGACAGTAGGTTTGCTATTTCTATGAAAAGGGCAATGCTTTGGGAAGAGTTGGCAGAAGCACTTGATTCACAAGGAATAAAGCGTGATGGAAAACAATGCAGGGAGAAATGGGATAAATTAATGGCTGCCTACAAGGATGTCATTGATGGGAAAAAGGAGAAAGGAGACCTTCCTTATTTTTCTGAGTTGAGAAATATCGTTGGAGGTAAGGCAGACGATGGTACAGAATCTGATGAATTTAAAGACAAGATGGACTGCATTCATATTATTCCCGAAACAGCCTCTGAAAGGTCAATAATTTCTGGTTGATTTGTATCTCAGCTGGTTTTTGAGTTAAGTGTTCAGATTCCAGTTTTTAAACTAACTGCTGCTATAGAATTTTTTGACTTGTAAAGTTGGATCAAATTTTGATTAAATGGTCAGGCTCTTCAAGTTGCTATCTAGAGAAACTTTCAAGTTTCAGCATCTACCCCTAATATAACAGTAACAATTTTATGGCTGAGATTTATGTTAACCTTCCTCACATGTTCAGAGCAATATATTTGATCAAGCTTAGCATTTGAGTCATGTTCTTGAGCAAATAAATGCAATATTATGAATACACCATAACTGGATTGATTCTAAAGTTAATATATTCATGTTCTACCGGCAACTTCTCTACTATTATAATTTTCTTGTATAATTGTATGTTGAATTCCTTTCTATTTGAGTTTGCAATCTAGAATTATAGCTACGTATATAGTTCTTTCTATTTTTTCCGCTAAGGACACCTGGAGACTTTGTGGGCTTCAGTCAAGGCCAGCCTGTCTTACCTCAATGGGGCTTGTGGGCTGAGCTTGATGGGCTGCAGGTATATGATCTTAAGGTACAATTTATTTTAGCTTAGGTTGTATATGACTAATATATGTAACCAGAGAAAGTTTTTTAAAACTATATTTAGGAATCGGTTACAAGTGTAATTTGCTAGCCTTCCAATCTATTAGATGTCATATATTTTATGATATAAATAATTTTTTCTTTGTACGTAATTTTATTTATTAAGTTTGATTATTATGATTTGGTGTTACAACTACTATAAATGCATATGCTAAATCATGCATAGTTTTCCATGGGTTTTCTTGTGAAGAAGATTTAATGAGTATCTAATAAAAAATTAAGTTTGTTTTATCTGTGTTGCACTATGTTCCACGGAGTTTCAGGGATGGGGATGACGGGGGTTGTGTTTCGGGGATGGCAGTCCAAAGGTCATTTTTTGGGGATGTAGGGGGGACAGCAATATATATATATATATATATAGAGAGAGAGAGAGAGAGAGAGAATTCTACAAGTTAATGGACATCACTATTAACATAATGCTGGGCGATGTCTGCACACCAACCACATTCCAAAACAATTTTTTTGTCTGCACTTCTCACACAATGGGCAATTCACCTTTAATCTCCTTTGCAACTGACAAAATAACTGACTCTAATATCTAATACCATACAGAAAATTTTGAAGTTTGAGACTTTGAATTAAAGATCGAACAATGAAATCAGAAATTCAAATTATTTTTGTTACTGTACTGTCATTGCTGTCATGATTAATTTTGTTTCTATTATATTTCTGTTACAATGCTGTCATGTTATATTGGTGTTATAATGTAGTCATGATGTATTTAACAGTCTATTTTAATGTCATAAATGATTTTTCTTTTAAACATTATAAAAGCTTGCCTTGCTGTTGAGGATGTTTGACCATCCTTGGGACGGTCAAGGGATGTCTCAGATGTCCCTAGCTATCTCAGGGACCCTTAAACGTCCCTGCAGTGTTTCCTATTACAACAACATGTTTCAAAAACATTTTGATGATTTGGAGATTTTTGGGGATGGCTAGGGAATGTCCCCTATCGTCTTGCCATTCTCGAAATTTCAAAAGGTAAGAGGAAGTTGAAGGGTGTCATGTCCCTTTCTCTAGTATAAAATTTCTGAAGACCCTTAGTCTACTTTTCTCAATTTTTTCCATAGGCTGATGGGGTGGAGTAAAATAAGGGACATTACACTTGTATCAGAGTTTGTGGTCTTGTGAGGCTATTTTTCAGAAGTTAATCCTTTCATGTAGAGCTATATTTCATATGCATCTCAGTGATAGAGCAAACAAATTTTTTATAGGGAAATTAAGAAAAGGTTTCAGTTCCCCGAGAATCAAGAAGTAGAGTTTCCGTCTTCAAAATTTGAGTTAGAAGAGACAAATGTTGCAGAAAGAGAAAAGAGCGGTATGGGAGAAAAAGATTCAGTAGAGTCAAGGTGTAACAGACTTGTGCAAGGGCAAGATCGCCTTACAAACATGTTTTCTCAGTTGTTTCATACAATGCATAATAATGACTATGCTTAGACATCAAAATGGTGAAGGGAGCACTTCTAGGGTCAATAATCCCAATAACACTCACATCCACACTCATAGGAGTGTCATTGATTCAAGTGCTAGATTTTTCTCATTTCCGACCTACTTTTCTTCATAGGGAGGAAGTTCTTGAAGTAAAAGCCCAAAATCCAATGGTGGATGACATCACAACTTGTTATGCTAGATATAGGCTTCTTTTAGCTGAGATCCAAAATGAAATGTCTCTTACAAATTTTATGAATATGAAGAAGTCCAAAAATGGCCGTAGACCTGAGCCTAGGTCTTAGACAATTTAGAGAGATCTTCAACATGCTTTGGGAAGGTCATCACCTCCCACTTTTGATAGATCTAGTAAGTGTATAGATTAAGATTGGGTACAAAAGTTAGACATGTACTTGTCATTTAGGTTAATATTAGATGAGACCATCAAATTTGCCACTGTCTACCTTGAGGGTATAACACATGAATGGTGGTTCATGGTGTGATTACTCAAGGACATAACCTCATTAACTCTTATGACGAATTCAACAAAAGACTAATTGAGAGATTTGATAGGAAGAACTTTGAAGTTCATTGTCAAGAGTTATTGCAGCTCAAGCAATATGGAAGTGTTGAGAACCATATTGCTGATTTTCAGAAACTTTTCGTTATGGTTCTTGACATCACTGAAAGAAAGCTGATTATATTTTTTATTGAAGGTTTGTCTGAACCCCTGAAATGTTTAGTCAAAGCATTTGAACCTCCATCCCTATAGGAGGCTATCTAAAGGTCATTGGCACTTGAGTCTTCACTTTCAAAGAGTAAATTCTAGAAGAAGACCTTCCCTCCAAACAAGCCTTTTCAAAAAAACTTCAATCAAAATAAGAATTTTCCTTCAAGAAAAGAGGAAGAGGCAAAAAATGAATTAAGAAGGAAGAAAATTTGCTTCACATGCAAATAGCCATGAGCACCAGGCCATATATGTCTTGGAAAGGGACAAGTGCATTACATTGAGGTAGTTTTAGATGAAGAATTAGGAATTGAAGATTTGAAGCAAGAAAGTGAAGAAGCAAAGCCTTTACAAGAAGATTAGGAAGAAAAAGATACTTTAGGAGGTACTCTTGTCAAACTTTTTGGTACTCCAAAGTATAAACCTTTAAGAGTTCGTGGAGTTCTATGCGGACAAAGAATTACTGTGCTCATTGATTTTGGAGCAACCCACAAATTTATTGATAAAGGGTTAGTTGCAAAAAGGTCTAAAAATTGAAGACTTTGAAGGTTTCAATGTGATGGTTGTTCATTGTTTCACCATCCAATGCACAAGGAAAATCTCCCAAATGAGCCTCACGTTGGGAAATTATCAGGTAAAAGATGACTTCTATGTTGTCAACATAGGAGATACTAATGTAGTTGGGAATTCAATGGCTGCATTCTTTGGGAGAAATTACTTAGAACTTCCAAACCATGGAACTCAAGTTCCATTCAAATGGTAAAAAGGTTGTACTTAACGAAATGTCAAATGGAGTTCCAAAAATTATTTTAGGCAAACATATGAAGAGGACTTTCTGCCATGGACAAGTTGCTTAGGAGGCACAATGCTTGATTATGCCTACCATTTCTCTAGAGGATAAGAAATCATACTATGTGGATGTTTAGACTCTTTTGGACAAGCACAATAAAGTTTTCAGTAACATGCCTCTTGAGATGCCACTCAATAGAGGGTTTGAGAATGTCATTGAGTTAGAAGAAGGAGCTAGATTAACGATCACCACTTCTTATCACCATCTTAAAAGGCATAAGGAAGAAATCAAAAAGGCCATTAAGGAGCTTCTTGATATGGGTCCCATTAGACCAAGTTCGAGCCTATTTGCTTCTTCAATAGTCTTGGTCAAGAAAAGAAAATGGGACCATGAGAATGTGTATTGACTACAGAGCTCTAAACAAAAAGACCATCAAGAACAGGTATCCAATTCTCATGATCAATCAAATTATTGATGAATTACATGCTGTGGTCTTTTTTTCCAAAACAGACCTTAGATCTGGGTATTACCATCTTAGAGTTTGTGAAGGATTATGGACATTGAATTTTTAGTCATGCCATTTGGTTTGACTAATGCTCTTTGGTACTTTTCAGTCATGTATGAACCAAGTGTTAATTGAAGACTTTGAAGGTTTCAATGTGATGGTTGCTGATTGTTACACAATCCAATGCACAAGGAAAATCTCCCAAATGAGCCTCACTTTGGGTAATTATGAGGTAAAAGATGACTTCTATGTTGTCAGCATAGGAGATACTAATGTAGTTGGGAGTTCAATGGCTGCATTCTTTGGGAGAAATTACTTAGAACTTCCAAACCGTGGAACTCAAGTTCCATTTAGATGGTAAAAAGGTGGTACTTAACGAAATGTCAAATGGAGTTCTAAAAATTATTTTAGGCAAACATATGGAGAGGACTTTCTGCCATGGACAAGTTGCTTGGGAGGCACAATGCTTGATTATGCCTACCATTTCTCTAGAGGATAAGAAATCATACCATGTGGATGTTTAGACTCTTTTGGACAAGCATAATAAAGTTTTCAATAACATCCCACTCAATAGAGGGTTTGAGAATGTCATTGAGTTAGAAGGAGGAGCTAGATTAATGATCACCACTCCTTATCACCATCTTAGAAGGCATAAGGAAGAAAAAAAAAAGGCCATTAAGGAGCTTCTTGATATGCGTCCCATTAGACCAAGTTCAAGCCTATTTGCTTCTTCAATAGTCTTGGTCAAGAAAAAAAAATGGGACCATGAGAATGTGTATTGAATATAGAGCTCTAAACAAAAAGACCATCAAGAACAGGTATCCAATTCTCATGATAAATCAAATTATTGATGAATTACATGGTGTGGTCTGTTTTTCCAAAACAGTCCTTAGATTTGGGTATTACCATCTTAGAGTTTGTGAAGGATTATGGACATTGAATTTTTAGTCATGCCATTTGGTTTGACTAATGCTCTTGGTACTTTTTAGTCATGTATGAAACAAGTGTTAAATTGAAGACTTTGAAGGTTTCAATGTGATGGTTGCTGATTGTTACACAATCCAATGCTCAAGGAAAATCTCCCAAATGAGCCTCACTTTGGGAAATTATGAGGTAAAAGATGACTTCTATGTTGTCAACATAGGAGATACTAATGTAGCTTTGGGAGTTCAATGGCTGCATTCTTTGGGAGAAATTACTTAGAACTTCCAAACCATGGAACTCAAGGTCCATTCAGATGGTACAAAGGTGGTACTTTAACGAAATGTCAAATGGTTTTTCAAAAATTGTTTTAGGCTAACATATGGAGAGGACTTTCTGCCATGGACAAGTTGCTTGGGAGGCAAAATGCTTGATTATGTCTACCATTTCTCCAGAGGATAATAAATCATACCATGTGGATGTTTGGTCTCTTCTGGACAAGTAGAATAAAGTTTTCAGTGACATACCTGTTGAGATGCCACTTGATAGAGGGTTTGAGCATGTTATTGAGTTAGAAGAAGGAGCTAGATTAATGATCACCACTCTTTATCATCATCTTAGAAGGCATAAGGAAGAGATCAAAAAGGCCATTAAGGAGCTTCTTGATATGGGTCCCATTAGACCAAGTTCGAGCCTATTTGCTTCTTCAGTAGTCTTGGTCAAGAAGAAAACTGGGACCATGAGAATTTTTATTGACTACAAATCTCTAAACAAAAAGACCATCAAGAATAGGTATCCAGTTCCCATGATTGATGAAATTATTGATGAATTACATGGTGCCGGACCTTAGATTTGGATATTACCATCTTAGAGTTCATGAAGAAGGATTATGGACATTGAATTTTTAGTCATGCCATTCGGTTTGACTAATGGCCTTGGTACTTTATAGTTATATGTATGAACCAAGAGTTCAATAAGCTATAAAGGAAGTTTGTTTTGGTTTTTTTCGATGATACACTTGTCTACAAAAAAACTTGGAAAGATCACTCGAGACATTTGGACGAAGTTTTGGGTATTCTAGAAGCACAATCTTTATTCGTGAAAGAGTCTAAATGTGAGTTAGGTATGACTGAAATTTTGTATTTGGAGCATTTAATTAACACTCAAGGAGTGCAAATTGATCAAGAGAAGATTTGGGCCATCTTGGTTTGGCCTACTTCAAAAACATTGATGCAGCTGAGAGGATTCTTTGGTCTTTGCAGCTATTATTGAAAATTTGTGAAGGGATTTTCTTAGTTGGCAGCTCCATTGATTGATTTGACAAAGAAAGGGGTTTTCACATAGTCTAAGTCAGTGCAATAAATTTCTAACAAACTCAAAGAGGTGATATGTTCTTGTCTTGTGTTAGTCATTCCTAATTTCTCTCTTCCTTATGTGTTAGAATGTGATGCATTTGTGGGAGGGATTGGAGTTGTTTTGATGCAAAATAAGCATCTTATTGTATTTGAGAGCCACAAACTCAAAGGGATTTGGTGAGGGTTCTCAATGTATGACAAGGAAATGTTGATCTTCATGCATGCTTTGGCCAAGTTCAGACAATACCTTGTTGGTAGAAAGTTTGTGGTGAAAATTGACTACACTAGTTTGAAGTACTTCCTTAGCCAAAAAGATCTCAATAAAAGACAACAAAAATGTGTAATTAAACTTCAAGCTTATGATTTTGACATTGCATACATCAAAGGGAAAAAGAACATAGTGGTTAATGCATTATCAAGAAAACCCACTCTATGTTGTATAATGGAAATTACGACAGATTAGAAGGTTCAAATTTTGATGGAATATTTTGAAAACACCTTTTCCATTGACATATTGGAAGGGAAATTGAAGGATGATAGGTATGTAGTGGTTAATGAATTCATTCTTTACAAGGATAGAGTATTTTTGGTATCCAAATCTAAAATGAAAGATAAGATATTAAGGGCTATTCATGATAATCCTTTGGTTTGTCATTCGAGGTATTTCAAGACTTACAAGTAGACTCGGGAGACATTCTCATGGAAAGGAATTAAGGATAATGTTCTTAAGCATATTAATGGGTGTTTAGTTTTTCAGCAGAACAAGAGAGAGCAATCATTTCCATCTTGTTTGTATTTCAATAGATTTCATCACTGGACTTCCTAAGGTGCAAAGTAAGAACTACATTTATGTTGTAGTTGATAGACTCATGGAGTATGCACATTTTTTGCCATTTCTTTTGGTTTCAAGACACCTCAGGTTGCTGATTTGTTTTTCAGAGATGTGTTTAGGTTCCATAGCTTGCTTAAAAGTATTGTGGGTGAGAGATACAGTTGGTTCCTAAGCTTTTCATTTAACAGGAATTGAACTTACTCCCAACATTAGCGACCACTCCCAAACATATGGCAGATTGAGATTGTCAACAAATGGGTGGAAGACTACTTGAGAAACTATGTATCTAGTCATCAAGATTAACCAAAACTTGGAACACCTTTGTCTCCAACTGTCCATAAAATCTGATGTCATGTCCCCTTTTTCAGATTAAAATAATTAATAATATTTTTAAAGTTGGGCCCAATAATTTTTATTTTTGGGGCAACTTAAATAATATTATTTTAATAAATTAAAAAAGTTTTTCTTAAAACATTTAATATAAAAACTACTAATAATTGGAGGGAAAATAAAATAAAAATAAATAAAATAAAATAAAATAAAATAAAATAAAATAAAAGAAATGGAGGGCTCGAAAAAGACAATTATAAAAGGAGCACTTTTCCTTATTTCACAATCAATTGAGTTAGTCTCTTTGCATCCAATTTTCATATTTGAGTAGTTTGTCCAATCTAGGACATCCAAGGATGAAAACCCTTGGTTTGTTTGGGGTTTGAGAGGACAAAATATTCTCGAATTCCACTTGTGGGATCAAGGACAAAAACCGTTGTTTCCAATCTTGAGTGGTTCTTTTTGGGAATCATGATTGTGTTGATTTGTGGTGGATTTGGATTTTGCTACAGTGCCATTACAATGTTCTTGACAAGCACAAATCATTATTTCACCACCGACACATACTTGAGGGTTTATATATTGAGTTTTAGATTTTCGGTGAATTCTTGGACATCCTAAAGGGCTAGATCTAAGTTGTTAAAGTCATACCAGCTGCTGGTTGACATCATTGGAGGGTTTTGACACTATTTTTGGAGGTAGCCCAGCTGCACAAAAAATCAGAAATTATATTTCAAGGGTGGCAAACCATTTTTTTGAGATATTTATGCTGATTTGGGAGGTGCTAGTTGTGAGAACAGTCCATACATGTTTATTTGGCACTTTTGAGATCTGATTTGTGTTTCCAGGGTTTTATCTACATTGCATCAGCAGCAAAGAGGGTTAAAAATAGTTTGTTTGACCATTGTACGCTCCTACCACAGTCGTACAACTGCTGTACCAATCTGTACAGCCCTTAACCTAGCTAGCCAGATCAGCCAACCGTATCACTCCAATAAGGTCTATGTGAGTTCAGAATTTTAATTTCAGATCTGATTTTGTTTTAGAGCAATTTCTAGCTTGTAATCATTGCAAAAATCAACAAAATCAGACTTCGAGCGTTTCCAAATTTATGTTTGAATCTGATCTAAGTATTTAAAATAACCTAGGGTTTGTAACAATGATTAAATTTATCAAAATTTGGTTCAGATTTGGCTTATGAAGTGTTTGAGAGTTCAATCAAGTATTTTGCATCGTTATTTTCAATTTTTGGTTTGCTGTTTTAGTTTGTTTCTTGTTTCAAAAAAATCATAAATACAAAAAAGGTATAAAACAATAAAAATATAAATGGGACATTACATGATATGGTTAAGTGCTTGAATATGTAGGAAATTGATCAACGAATAATCCTTGTATTTACACTCAACATCTTCCCATGAAGATTCAAGATCTCTTTGGGTTACTCTTTGCCGCTGTCAACAAACAACACAAAGCACCTTTCATTCTTGATGAGACAGCACTCATTTGCCTTTTGATAATATATTGCTTTCTGGTTGCATTTGTATGGGCTGCCAAAAACAATGCTACATGCATCCAAAGGAGTAACATCAACAACCGTTTCACCAACAAATTTGGAATTAACTGCAAACTTCATTCTACATTCTCTACTCATAAGAAAAATTAGCACCTTCTTTGATCCAACCAAAAGCATAAGGCTTGGGATCTTGATAAATTTCAAGACACAAGCCAATGTAGATGGCTATGAAGGCTTCCAATTTACTTCAAGATCTCATCTTGCACATCTTTCTCCATTTGGACAGCCCTTCAACAGAATTCTCCAGTTTACTCTTGTGCACTTCGTCCCTATTTCTGTTTTCGAAACTGCCATTCCATACATTTCTCCTCTTTATGACAAATAGAATAAAAGTGTTCCTAATCAAGTTCCCATGAATTAACAGAGGTTGCTTTCTCAAAATCATAGAATACAAGAGACTCTCAAACCAAGTGAAAACATGCCTGGCTAATATTAACCTAGCAAAGGAAATCCTCTGTTCCAAAGTAAGAGAATGCATGCTAAAAATATACCTCCATTTGCACCAACCATTGGTCAAGTTTCTCTGTGCCCACATCTCCTTCAAATGGTGGAGTCTCAATCTTAGCTATCTCTTTGAATAGAGGTTTGTTTGGTTTGACTCTTTTCACCATTTAGAGACTCTTTGTCCTTCTTTGAGTTGGCTTTTGATGTTAACTATTAAGATCAGATTTGCAAGAAACAGAAATGATACAATGAACACAACTAGCATGAAACAACTTGCAATGAGTGAATGGTATCAAGGGATTTTATACCAGCAATCACCATTAAAAAAAAAGAGCCCACAACCTTTACTAATCACACAATCAAATGATCGATGTCAGATTTGCACAACTCAACAGACTGAGTTTCAGCCTAGACAAAAGTGATTTCAAAGGTACAAACAACAAAAATAACTTATCTCTTTATTGATTTTGTTGCAGCCATTTTTCTCTTCTTGACAATCATCATCATCGCCCGATGATGTACCCTGTATTTTCCTGACGCAAACACCTACAGCTCCAGAACATTTCAATAAACTCCCGTGACTATTTGAATATATATAGAGGCGTCCCTCAGACGTCTTCAGACTCAACACATCAAATGTCATTCTGCCAGTACAAAATACATGATGACTCCCGTGCCAATGACTTCTAGGCTCCAATGCTTGTTGCTTTGATATAATCATGCCTTCATAGACTTCCAACACGCCTCTTCTCAGAATAAAGCAATATAAGATTCACGCCGCATGTATGAATGCTTGCCCAATCTTCTCGGAAGGCAATTAACAGCTTTTTGTTAATCCTGTTTCTTCCTTACACAGTATTGTGAAATCTCCAAATTGCATGAATTGGTATCAAATGACATGCCCGATACAGGAGCTCTTCTAAATCTTGATGAGTATCTCCTTCGCAAGCATCGAATACACGAACAAGGGAAGCCGATGTAGACTTAGAGTCCATAGGCCCGAAATTGCTTATCTTCAATCTAAGTCTTTGATGTCGACAATGAAGCCTTTGCACTATGCTGACTTCAAAGCTCTCACTGCAATCATGAACCCGATAATCTCTAGACTTGGTAATGACAATAAATGCTCCCAAAAGTCTTTAAGAAAATGATTCTTTCCTCCCGAAAATCTCCCTTTGACTCATTCAAGCTTCCAAAGGATCGCAAAAAAAAAAATCCAGATATGTGGCGGCAGTCTTAGCAAGCACGACACTTCTTCACAAATAAATTCTGAAGGTGACTTCATATGGTTGAACTTCTTCATATAATATCGCCCCCTTTTAAATTCTTCGAATAACCTCCAAGATCCGACTCCCACGGCGGCCAAGGAAAAGAGTTTCAATTTCCACTAAGGGACGACACTCCTGACACAACCCTGTCCACTCGCCTCTATGATACTACCATTCCCGACTTGAAGCTGCTGCAATCCAGCAGAAAGATCACCTAGAATAATTGATTCTCAAAAGTGATGCGCCCAGGTGTCTTGGTTCAATAACGATGACATGACGTGTATTTACCTCCGGTGACAAAGAGGACAGAATTCATGGATGATATTCGATGACCAAGCAACATCTCCGATCAGACTTATTAAGAATCCCGGTATGTTTAAGTCTTCCAAATATTGCGTCAAGCTCCAAGAGGATTTTAAATCACCATTGTTTCTTCTTTCGAACCAACCATTTGATTCGCTTCTCCTGTAGAAGATTCAGACCATCTCTCATTTCCCATACTCTGCTCAGCGTATATGATTGTGAAAAGGAGCGATTACCTTCTACACACTGCCTTCTCTCTCACACTCTACTTCAGAAATGATACCATGTTAACTTTTAAGATCAGATTTGCAAGAAACAGAAATGATGCAATGAACACAATAACACGGCAAGATACCTTGGGAAAACCCTCCAACTTGAGGGAGAAAAACCCAGCAACAATATATCTCTTATATATTGAATAATGAAGCCAGCTTGCTTTTACAATGAGGCCAAATACAAGGCCTGAATATTAACACCACACTTGGTGCAATGCAATGTAATATCGAACTCCTAGAAGATGAAACACTCGACCCCTTGAAGAACAACTTGCTCCGCTCTTTGATAAATTCGCACTTCACACACTAGAAAACGGAATGAATGAATATCCTCAAATGAACAACTCGTATCTCTAACATATACAAGAGGAAGGGAAGATCGCGTCCTTTCATGAAATGAAGTCGGCCACATATGAAGAGTTGTGTCTCAATTATAGGTGGCGAATAAGATGAGGTCGGCCTCATTAAAATATTATTTATTGTACTAGTGAAGCGCCTCTTCACTTAGTTGACATCAAAAGGAGATATATAAATTACATTGCTAGTAAATTGTTTCTATTTAAATGCATAGCCAACGGCTATATGGATTTAATATTATCGCTGCCTGGAAGTATGGAGCCCGCAGCTGAACATCAACATTGTGCACTTCGTCCCTATTTCTGTTTTCGAAACTGCCATTCCATACATTTCTCCTCTTTATGACAATAGAATAAAAGTGTTTCTAATCAAGTTCCCATGAACTAATAGAGGTTGCTTTCTCAAAATCATAGAATACAAGAGACTCTCAAACCAAGTGAAAACATGCCTGGCTAATATTAACCTAGCAAAGGAAATCCTCTGTTCCAAAGTAAGAGAATGCATGCTAAAAATAATATATACCTCCATTTGCACCAACCATTGGTCAAGTCTCTCTGTGCCCACATCTCCTTCAAATGGTGGAGTCTCAATCTTAGCTATCTCTTTGAATAGAGGTTTGTTTGGTTTGACTCTTTTCACCATTTAGAGACTCTTTGTCCTTCTTTGAGTTGGCTTTTCCTTTGTCCCTTGGTGTCTTCCATAGAGCAAAACTTCTCCATGAGTGTCTATATTAGGATTCACATAGACTCCATTGCTTGAGAATTTGAAGAAGGCTTGCAATGCCAGCTTCCATCTTAGAGAACCTTGCTTCAGCTTCAAAAACTCTTCTCCATCTTCCATGCTTCTTTATTCCCTTCACCTATGGGACTCATTGTCTCTGATAAGGTAATAAATTCGTCCACTTGACCTTGTGGGCTTGAAACTGCAAAACACTCACAACTTCAACCCAGAAAAGAAATCACGCTGATATCACTTTATATTATATGTAAAACATCAACAGTGGATTTCAGGAAAGAAAATAAGTCCTAACTTGTCAATAGCAAGAACTGAGCGAGTAAAATGTAAAGGAGCAAAAACTAGGAAGCAAAAGGATTTACTAAGAAATCCATATATGGGAGAAAACTCAAGCAAAATGTGAGCTACAATTCTCTTAATCTCTCAATTCCAACAGCAATTACAGTGTTAGGACATTTGGCACTTGACCCAACTGAATCCCAGAGGATTTCAGACTCGATTACATCTAATACAACTCTCTATCCAGCCCATGCACCATACAATGGCCACATACACAGCTTTTTTGAAACTACCTATGAATTCCAACTGCTTCCAATCTTTCTAGCTCCCCCATTCTGAATGCTTTACACAGTCTTTAATAGATGTATAGATCCCCAGGAAATGGCAGGAGGCAGAGGAAGATTGGGGAACTGAAGTGAGAGAGAAAACTGCCACTTTTCATTTGAAAATACTGCATGTTGACTGCAAAATCACTGCTGACTGCAACTACCACTTGACTTGCTGGAAACTGCCACTTGCTGAGATGAAATTGGCACGGTGGCTAAAAAACTTCCACCTAAGGGAAACCGGTGGCACACAAAGTGCAAGCCTTCATTTTACCTCAGTTTTCTATAACTTACCTATTCCACATGTGTCCAGAAGCTGCATCAGACCTTACCATGAAATCTAAACATCAAACTGATTCATTTATTGATCAACTTTTCTCATTTACCAATAGATCTATGGGTTCTGCTATTATACCTGGTTCTTTTTTCAAATTCATATTTACTTATCAACATGTCTTTGGTCTACTGAAGTGGATGGAGTTAATGATCATGTCGAGTTGGAGTTGTGCTTGAGGATATCTTCCTTGTTGTCTGAAGCCTTGAATGTCTATTTGTTGGTTAACTGGAGATTGGCTAACTATATCAATAATGCCTAAATCTTTTAAACACAATATTTCTTTGGGTGACCTGATAACTCTGCTTTACTGTTTTTGCCTATGAAAAGGAGACAACCCTTTTCCTATCATAATTTGGCAATTTGCTTCTTCAAAGGATTATGCCAGGGAGTTTGAAGAACTTTTTTTGCTCATTTTAACCAAATTTGTACACAGTTGCTACATTAATCTTAATCCTTTGTTTGCATGTTTGTTTTGATCTGTTTGAGTTTGACACTCCAATCCACCCTCTCGGTTTCCAATCCACCCCTTTGTTGACTTCCAGTTTGGTATCCTTCTGTTTACTCTTCAGTCATTTCCCAATCTTGTTTGGGCTGATTTTGTCTTCTGCTTTGGCATCTGTCCAGTTTTTTATTTCACTTACCAATCTTGTTTGCGCTAATCTTTACTATTCAGAGGGTTACTTGTTATCTCTTCAAAACATATCATGCAGTTGAACAGAATGTCTTTATAATCTAATTGTTAGTTCCAGTTGTAGCTCAGGAGGTGCAAATAGCCAGAAGCTGAATGACTTTTTTCCAGCCTTGGACTTTGACATGTTCTTGCATATTCTGCTATTTTGTTCCCTTTAGTGGATTAGGATTTTCGTCAAGGTGTTGCCTGCCGCTTAAAACACTGTAACTCCAGAATTCCAATGGTAATGCTGCTAATTTACCCAAGATGGAGACTTATTCTGAAGTTTGAAGCATACTGTATGATGATTAATAAGATTTATAGCTTCTCCCCAAGGCCTTTGAAAGAATATTCCTTTCTTCTTGATTTTAAGATATTATAATCAAGCATTGTATTGTACTACCGTGACTTCAGACATGCTAAAAAAGGTCTATTTATTTGAAATCAGTGTAGTTGCAGTTTAATGGCTAGGATCTACATATGAGGCTTTTATGTTTTAGATTCAGAATCATTTCTACAAAAGTTTTCAAGTTCAAGATAAATGTAATTTCTGATGATTTTCTGAAAAAAATCTTTCCTTACAACTTGTTGCTAGAGCTTTTTCCCTTCTTCCTCATGGACATCGTCAGATTCTCAATAGTTATAGGTTGATAGAAGAGTGCCCCTCTCCCACATTTTGAAACATGACCTCTTTTCAAATCAAGCTGAAAGGAATACCATGCAAGCGTTAGAACATGGTTTCAGTGGAAAAAAGAGAAAAAAAGATTTCCTTATGAACTCGACAAAGGATGCCAAGCTCAAAAGTCACTAAAGGATGATTGCCACTGAAAATTTGTACAAGGTTTTGATGTTTTGAGTAGAAGACCTTCCAAGAGAAGAACTATTGAAGTGTGAGTGGCCGGGGTGAAAGTGAAAAATGACAACCATGCACATGATAAGAAACTAGAAGTAAGCTAAGTAGAGAAATGCTTAGGTGCATGTGTTCCTATAACCATGTTTTTGATTAAGGTAAGCAGGGACTTTGAAAGGGCCTAGACCCTTGTACAAAACAAGAAATAGACAAAAAAAGGGGGGGAAACAAGGGTCCTGACCCTATACAGTGGCTGCCAAAAGGTTAGATGAAACAGGCCCAAACAGGCTATAAACAATAGAGAAACAGTACAAACAAGAGAAAGAACAGTTGCAGCCTAGCTGCCAAACTAGACAATAGACAAAAAGAGAGAGCAGTGACCACCAGCGTTCCACTTAGACAAACCCAGGTCAGGAGGGAGTTGACCTTTCACCCACAGCACAAGTATGAGTTTGGGAAGACGAATAAGAAAGACCTTTCCTCCTCGGAAGAACAGTCCAAGCAATATTGTCATATAAATGCTCATTACAAGGGGAAGCATGAGGAGAAACCCACACAGAGGGCCCATCAGCACATGAAGAGGGAGCATCCACATGCATGGGGCAATGCGAATCAGGTGGGAATCACCCCACTGAGAGTCCATCAGTATGAGAAGAACAATGAGGAGGATCTGAATCCAAGGGCAAGTCGGTCTGCAAGGGGGGGAGGGACAGTAGGAGGTTCCACCATAGAGTCCGAGGGTGCTGGAGTCACACCAGAAGCAAGAGACACATCATCATCCCAGGAGGAGTCATTTGACGAATAATCAAGAGCATCCGATAACCATGTTACTTCATCCAGATTCTATATATTTTACTTATTCATTTTTAATTTATTTGTAATAATTCTGTAGTTATTCCATTAGTAGTCCTAAACATATCCTGATGTGTTATATTAGAATTTTATTTCATGTTAGGTTATACTATATCACTAAGATGAAATTAAAACTGTAACATAAACTATTTATGGAGATCACATGCCATTAATGGAAATGAAAGTGCTGCAGGAATTCGTGATACTGCATTGTGTTCAAAATATAAAATTAAATCCATTTGTAGAAAACAGTTCCCAATGAAAATATGATTTCTTAGCACGTCCCTAAATTCACAGCCCTTAAATCCAAAGGATGCTTATATTTCAGTGGAAAACCTCAAGGGGTTGCATAGATGCGTGAAATTGCCTTAAGAATAATTCAGAAGTGTTATCTCTGGGAATGAACTCCTTTCCTTCACTTTAGTAGGTCTGCCCACTGATCATGCAGGTTTAAATATGGTTTGTTTTCATCAAGTGTTTTTTAATTCAATAAACAACGAGATAAACTGACGTAAGTTTCGACATTCTCAGTAAGCATTTTGTTAATAATATTGAGTGATGGTAAAAACTATTTTCCATTATGCTCGTAGAAAGTGCTATCTTGTGAGGTTTACATGTGTGCATACCTTACATTATAGGAGTACTCTGTGCTTTTGCTCTAGTTGGAAGGCTCAAGCAGGTAACATGGTGGCATTATTTTTGAATTTTTGATATGGTGTATTGTATATTACTGAAGAAATCAAAACAGAACGTTCACAATAGTAATTGTATTTTTTCTGAATTCTTTCCACAAGATGGTAACCAACAATATAATTTATAAAAAATAGTATTTACAAATTAACTACGTAAAACAGCAAAAGAGGTCATGATTTATCATTTATGTAGACAATATGAGTAAACCAAGCTAAAATTTATACAAAGTAGTACCTGCGTTTGACGTTTAGCCTCAGAGACAGCAAGGTAATATGCATTCACCTTTATCTTCAGCATATTGAGTGGAAATTCGACAATTGACTAAGACCACACTGTTCTAGACTTTGTAGGATTATGCTTTGCACTGTCTGATCTCTTGGTGTAAACCATGTTGTAAACAATCTGAGCAATTTGTCGCTGTTTCTGCAGTTATTGTTTTAAAAAATAATAAAACTTAATTGCCATTCATCGTTTTAAAAAAGGGTACCAGGCTCGAGCATTATTCATGCAACAAATAAATGCATATACCTTAATGCCATCCAAATTTGCAATAGAGTGTCCTCTAATATATTAATCAGGAGCTTCAAAATGTTCCCAATTAAGGGATTCTAGAGAGTTAAACCTAACAAAGAGGTCAACAACTAGTTGTAGAGCCAATGCACATCTATTAGAAATTCGAGCCTCTTCACTATATTTACTTTCAGAAACATTTGACGATAAACATAAAAGTAATACTTAGCAAACCAATAATATAAATGGAATTCAATTACTTGGGATTCATTTAGGCAAAAATTGGGAAAATAAAAACATTAAATATTTATAAGAACAATTAAAAAATGTTGCTTTTCTATTCAGCAAATCTAATGTAAATTTTACTTTTAAATTATTAAAGCTGTAGTGGGGGTTTTGGGGGTGACAGTTTCCAATGGGATTGAGAGGCATTGTTCAGTGTGACCAAGCCCAAATTAGTGTCCTCAAGACCACAAGGACCTTTATAGTGCAGGCCTTTTTTAAATTTATTTTATCGCTTTTAATCAAGCTCTCAACCTTTTTGTTTTTTCATTTTTTTTTAATGTTAAAATGTCTATTTGTAACAGCCACAAGAGACATCTTGCCACCCCTAGAATGGTCTAAGGACATCTAGACATCCCTTGATTGTCTTAGTTATGATAGGACATAACATTACATTTCTCCTAGCCTAGAGTAGAAGGTCCTTGAGGATACCTTTGCCTATGTAGTGGTGTCCCAGGAAAAATCCATAAGACCTTAAAATTTTAGTATTGTCTCACCACATTTAGGACATTCTTGTTTTCGAGAACTACTCAAAATCCCAAAAACACAAGGGATGTGTTCCTTGATACACTATGAAAAAGTTGAACTTACTAGTAATCTTTGTTAATTTGGTGAGTGAAAGTGCACACGTTTCTTTTACATGTTTTCATGTGCATGCATATACATAGATGTATGTACACATACATACATAGATGTATATATATACACATACACATACATAGATGTGCATAGTAATCTTTGTTAATTCTATAAGACCTTAGAATTTTGGCATTGTCTCACCACATTTAGGACATTCTTGTTTTCGAGAACTACTCAAAAACCCAAGGGATGTGCTCCTTGATACATTATGAAAAAGTTGAACTTACTAGTAATCTTTGTTAATTTGGTGAGTGAAAGTGCACACATTTCTTTTACATGTTTCCATGTGCATGTGTATGCATAGATGTATGTACACATACATACATAGATGCATATATATACACATACACATACATAAATGTAAATATATATTTATACATGCTTATATACATACATGTACCAAAATACCTATACTCATGCACACACACATACACACCCCTTTTTTTTGTCATTGATGTTTTATGGGTTCACACAAATATCACAAATTGTTGATTTGTAACAATAATTGCAGACAAAAGAAACCTAGTGGTTCAATTCCAAGAAGATGGTGGAAGAAAGGTGAGGAAAGAAAGTCTACCATGCAAAGAAGAACAAGCTCTACTAAACTAAATGATATTAAAAGTAAGTACCTTGTCACAAGCTTTTACTTATATGCACAAATTGAATGAATCTTTTGGTAATTTTGAGAAGTATAATAAAACAATTAACTCAAATGATTTGAAAAATGAACTTTGATTAATTTTTTTTAGAAAGAATGGTGAATGAATAATAAGTCCAATAGAGGTTGAGTAGATAACTCAATATGTAGTTTTGGGATACTTTGGTGGCAAGGAAGAAATTGAGGAATGAGCCAAGAAAGATCAAGCAAGGCTATTTGAGAAGGACAAAGAGCTTGAGAGTCTTAACCAAAGAAAAACAACCTATGCAAGATACTGGCATAATTCACTTAATAAAATCTATTGAAGTTTTGGAAACTACAATGTGGGAGGGATAACATAAGTCCTTATCAAATGGCCACACAAGGTCTCTGAAAGAAGGAAAATTTCTCCATTAAAGAGGAGATGAATTTTCATTTGTTTAGGCCCATTAGAAAGATGAATGCAAAGTTTCTCTAAAGAGGGAAAACCTCACATGAAGAAAAATAATGTTTTAAGGAATTTTCAAGGAAGAGGGAAAACCTAAGGGTGAAGGTAGTTTAACACTATTGTACAAAGGTTATGCAAGTAAGCATAAGGGGAGCTCAAGAAGATGTAGAACAAACACATTGTATATTATTTGTTATAATTGTCATTAGGGAGTCCTTGTAGCCCAATAATTTTGTATTCCTATGCATATTAATTTTGTGAAATGAGTAACCAATGTTTAGTGGTGTTGGAAGAAGAGATCCATCACTAAGACACCCAAGTGCTTTAAAATAATGAATTTTGTAAATATCAAACAAATTATATATTGTTTGCTTTAATTGTCGTAAGAGAGTTCTTGTAGCCCAAATTTTTTGGTATTCCTATGGATATTAATATTGTGAAATGAGTAACCAATGTTTGGCAATACATGTTGGTGCAATTAAGTATTTAATTACACTTTATGAAGTTTACTTAGGTCCTAATTAGGTTTTCCTTTTAGGGTTTTCATCTTGCTCTATAAAAGCAAGTTATCTCATGTAATTCATTATTCCCAATAATATTATTTGCATTATTTTATGCAAATTGCTCTTGCATGTTTGATTTTCTCCTTGTAGAAGGCTAATCCAGGTTTTTGCAAGTGATCTTGGTTTTATTGAGTTTATTGGAAACTCTAACATGGTATCCGAGCCTTGATCTGCAAGTCCTTTCTTGGATTTGGGAGAAATTAGACCATAAATATTTTTTTTGGGCATCTTTGAAGGCTTGTGGTTGTCTACAATGGTCAATGTCTTTTGCTTCATGTATTTTCGAGAAAAATGATTTCTGGGTTTTGTTCAAAACCACAAAATACCATCTGGGTATCTACTAGATTTCACAGCTAGTGAGCAGACCTTGCATAAATAGCTGTCAAAATTGTCCATGCAACTTTTTTCCCTATAGATTTTTTGCAATTCAAGCGGCGTCAGAAAGTTGATTCTGTCCTTTACACAGATTTGAGGTCAAATTTTCATCATGGAGGTAGATGTGAACATTCATTTGTGCATGCACTATTTCCTTTTTGCATGCATTATGTTTTCATTTTCTCTTTGATTTTTGCATGTTTTGCATGTTCTCAATAAATTTCAATAAAGTTACATCAAAGGGGGCTGCTTGCATAATAATTTGATTAGAGTGTATTCATATGGCATGCACTTTGATCCCATCTTCATTTTGGTGACAACTCACATGAGTTGTATTTGAATTATTTAGTTTCTTTTGGTCACATCTTGCTTATGATGACACATTTTGGTTCACATCAGTTCATGTCTCAGATTGAGAGCCTATGGTTGATGATCCTTAATCACATTTCATTCACATTAGGTCACATCTCAGTTTGAGGGCCATTCATTTTATGGTTAATGTTCCAAAATCTTCATGGTACTTGCTCCTATGGATCAGTTTTAGTCACAGTTTGACATTGCCATTGAAATACACATAGCTCTAGATTATTTCATCATCTATTTCCCTCTTATGGGGGGCATTTCTTATGCATCTATGTGATGGATGGTGTACTTGGGGGGTCTTGTGGAGTCCTCCATATTTCATCACTTGGTTGCATTCTCTATTTCTTCGCATTGCATATGTACATGGGTACCTAACATGGCCTTGTAGTTGAGACCCATTCATGCTTTCATGCATCCATCCTTGCATTATCTGCATGTTTCTTATTCTCCCTAAGTTGCACTAGGGGGAGGAGAGAGCGGGGTGGGGAGGGTGTTGGTGTAATTAAATATTTAATTACACTTTATTAAGTTCACTTAGGTCCTAATTAGGTTTTCCTTTTAGGGTTTTCATCTTGCTCTATAAAAGCAAGTTATCTCATGTAATTCATTATTCACAATAAAATTATTTACATCATTTTATGCAAATTGCTCTTGCATGTTTGATTTTATCCTTGTAGAAGGCTAATCCAGGTTTTGCAAGTGATTTTGGTTTTATTGAGTTTATTGGAAACTCTAACAATACATTGGAAGAAGAAATCCATCACCAAGATGCCCAAGTATTTTAAAAAGAAGGAATATTGTAAATACCACTCCTCACATTAGTATTGGGATCAGGGAAAGAAGAAGTCAATATTTTTCTAATAGATGGGAACAAATTATTGCATACATTGTCATCCATGAGTGGGCATTAGAATGCAAAGTTTTGGAAACTTCATCCACAACTTCAACCCAAGAAAAAGATCAAGGGGAATCCTAAGAAGGAAAATTTATCTTAAGATGAGAAACAATAAGTTGTATTTGTACCTACACAAGAAGTATAAATAACATGAAAGTTGTCCAATGAAGAATCCATGAAAGAGGAGCAACTAATAAAATATTCCTCATCAACATTATTAGTTTGAAGTACTCAAAAATTATTCACGATTTAAAATTGGAATAATTGCAAAGCTAATATATTGATTGGGATGCATATGAGTGTGTAAGACACATTGAAAAGAAAATTTAGAATTGAGTACTATCATAGATGCAATTCCAAATGATTTCCTTTTTTGATAGAAGTGTGTAAGGGACTAATATCACTTGTAAGAAAAATTAGGAGGGTCTTTTACTCATGTAGGGTGAACATGTATCACCAATTGTAAGTATAATCTTCCCAAAGAGGACACATTTAAGAATCCTATTATATGAATAGATTTATCATTCTTTGAATCCTCATGGCTTTAGATTGATATGTAATTTATGCATACTCTCTTTTGAATTTCTGTAGCACATGCCACAATAGTTAAAATATTCACTTTAAATTGGAAGATGATTTCAAGCAAGAATTGAAAGCCATGAGATCACAAAAAAATCAAGAATTAAATTTCCATTAAAAATATCACCAATGGTAGATTCTTCATTATTGTGGTATCAATATGATAATTGTAATGTTTGTAGTCTTGATGTATATGCCTTGTTTCGTTTTTAGATATGTTGTAGAATGCTTATATGGTTTTCATATGCACTTGGTAAGTTGTGATAATTATAGTAAGATGTAGCATGAATTTTTGAATTGTTGTATATGCATAGAGAAAATGGTTAGAACACATTTTATTGATTGATTTTTGTATAAAAGCATTTGTAAAAGTATATTGGTGACAACCTAGAAGCTTGCTCATTCTCTCAAGGTTTCTGCCATGGTAGGAGAATAAGTTGCATTACATTGGATCATTAAGACAAGTGAGAAAAGTGCTCATGATGAGCAACATTCCATAAGAAAATTTTGAATTGTTGAAAGTATAATTGACATTCATGTTCCATAATTGAATACATTTTGTTATATGTATGTTAGATTTGTTGTTGATGTGAAGATTAAATTGTAATACCTTTTCCTACAATAATGTGTTGCAAAAAAATGCTCTTAAAGGATGAAGTCAAGAGAAATGCAAGGAACTAGGAATGCAATGAGAACCAAGAAAAGTAACAAGACAACTAAGAGTGCAAGAGTGACAATTATTTTATACTTTGACAAGGGTAGAATTATAAATATTACATGAGATCCATATGAGCCTCTTGTCAAGATAAGTCATTTTACTTTGGATACTTACACAAATACCCAAACAAAATTCCTTATGAATGTGAGAACAAACTTTATGAGGTGCATCAAAAGATCTTAGAAGAACAAAGGAAAGGAAAAGACAAAACTAGGATGGTACATTGAAACATATCAAACATACTTTACCTCCTATTATACCTAAGAAGGATAAGGGTACTATATTGCAAAAAGTGGCATTTCATTCTAATGTACTACTTCATGGGTTCCAAAGAAAAATGTTGTGGTTTAATATATGTAGAATCTTTCTATGAGACCACCTCCAAAGAAGCAAGAAAATGGGTAAAGAAAGAAGTCTCTATAGTTTTAACTATTGATAGTGTGTTAAACTAGAATACCAAATCCTATCAAGAGGAAACTCGTGCAATTAACGAAGAAAGTCATGCAACAAAGGTAGATGAATATGATGCTAATATTTGGGTGAAGGACGACCTCTTGGAGGATAATCTCCCTAAATATGTTCCATGAGACATTGAGAATTTTTATGCTTTCTTTATCCATATACTTATATATTAGATTTTACCTTTTATTTATATTCTTGCACTTTGATCTTGGCCTATGCCATGTTTATTAAGCCCTTCTATTCTCATTTCACTATCTATATTATGTTGTTATACCCTTTTTACCCCACTTGGGGGGCATATTCTTTCTATGTTATATTTCCCTTTCTACTTTTTTCATTTCAACCACACCTTTTATCATTACACATCATTTGTTGTCCTAAATTTTCTTATGCAACCTTTCACTCTTACTATATCTTGTGAGTCATGTCATGCCTTCTAGGATTTTTGTCTTTATTTTTGCATGTATTTCTTTTATTTTGTGTTTATGTTTCCATGCTTATACATTACATGTGCCTAATGTTACAACTTATGCCATTCACGTGTTCATGCTATATCCCTAATACTTATTTTGTGATATAATATTTGAATTATAATATTCATGTTAATGCTTCATCTATGTTGACATGTTTACCTTATAATTTATCATGCTTATGCTTGTCTTACTTTCATGTTTCACTCTATTAGCAATTTTGGGAGAGTTTATATAAGTTGAAAAAATTTATACACAAAATAATATGCTTCAATTCTCCTCATTTTCATTCAATAAGATAGTACATATTTATAGGAGTTTCATCTCCTATAACAAATCCCTTTACATAGATGAGTTTTTTTAACAACTAAAATCCCTACAAACACTCCTACAACCAAATAATACTCTATATCATCCTATACACATTATTTTCAAACCATACGAACAAACCTAATAAATGATTACCATATGCATCCTAAAGACACACAAATGATGCAATATTCGTAACATCCCCCATATTACATCATTCTCCAAATGGGGATAGGTGGACTAACAATACTTGATAACCACATTCAATAGTTCATAAAAAAACATAAGGTAAGAGTAGAGACTTACACATCTACTCTTGACAAACAATATTGGAACTTGCCTCACTTCTTTAGTAGGATTGATCTTATTGGAATTTTATCTGAGAATAAGCTATCCAAGGTCATACAAAAAGTTTGGATAGGGACAACCACATGTTTTTAACATAAAAGTTATGAACAAGGACACACACTTATGCTTACAACAATTATGATTGGGGACAAACACATCCAATCATAATTACCAACAAATGTGATTGGGGACATACACATCCAATCATAACATAAATAATTTGAGAACTAAGTTCTTGTTGTCGCACATGCAATCATTTGTTATAGATCATTGCCACTTTGATCACAAATGATATGAGATGGTTACTACTACCACCAAGGAACTAATCTTGGCTTTAGTCATTTAGGCACAAATAATTTTGTCACTAAAACAATTTTGCAACCTTGTTGCTAGTGAATGATGAGAGATCATTGGATGTCCTCCAACCTCTTGTTCCTCCATCCTCTGGTGGATTTTCTACTTAGAAAATTTGGATTTGAAGCTCAATTTTATAATGCCTCCCACAAGATGGACATCACATACAAGCAATAGTGCATCTAGTTACAAGTGAGGCAATTTTTTTTTTATTTCTGTTATTTTTTAACACTTGTATTTTGGAAAACATTCTTTTAATCACATGATTTTAATGACTTGTGAAAATGGACCTTGTTCTAAACAAAAAAATACATCTTGATTTTGACTTGCTTTGACAACATACAATATTTTTATTTGATTATTAGACTGACACAAAATATCTCTTTTATAACTAATAGCGTTGTTTAAGACACTCAATCTATAGACATATGACTTTAGAAACTAAACTAAGTAAAATGAAATTACTAACTTAAATGACTCAACTCAATATTAATTGTGATTCCCTCTCAATCCAAATAATTCAATGGTATCTTGTTGCATTGCATGAAAGAGTGATACACATCATGCTCAAATACTCCTTCTATTGGAATTATAATTTTTACAGTTGGTGGAATTTTTCCACATCTACAAAATTCTCTTTCCACAATATGATACAACCATCTTGGAGCATATAATTTGTGTGGATTTGCAAGAAATTTTCTTCTAGTATACACATGTCTCTCATGCATCTTGCATATAGTAAAAAAGGCAAGCAAAAAAGGGATTTGAAAATATCTTCTAAAGGAGTAGCAATCCTTGGTAAGAAATCATCCTTACTCTTCTCAATACTACCAAGTTGGTCACCATTTTTTTACCACAATCAAAACAAAAAATGTAGCAATACTTGAGCCCAAAGAATACCCCATAAAATTGAGTGAATACTTAAGATTCTCTTCAATCAACTTACATAGGGTATCATCCTCCATAACAAGCACCCAAGCAGTTGAATTAAGCAATATTTTATGCATAAAAGCCCCATTGAGTATCTACTAGTTGAGCTTGTTATCCCACAATAGTGTATAATCTCTCTCCACCTCATTAGTATCACATAAATCCATTATGTTTGAGATCATCCACCATTGAAATCTCACACCTTTTCTCTTTCATTGAACTAAGGAACCTCTCCAATGTGGAATGCAATGATTCAATTTTCTTCCTTTCCTAGGTACAACAACCTCTAGTTTTAATTTGAGTTGAGCTAAAAAATCTCTAATAGAACTAGATGTTTATAATTCCTTGGAAGGTGCTAAAATCAAGCCTAAATATTGAATGTTGATGAGCATCGACTTGCCAACAACAAGAGGCAAATTAGGAACTTATACCTACATATCAAACTTCACAATCTCATACACTTCTTCATTTGAATTTGTGGGAGAAAGACACCCCATATTGATGTCACATATGAGATTTCCCCTTCCGATGCCAACTATGATAACCACATGTTTACTGTCAACAAAAGACCAATCCTTGAATGCAATATGAAAAATTATAAGCTTAAATATTTTCAAGAAACTAGAACCATTTATCATAGAAAAAATATATTTCGTACATTGTCTATGCCAATTCCCTCATGCTTTGATACCATATTAGAAATTTGGAGAGAGTTCATAGAAGTTGAAAAAGATTATACACATAATAATACAGTTCAATTTTCTTCATTTTCATTCAATAAGATAGTACATATTTATAGGAGCTTCATTTCCTACATTATAGGAAACCTCCTATAACAACTCCCTTTACATGGATGAGTTATTTTAACATCTCAAATCCCTACAAACACTCATACAATCAAATAATACTATATTATCCTATACACATGTGGTTTTCAAACCATACTAACAAACCCAACAAATAATTATTATATGCGTCCTAAAGACACATGAATGATGTAATATTCCTAACACATTGCTTATCATGTGTTTATCTTATGCTTACATATTCATGTTCCTTAACATTGCCTACTTATTAGGTCATCATATCTTATGCTAACATGATAATATCTAGTTCACAAATCTATCTTATTAATTACCCAATTTGGGGAAACCATGAGGGATACACACATTATCCATGACATAAGTACTTATTTGCATATATCTTATTCAATTATTTTATCACTTTTATATATTATCATTAAGATGCATATTTTGACCTCTCATCTTATACCTTGCAAATGCTAGATGCAACCATCAATAGGGGGCATATATTATTGCTAATGCTTGTCATGCTTGAGATTCATTATGACTTCTTGTACTATATAGAAATTCATTATTGTATTTAGATAATTATATCATTTTTTACCAAAATTCCTGTATTATGTGGAATTTTATCACATCACAACACCACATTTCGTGGAGTTTTTATCACATTACCAAATCTCCCTAACCTTATCACATGGCCACATCATGAAAATCCTTATCAAATTCTTGTAGATTCATATGGAGTTCTTCATACAAACTTTTGAAAAGGAAAAATATTATTCTCCATCTCCCCTTTTTATCATTGTTTGTACATTTATAAATCAATAAATTTCATAATTTTTGTTGTTTTTCAGGTTTTGATGGAAGACTCACACCAAAGTGAATATAAAGAAGATTCATTTGATCTCTTTATAGAGACAATATCCTTAACATGTATCTAAATATTTATTTTTCATGTTAGTTGAGAACTTCCACATACTTTGAAATGCATGATCATGTTAGATTCACATGCACATCAATGTGGAGGAGAAATGTAATGGTGAAATTAGTATAGTCATGCTAATTCCCATTTAGTTTTGTGCCCACTTTGATGGGAATGTCATACTGCAATAACATATTGACAAGTTGCATACTCTTGTGTTAGACTTGAGTTTTGTAAAGATTACATGAGATTTATATGCAGTTATTTCCAAGATGAGTTAGTTTACTTTGGATACATAAATAACACCAAATAAAACCTCCTTATGAAAGAGAGAAAATCTTATAAAGTGTATGAAAAGAGGTTAGAAGAACAAAGGAAATAAAAAGACAGAACTAGGATGATACATGATCAAACCAAACATAATTTATTGCCAGTCTATCTATGAAGGATAAGGGCCCCATTTTATAAAAGTAGGCATTTCATGCTAAAGGCACTAATTCATGAATTCATAAGAAAATTTTGTGGTTCAATATATGTAAAATCTTCCTATGGGGCCACCTCTAAAGAAGCAAGAGAAATGGTTAAAGAAAGAAGTAACTACAATTCTAGCTATTGACAACATGTGCAACAAGAGTACCAAATCCTATCAAGAGGAAATACATTTAATTGAACATACAAGTAATGCAATTGAGGAAGAAGAATGTGACGTTAATTTTTGGAAGAAGGATGACCTCTTGGAAGGTGATCTTCTTCTCTATGTTCCATGAGACATTGCACATTGTATGATAAATATTTATCTATATATATTTATATATTAGCTTTTACCTTTTGTTGACGCAGTATTTTGCATGTAGCAACAGTCTTATGGGAAACTTAGCTAATGGGGGACATTGTGCACTAGCTAAGTGACCTTTGAAATTTTACCAAAGCCGGCTCTTTGTTTAGTGGGTGAAGTAAAAGGTAAGGGAGATAGTAGAAATGTAAAATTTACACTATAGGCGATGCGCCAAAGTCTTTAGACAACCTTACTAGAGCATAGTGCAGAATGCAAAGGCCTGAACCACTAAATTGCTATTAATTAAGATAATTTTCTCAAAAGCACTTAAATTGCAAGAATACCTTCCACTTTTGCATAACATAATCTTTAACATAACTTTGAGCTAACACAGAAGAGTTAAAATAAACATGGTTTGTATTTATTCAGTTATGGAAAAATCATAGAAAGCTGAAGAATAGGCATTCATGAAATGAAGCAAGATAACGACATAGAACAATAGTCTCATTAAATGCATGAATAAACAGAAAGGCCGAAATTGTTTGGCATAGTCTGGAGTCTTCAAATTCAATAAAGCAATTACAAAGGCCTTCTTCCCAGTGCTCAGGAGTTTTTGCAAAACTTAACCAACAACCTAATAAAAGAAAATATGGCCATATTTATTGGCCAGTCCACCGCCTGAAGATGCATCAAGAGAAGAGCAACCCACACGCAGAGACCGATGTCCCATATCATCTCGAGTTGTCACAATAATTATCGACCGGTCAGCAACATGCCAACGAGGCCACAACATAGAACGAAAAACCACGGAGCAACAGGAGAGGACAAGCGGCAACAAGCAAGTACAAAAGGTCCAGCGATTTCAAGGTAACTGGCACAGAAGAAAACACCACGTGTCGCTCAGACGGAGCCCGACAGAAAGTCAAAAAGATGCCCAGTAGAAAACCTCGAGAGGGAGCCATGTGGAGCGCTCCGAGGAAAATAAAGTACGAGGCGGGCCCAACTCGAGAAAACAGCCAGAGAGAGCCACACAACATGCAAACGAAGACTGCCAAAAAGCAAAGTGAAGGAAAAGTGAAAAGCTTCACGAGGAAGCCATGTGGAGCGCTCCGAGGGCAGTGAGCATTTGTATTTTTAAGGCACAACCGCAAAGGTAAATATAAAACTGCAAAGGCTTTAGCAGTTTTTTGTTGAACAATTTGGCGACTCACAGGGGCATTGTGCTCGTGGAATGGAGAACCCCAGAAACTTTGGTTCAGCATCCCAACTGCTCACAACTTTGAGAGGGCAACTTGCAGACTAGTCCAAACTTCATTTGACGATGCAGAGAGGGCTTGCAATTTCTCATGAGATAGCCTGAGATCGATGAGGCAATCCGCTTGAGACTTTTGTCTCTAATTCCAACTGGAAGAAGAGCTGCGCCAGCTGATGCATGATTCCCTTAATTTCTTCAGCGGTCGGAGGTTGATCAAACGATTGGAAGACAAAAAGGTCCTGCTTCTTCTCTTCGATCATTGCAACGATGTGCTCCACACTCGCTACCACCTGATTTGCAATGAATTGCGAGGGAAGGCCTCTCTGTGTCAACCGGGAAAATTTCGCTCGCATATTGTTTGTAACCTGGTTCATTTGAGACCTGCATTCTGCTACTTGTTAAACGACCTCATGCATAGAGATGAGGATACTTATGCCCATAGCCGCCATCGTTCGGTCATTGATTCCCACACTGCTCAATGCTTCATCGGAAGCTGTATACAACTTGTGCAATAAAATTCTAGCCTCTGGAACCTTGTCAGAAGTTAACTCTTGAACCTGCTGGATTGATTCACTCACTGTTCCGCAAAGGCTAGCCGCTTGCGCCATAAATTTCAAGGTGGGTTGAAGAGTAAGGCACAAAGCCTTCACCTTGTCCCAGTATAATGCATACAACTCTTTCGCAATCTCCAATGAGCTCATCTGGGATGCAAGGGGTTGGGTTTTTAGGGTAGCCAATTCTACCTCTCTGCTGCTCAAACTTTTCCTTAACTCTGACAAGCTTCCATCCAATGTAGACACCTGCTCTCTTAGCGTGAAAACTTCATTTTCCTTTTCCGCCAGGGCCAATTCGGCCTACCTAGTCTTTTGAGTTTCCAATTCCAGATTGACACTCATTTCAGTAATTTCGGTAGTGGTGTTCTACCAGAGCTCTTTCATTTCCTCAGTTAGTAGGTTAGACTTAGCGCAGATTTTCTCCTCATTTGCTCGGCTTTGCTCGACCTCCTGCTAGAGTCTTGGAACGATCTCCGTGCTCAAATCTTGCAATTCCTTGATTTGACTTGCGAAGGCACTCCTCTCCTCAAGTCACTTTATTTCGTTCTCCTAGGCTTTAAATTTGGTCACCCAGATGTTGAATTTTCCTTTTAGCTCCACGATCTGGTCATCTTTCTTCTTCGCCTGCCGGCTGAGCTTGAGAAAATCAGTGGTTACTATTTTTTGGGTCTCCTCCATTAGCTCAACTTTATCTCGCGGGCGGGCCTGTTGCAAGTCTAATCCGACAACATTTCACCTACTGCCTTAATCACATTTGGATTGATTTTTGCAAACATCAAGGAATTTTGACTTTCATTGAATACGGTTTGTAAATGGGGCTCCGCCTGCTTGTTTGTGTCTTTCTGTCTTCTTTTGTTGATCCGGTTGGCGCGGACACTCTCATTTGCATCAACCTATGAGAAATATTCTTGGGCAGGGATACCCAGGCCACTAGCAAAAAGATATTCTTGAGGGACGACCAGCGGGAAAGACAACGTATTCAACACATCAGAAGTCTTGCTAGGCCTTGTTATGATAGCGAGGGAGAATGGCGAAATGAATTGGCCACTCGGAGGAGATGAGAACGAGGTGTAAGGGAAAACTGGAGATGCACCAATGACAGGGTTGGGCCTTAGAGATAAAAATTGCTGGACATTAACCCCAATACTTACATCGAATTACGTTTCGGGCAAGGTATGAAAAGCAGAGGATAGAGGTGGGAAACCAGGAGGGGCAGAAAAAACTGGAGTGGACGACAAAGTAGGGGCAAACGATGGAGAGACCAGAGACATGGAAGAGAGAGAAGAGGGAGGAAAAGTTACCCGAGGCTCACACGGAGCTGTAGACGTTTCAACCGCTTCCTCCATCAACTGCTCTTTCTCCCCACTAGCTTCTCCGGTTCGTTGTCGCTTTTCCTCCGGAAGATCATCAAGGTTTAAAATAACCCACCTTTGTCTGCTGGTAGTCCTTGCCCTCTTTCGTGTTGATTTGGAAGAGCTAGCTGGCTCTGATGTTTGTGCATGTGGCTCTTCTTCCTATGTAGGATGCTTACCAATATCCCTCTCCTGCATTGGACTCTTGGCAATGGCAGGGGGATTCTGAGTTACCTCCTCCCTAGACTCTGCGGCAACCTCCTCCCTTCTGTACTGTTGCATGGATGTTGAGTGATTCAGAGACCTTTCAACATTCGGATGTTCATTCTCCTAGATGTCATCAAATTTTTCATCAAGGGCCACCTCGTCATGAAGCTTTCCAGTTGCCTGAATCTCTTGCCAGTATACCCAAAAGACTTGAATCTTCTCGGATGCCCAACCGAGCTTATTTAATTGGGTGACCAGGGAAGTATTGATCTTCTCCTTAGGGTTGGAATTCCCTATGATATGATAAAAATTCAGCCATGGCGGTTGACCATCCACTGTAGGAAAATACTCAAGGCCTACATACCTACCTAAATTTCCTTCTTTGGGATTCCTCCGAAGGTCCCAGAATGGCCGAGCCGAATGTGGGATTTTGATGCCCACTCCCGCTAAATTATTGCCGGGATTGTAATGCTAGACATCTTCTATTAGTACCAACCCGAGGTGACCCAACTTTGAAAGTAGAATCGCTGAGGTATCAATCGTTGGAGTCCTCTTCTTAATCGGCGACACGGATCCAAACATGATTGGTAGCAGCAAATAGGAGGTTAAGTGTTTTCCCCCCTAGTAATCATCGTCAAGGGTACATAGCTGTCTCATTGCCTCCAAGGTCAACACTCTGTCAGAAAGTACATGGGGAAGTCGGAAAGGCTCCTGGATAAAACCTGGTATACAGAGTATGGTGAAATCCAAGCCAAAGAACCAGTTACAAGGCAGAACCAACTTCCCCAACCAGGACTTCTGGTGAGGCGATATGCATTCGGTCATGTTAATGCAAGATCTATCCAAAGCCCTAAGAGTTGGGGCTATGAACGAATCCAAAAATGCATAATAATCAAAGGTTTTTGACATGACAGGGGTCCATGTTGAAATCGGTTTTCTTAGGCCGCCCTCGTCAAAAATAGATAGGGACATGGACGTCGAAAAATAATCCGGGTTTTGGTGCAAGATCAAGTAAGCCAAGAAAGACGAATACCTGAACTGAGAGTCGACCCCAAACTCCTGTAACTGCTGCCAAATTTCATCACTGACAACTCTTGCAAAATCTAGGAGCAGAGCCTTGCGATTCCTCCTCAACATAAAGCTGAGGCACATTTGGAACTCAAGAATGTACTTGTCCGAGTTCAGCCCACATACCAGCGCCAACATAGAAGTGATAGAGGAAGATCCACTTTTTAGAGCCTTTATATTGAAAGGGAATTTGGGTGGCGTCAAACTACTTGTTGGCTGATTGATCTAGGAGCGATAAAACTGTGGTCCCATTTGGAGCTCTCCCCACTTTTGCTGCATTCTTTCCAATTCAAAAATTTTGACCTCACGGGTCAAGGGAAGCAGGACACACAACATATCTTGAATAGATTTAGGGCTAATGACTACCCTAAAATCTTTGCCACTGATTACCCCAGTGTTTGGGTCGAAATGCGCCGTACATGCCGCCACAACTTTTGGATAGGGATGCACCAAAGGAACCATGTACTACGCAAGGCCACATAACCATAGACGTTTGTGAAATGGGTTTGTCATATGCTTCATTTTTTCGCATGTGGCCTCCCTAAGGCTCTTAGGATTGCAAGATAACTCAGGATCAAAGACGTTATCCCAATCCTCCAAGACCACAACCTGATCTCTATGAGAAACCACGTTCAATATCTTCTGGTCCACTGCATGAGTGAAAGGCCAGCGAGGCTTTGAGGGTATGCTTGGAGTGGCATAAGACTCCTGGTTGTAGAGCTATACGCGGGGTGCTACCTTCGTTTTCTCTCTTATAGTTGCTAGAGCCACGATCAATGAGGGGTTCTCTGCAATCTCAACCATTTTTGATATTTCGTAAGAACCTTTTTGCAAACCTTTGGCAAACAGCTTAGCTTTTCTGAAAATTTCTTTCTTCTTGCGAATGCCTTAGTTGCTTAATCCTTGGCAACTTTTGCAATAAATATGTTTCTCTGCATGCCATAACTTGCCTTTTCAATTCTCGAGAAAGGCGGCTGAAAAGAGTACGTGCCAGTCATTCATACCAAGTTGCTAATTATGCATCACTAGCTTTCATTCGTGTGAAAGGATCGCCAACTAGCCAAATTGCTCGAGCATTTAATGGATAGCCTCTTGCGTGTGATGGAGCCTGATTTTTTTTGAAAGATGAACCAAGGAAACCTTGCGAACACCCCTTCATAGGCTATTTGCATTAACTGATTTCATTGTACGTACAAGGCACATCACGCAACAACCCTTTCCCTAAGATTTTGCCTTGATTCGGATGGGATGACGGTGCTTTGTGTCAACATCTGGCCTATCTTTGAATGGATGTGGCAACTCAACAGAGCCAGTTGCAACCTGTACCTACACCTTCCCATCACCTCGCACACTACATCATTGAAAACTGAGGCAATGCGACACACTTGGGCTCAGTCGATATTCATGATTTTCCTCGGCTGGCGAACCTAAACCAATCTATAAACAAGACCCTTGGTAGCATAACAAATCACAAATTTTTTTAACACTCCTAGCTTAGCAAGCTTTCTTTAGGACTTACCAATTTCATTCTTCAGCTGAAAAAGAAAACAACATGGAAACACCAGTGAGGCTTGTCTGCAAAAAGACTCAAGCTGCCTTCCTTGGAAAAATTAGATGCAGGCGTCTAAAACGCATGACAGGTGTGAAGAACCTGTTGTATGTGAAGGAAATCAAGTGGGTCCTCGACAAAGATTGCATGGAGTATGAGGAGTAGTATCGGGTGAATACTAGCATTTACTCCCACTTCGTCGCCTCGCTGCTGGACATTAGCATTTCCAAACGCAAAATTTTAAAGCTGACAAAGCGAGTCTTCCCTTGGTGCTACCTCAAAGTCTTGGAGCAGATTGTGCACGTGGCCCAATTTGACCGTGGGATTCCCTCGGTTCACAACATTCGCCTACAACAACTGCATGGAGGCATTATTCCAACCAAGCCTTTTCTTTTCGGGTTCAAGTTGGAGACTCATGAGCAACATCGTGCCAAGGTCCGCACTGGCTGCTACTTCCTTATGCATGTGCACTACATTAAACCATTCCAAAATCTTCAGTGGTACAAATATTTTTAAAGAATGGTGTTTCTGCCATGATTGCTAGTCCTTCCCACGGTTGACTTGAGAACGAAGATGATCCCAAATTTTGCCTTTCTATGCTTCAAGCTCCGCTCTATAGCGGATATATGTAAATATTGATACCAGGCCTCTAGCCCCCCAAAATCATAATGTAAATCTTCGGCTATATAAATATAATATATATCTTTTTCAGAAGACTTAGACCATTTACAATATTTTCTCATTTCTAGCATTACTGTAGTCATTTCATTTCATTTCTTGCACTGAGAAGACCCAAAACTTAAAGCAGGGAAGAGTAATTACATATTTACAATTTACAAAAACAACACACGGGCAGAATTAATGAAATCTTTTAAGATGTATTCCATTGACTGGAATACTCAGGGCATTTCCTTCCATGTCTTCCAACTCGAAAGAGTTGAACTATTTACACTGGGCAATTTTGAATGGCCCTTCCCAGAGACTGTCAAATTTTTTGTGTTGTCTGGGCTTTGCTCCGCGCTCATTAAATTTAAGAACTAAATCTCTGCATTGCAACCCTTGATTTGAAGCCTTTTTGTCGAACCATCTCTTTACCACTTGTTGGCGGCTGTTCATCGCTTCCAGGGCGTGCTCTCTCTTCTCCTGCACCTCAAGTAATTCAGAAAACATCACCTCCATTGCTCCGTTTTGTTCAATTTCCAGGGATTTAAGCAACTGCAGGGCAGGAATTTCTGTGGCAATAGGAAGCAATGCCTCTTTCCCGTACACCATCTCATAAGGGGATGTCTTCAATATTTGTTTGGGCGTGATCTAGTCTGCCCACAACGCTGTTCGGAGGTTCCTATGCCATTCTTTCTGATGTTCGGAGCCCATTTTCTTTAGTAACCTGATGAGGTTTTTGTTTGTAGACTCTGCGAGGCCATTCCCCTGGGGGTAATAATTAGAGGAGGTCTTCAGGAACACTCCATACTTTAGTGCGAATTGGCTCATCTTTGAGCTGAGAAAAGCCTTAGCATTATGAAAGATGATTGTTTTAGGTAGGCCGAATCTGGCCACCAACTCTTCAAGGAAATTAACAATTTCCATTTCTGTTGCATTTTTTAATGGCACCGCCTCTACCCACCTGGTAAAGTAGTTGGTTGTTGTCAATATCCATCTATGTCCAACTGAAGAGAAAGGGTTAATCATCCCAATGAAGTCTAAACTCCATTGAGCGAAAGGTTTTTTTACCACTATGGGCCTTAAAGGCATAGCAACATTCTGTCTCTTTCCGACATGGAATTGACATTCCTTGCAAGACTTAATCAATGAAAATGCATCATTAAAAAGTGTTGGCCAAAAATAACCGATACATATAATTTTAATTGCCATGGTTCTTGCAGAAAAATGTCCTCCGACTGGGCTATTATGGTATTGATTTAATATCTTCTTGGCTTGCTCCTCATTCACACATCTTAGTAGGACACTGTTAAAATTTCTTTTAAATAGGACACCTTCTAAGAGAACATAATTATTATTCTGTAGGCGATAGAAACGTCTTTTAAAAGATGAGAGATTGATCAGATACCTTCCTGTTTGCATGAAGTTCATTCTATCTTCTAGCCAGTTGCTCAAAGAACTCTCTCCATTTATTAGCACAGGTTCTGGAACTTCAAACTTTGCCACTGGTTCACTATTTTCGGTGAGATATTCGCACAGTCCCTTTCCTTTGATATTCTTGACAGGTCTGACTTCAATATCATATTCTAGGATCTTAGTGATCCAATTGTCTCTTTTTTCAGTGATTTCTCCCTCCATGATATACTCTTGCACACTAGGATGCGGTACACAAACAATTACCTTGTTGTATGATATCAAATGCCAGAACTTCTTAAGCCCCTTAACAATGGCAAAGGCCTTTTTTTCTACAAAGTTATATTTCACCTCATATTCCTTTAAAGTTCGCGAGTAAAAGGCAATGGGAGATTCCCTTGTATCTTCATCATCCTTCTGCATAAGCATCATGGCAATACTATTGCCACCACCAAAAACATACATAATAAAATCTTTTGATAGGTCGGGGTTCACCAACACAGGAGTGGAAAAAATAGCCTCCTTTATTAGCTCTAAAGATTTTCTGGCTTCCGTTGTCCATTTGAAAATCTGATCCTTCTTGAGCATTAAGGTAATAGGTTGAACAATACCTACAAAATCTATAATAAATCGGCTAATAAAATTGACCTTACCCAAGAAAGACTGCACACCCTTTTTGTTGATAGGTAATGAGAGCTCCCGGATTGCATCAACTCTTTCTGGATCAATAGAAATGCCTTCCTTAGAGACCACATATCCCAATAGCTTCTCCTAGGGAACTCCGAACATACACTTCTTCGGGTTTAAAGAAATCCTGAATTCCTGACACTTCTGGAAAACAAGCTCTAAATGATCAAAATGATCGTCAGCAAATTTTCAGAATACTGTCAAGTCATCCATGTAGATGAGTATAATCTTGTGGATCAGATCCTTGAACGCAATATCCGTGGCTCTCTTAAAAGTGACCCCAGTGTTTGAGAGCCTAAAAGGCATTTTAGCATATGCATAAGTCCCCCACTTCATGGTGAATGTTGTCTTGTGTTGGTCCTCTTTTACTCGGATTTGGTTGTAACCCAAAAAACCATCCAACATCGAAAACATTTTGGAGCTAGCAATAGTTTGTAGAATTACCTCCATTGAAGGCAGGGGGTAATGATCCTTTAAGAATGCTCTATTTAAATCTCGGAAGTCTACACACAGGCGTATATCCCCATTTTTCTTCCGGACTGGCACCAGGTTTGACACCCAAGTGCTGTGCTTGATCGGGAACACTATTCGGGATGCGATCAACTTATTTAGCTCCTGTGACATGAGAGACTCTATCTTTGGGTTTACGGGTCTCTGCCTTTGGCGAACTGGCTTTGCCCCTTCCGACAACTCAATTGTATGTTTGATGATTCCAGGATCATATCCTTTAAGATCATCATACGACCAAGCAAGTACGCTTGGATATTCTTCACAGAAATGCCTTAGTCTATCCTTATTCTTTTGAGAAACTTCTTTTCCAACCTTAAGCTTTTTATCTTCCCTGCTACGCAAATCAGTGTAATCGCCTTGGTCAGCCACAAGCTTCCTTTTGTCTATTGTTGCATCATCAGAATTGAACAGGATTTTCAGAGTGACCAGGCCTCTTGGGAGCTTGTTGGATTTCAACTGGATGATTTGATCTTCATAAGCTTCGGTGATCTTTGGTTGCAGCTGATTAGTGAATTCTCCAGATAATTGGAGGAATGATGCAATATGAGCATCACTATCAAACACTTGCCAATCTTGATTGTTATCAGGGATAGTAGGTCTTACACCTACCCTCACTGCATGCTTATTTTTAATAATTTGCAGGCCGGCTCGAATTGAGCCCCTTTAGTTGCCATCTTGTCAGCTTCAGAATTCATCTCCCTAGGAATAGCCTGAATATTGAAAGCCTCAAAGTTTTCAATCAGATCCCAGACTCTATGTCGATAGGATTGCATATGGACATTCTTTGGAGCAGAAATTCTATGGACCTGGTTGACCACTAGCTTCGAATCTCCGAAGACACTTATTTGCTTTGCACCCACTTGTTCCGCAAAGTTTAAACCATGGACGAGACCTTCATACTCAACTTCATTGTTCGAACATGCAAACTGAAAGCAGTAAGACCTCAAAGTCTTTTTGTCGAATGGGGATATCAAACAAATCCCCACTCCAGCTCCTACTCTACATCTGGCTCCATCAAAGTATAACATCCATATTTTCAAAGATTCTTCATCTTCAGGTTCTTTAGTAACTTTGGGCATGATCTGCCCCTCTTCATGTATAACATAGGTTCCGAGGCCAATTGCATGGTAATTCCCGAAAGGGTTTGTATCAATAAATTCATTCATCACATTTTCTTCGTCTTCTATCTGGGAGCTAGTAGCCTCCTCTTCTTCAAGAAATTCCACATTGAACCTTTCTTCTTGAGAGATTGAAGTGTGTGCTGCTTCAAAATTAAGCAGAGCTTCATTAGCAACATGTTCAGAATGCAGCGTTTCAGACAATAGTTTCATCTTAGCCCTATGCTTAGTCCTCAGAATCAAGTGCGACCGGTCTAGCACCAAATATCCTCCTACATTTGTAGTGAACTCTTGGGACAAATAGATCCCGAACAGAGAAGGGATATCGATGAGTATGGTATCCTGATTTACAGTGATACTAGGGTAGAAAAACAAAGTCATAGGTAATCCCTTGATTATCCCGACAGTATCAACCTTATTTCCATCAAGCTGCATGAATCATTTATTCAGAGGCTCATATTTTAGACCCAAAGCATCAGCTACTTGCTTTGGCATGACAGTGGTGCTAGCACTAGAGTCGATCATACAATTATGCAGCAACTTGTCACCAATAATCAGTGTTAGAAAGAAAGGCTTAGGTTTAGGCTTACTCTCCTTTCTAGATTCGAGCTTCTCTTCTGGTTGAATTGTTAGCACTTTATCCAAGTCCGACTTGGATATATCCTCTTCATTAGAGTGAGTAGGAATCTTCGCATTCTCTTCATTCGACAATGCCTTTTGTAGCAGCACCTTTTGCTTCGGAATAGCCAGGACGTCCCACAGAGAAGCGTTGGTAGATGACTTCTTTAGTTGTTCCACCACGTTGAATTACGTTTTTGACTGGTGAGTCGTGATTGCTTGCTCTTTAGGTCTTGTGGTTGTCATTGGTTTTGTGGTCGGTATGTTCGACAGTTTAGCAACAACAGAAGTGATTGATGGAGCCTTTGCCTTCGGAGGAAGTGGATTCAAAGAGCTAGGAATAGCCAATTCTGATTGTGGTGGGATTGGCAATAGGCCTACCACTGGGCTAGGTGTGGGTTGTGATATAGCATTGGTAGGCAAGGCTGTAAACTCTCCAGTGAACCTACACTTAAAATGCGTATTATAGTCAGATTGCACTCGGGGTACTTTATCTATAGGGATATCATTCGAAAATGCTGACTCTTCTCCTTCCATCGAGGAAAAGAGAGCTTGGTTTGGAACAATGTCCGACTCTTGCTGGATGGACATTCCTTGCATTTGAGCGGCGAGGACTGCATTGTCCATTTGCTGAGAGGCATATGGTGGGTTGCTAGAAACGGATGCGTTGCCTTGGCTACGTTGATCTGCGATTTTTTGTTGCAAATTTCCTCCCGGATAGTTTCGTGGCATATGTGCATCATTGCAAGGAAAACACCATGAATTGACATCTTCGGCTAAATTGTTTCGTCCTGCCACCAACTCCTTATTTGAACTAGGATGAACAGTCTGCATAGGTAGGGTTACTGAAACCATCTGGTTACTTGGTTGAGCCAAGGTATTCCCACGTGACCTATCGTGCCACTGATTTGATTGGTATAGAGGTTTTCCGCCTTGGTAATTTTGGTATGTAGGCTTTTGATAGCTGTATTGCTACCGCTTTAAAGTAGTCAATTCATTAGTCATAGCTCGCATTTGTTCTCTCATCTTGTTCATCTCGGCAGCCATGGGATTAGGCACAGGAGCTACCACAAGAGCTGCCATCGGGGCCATGGTCGGAACACTTCCGGGATAAACGTACATAGATTGGGGAGGAGCCATAGGCACACTGGTGGAAGGAACTTTGATCTCTTGAGTGTTGCATTCGGAGAACAATGGCATGATGGGTCTCGGTGCTAACTTTCCTGCAACGATCATATTATTTTCTACGGCGACAACCAAGACATAAGCATCAGGAAGAGTGTCTCCGCCTAGAGCTTGTAACATCATGGAGATATCAGCGTTGATTGACTTTAGGTAGAACATGAATGCTAGATCTGGAGGTGGTCGACTGCCCACAGGCACTCTCTGCCAGGTCGAATGGAACCTTGCATTGAAATCAAGCAGAGCTTCATGAGGGGCTCGCTTTATATTTTCCAGTTGATAGTACAGTGAAGACTTGTTGCCAACATTTGAAAAACGCTCATAAAATGGGGTTCTGAGCTAGTCCCAAGTAGCAATAGTACTAGCTTGTAAAGTCCTGTACCAGTTTAACGCCTTTCCTCGGAAGGAGGCGACCAACAATCTGAGGGCTACATTTTTGTTCGATACGCCATGTACTAGACATACATCTACTACATCTTGCAGATGCTCCATTGGTGTCTTTGATTCATCTCCAGAATATTTAGGGATAGCTTTTATAGTAGAAACAGGGATGAGGGCCCATACTATAGGAGGAACAAGTGCTACTGATGAACTGCTGGAGTCCCAGGCTACATAATTTCTAGCAGCCATAGGTGTAGGTGGATTAGGTGATGTTGGAGAAGGAGGGGACGGAGGAGGTGAAGGGCTACCTCGACGACCGCTCGGGTGCACAGAAACTAAAGGCGGTACAAGCTGACCAGGGACTCTTGTAGTTTGCGACCTGGTTATAGGCCGATGGCTCATACACACTTATGAAGATCAGGCGAACGTGCTAGTTCGCGGTCCCACCAGGCGTGCTAGAAAAAGAACTGTTGATGTAGTATTTTGCATGTAGCAGCAGTCTTATGAGAAACTTAGCTAATGGGGGACATTGTGTGCTAGCTAAGTGACCTCTGAGATTTTACCGAAGCCGACTCTTCGTTTAGTGGGTGAAGTAGAAGGTAAGGGAGATAGCAGGAATGTAAAATTTACACTACAAGCGATGCGCCAAAGTCTTTAGACAACCTTACTAGAGTGCAGTGCTGAATGCAAAGGCTCGAACCACTAAATTGCTATTAATTAAGATAATTTTTTCAAAAGCACTTAAATCGCAATAATACCTTCCACTTTTGCATAACATAATTTTTAACATAACTTTGAGCTAACACATAAGAGTTAAAATAAACATGGTCTGTATTTATTGAGTTATGGACAAATCATAGAAAGTTGAAGAACATACATTTATGAAATGAAGCAAGATAACGACACAGAACAACAGTCTCATTAAATGCATGAATAAACAGATTGGCCAAAATTGTTTGGCACAGTCTGGAGTTTTCAAATTCAACAAAGCAATTACAAAGGCTTTCTTCCCAGTGCTCGGGAGTTTTTGCAAAACTTAACCAACAACCTAATAAAAGAAAACATGGCCATATTTATTGGCCAGTCCACCGCCTGAAGATGCAACAAGAGAAGAGCAACCCACGCGCATAGACCGATGGCCCAAATCATCTCGAGCCGTCAAAACAATCATCGACCAGTCAGTAGCATGCCAATGAGGCCACGACATAGAATGGAAAACCACGCAGCAACAGGAGAGGACAAGCAGCAACAGGCGAGTACAAAAGGTCCAACGACAATTTCAAGGTAACTGACACAGAAGAAAATGCCACGTTTCGCTTAGACGGAGCTCGACAGAAAGTCGAAAAGATGCCCAACAAAAAACCTCAAGAGGGAGCCATGTGGAGCGCTCTGAGGAAAATAAAGTACGAGGCAGGCCCAACTCGGAAAAAAAGCCAGAGAGAGCCACGCGGCATGCAGACGGAGACTGCCAAAAAGAAAAGCAAAGGAAAAGTGAAAAGCTTCACGAGGAAGCCATGTGGAGCACTCCGAGGGTAGTGAGCATTTGTATTTTTAAGGTGTAGCCGCAAAGGTAAATATAAAACTGCAAAGCCTTTGGCAGTTTTTTGTTGAACACCTTTTATATACGTTCTCATTCTTTGATCTTAGCCAATGCCATTATTTTTATGCCTTTTTTATTTTGATTTCAACTTTTGTTGTTATAACTTGTTTCCCCACATGGGGGACATATTCTTTCTATGCTATATTTCTCCCTTTATACTCTCATTTCAAATGGTCCAATTCCTTTTATCATTATACATGCCATTTATTGTCTTACATATTTCTATGTGACCTTTCACTCCTATGATTTATGATTCGTGTCATGCTCTTTTTACTTTTTTGATCTTTCTGTTTGTAATGCATTAGTTCTAATTTATGTATATATTTCCATGCTTATACATCACCTATGCCTAATGTTATAACTTATACATCACCTATTAATGCTTCATCTATAGATAAATGTTTACCATATGATATATCATGCATATGCTTATCTAAGAAATTATTCATGTTTCACTCCTTATCATGTCTTTATCTTGTGTTTACATCTTTATGTTCCTTAATATTTCTTATGTCTTAGGTCACCATACATTATGGTAACATGATCATATGTAGCTTGTAAATATATCTTATTAATCGAGAATATTTGGGGAAACCATGGGGACATCAGGTCCTTGCATGATATATATAATAATTATATGGATATATCTTAGTCAATTATTTTATGTCTTATTTGTTAACATTAAGATGCACCTAATTTTCTCTCTCCTTATATTTCTCACATCCATTGGATGCAAATATGTAGAGGGGAGCATATAGATATCTAACATTAAGATGTATCTAAATTTCTATATCATCATATTCCTTGCATCCACTATATGGAAGCAAATCGAGGGGAGAAAATATTATTTCTTTGTTAGTGAAATTGGAATATAACAAGAGGAAATGGATGAAAAAATAAAGCACTCAATCCAAATTAGAAAAAAATGAAGGCACAAAAGAGAAACTAAATACAAGATGAGACATAAGAATTATACCTTCATGATGTTTGAGATATGCTCCTAAATGCAACATTGCAAGGACTAGTTGGTAGTTGGTTGTTCTTGCTTGAAGTTCATTAATTGGGAAACATGTACTTATTTCTAAATATAGTTAATTATCCTTTGGATGGAGTTGAGATTTTTTCATGAAATGGAGGGTTAGGATTGCTTTGCTAGAACAAATAATTAATATCAAGAGGGCTCCCATGGAGATGCTAGAAGAATTAAACACTAGATTCTAAAAGACATGGAAACTCATTCTTTTCAAGCTTCATCCTTCATCATGCTCATCTAATGAGGTCACTACTCTCAAAATAAGACAACATAATGCACAAAGACCTCCTTATTAATATCCAAACTAGCATACTAGTCCACAAAAACCAACTGTATTAGTACCCACACACTAATAAACTATGCCCTTAGTGTAGAAAAACTAATTAGTGCTAGTTGAACAATCACTCTATAATCTTGCATAATCCTAGTAGAGAGTTGGTCATAATAGAAAATAATGACATGTAAGAAATTAATGAATATCTCTATTTATTATTTGCATCTCATACACCTTTGGATTGTTTTTCCAATCTCCATTCCAAAGCTACCTTCCATAATGAGTACAACCAAAGTGTTGATCACAATGATTTACAACCCACTCTTGAAGCTTACAAATAATAGTTGAGCACTTTAGAGAAAAAACTAGTGACATGGGAGGATTTATAATCCTACACTTATCTCAAGCTCGACACATCTCTAAAAGCATCATAGTTGATAAATTTTGGCCTACACATATTTGACTATCAGGAAATAGCATTAAAAAGGGTGGTGGAAGAACAAGATCAATTTAGACTCATATCACCTACTAAGTAGAATGTAAAGGAAGAACCTATTTTCAAAATACCAACATCCACTTTTGGGCCTACAATGCCTATAGGAACTAAATTTAATGAATATTGCATGACTATAACAATAGAAAACCAACAACTAAGGATAAGCTCAAAATTCATCAACCTTACTATCAAACGTTTGGGTGTGCTGTGGGCACCCACTAGAACTAAGTGACTCAAGTTAGTAGACATTTGAATATCCTTGAGAAACTCAAGGGATATTCATTTAATATTCCACTTTGGAAAGTGCTTTCCATTCTCTAATAGATGATGATGTTGGAAGAAACATTCAAGAGGAAAAACAAATCAAGTAGATAAAGGACACCACTTGTGGATGCAACAAAATTAATCATTCCATCACCTACTGTGCTGCAAATCATAGGAAGCAAGGTAAGTAATATTAAACGAAATCCTTAAATTATTTACACTTGTTCATAAGGGAAAGTTAATACATAACTATATGATAGACTCTAGTTCAAGCACCTCAATCATGCCCAAAAAGGTTACAAAAGCCCTCAAGTTGACCTATGAGCCCACATAAAGGGGAGTTGTTTAGTTATATGGAACCTTGATAATTTCCCTACGAATGGTTAGAAATCTACCCTTAGCTTTGATTGCTTAGCCCAATTTAGAAGTTCTCAAAGATATATGTGCAATAGAGGTCCTTGTTGCATTTGACATTTTTCTATCCAAATATTTAACTACAAAATTTGGAGACAACATTTCCTTGGATTACAACCACATGTTTCTAACCACTAGGTATGGTACTATAATGAAAATCCCCTTTGATCTACTCTTCACACACCATATTAAAAACAAGATGACTATTTACAATGATCCTAACTAGTCATTTGCATTGAGGATGAACCATCTTCCCTAGAGCATCATGATGAAATACATACTGTTAATGAGGTACTAAATGAAGAACACTTGTAGATGCCACTGAGGTTGAGAGTCACCTATTATTTGAATAAATTGGTCTAGTTAGAAAGTTGATTCATGAAAAGGTTTCCCCAATCATGGAAGGGATGAAGATATACAAAATTGGTATTGGAATATAGATGCTATTATGCGATGGTGTGAATTATAGAATATCTATTGGTAATTTATTTACCCACAATGAGATAAGTATCAAAAATATTTTTAGCTTTTGTTTAGTTGTACCTACAATATTGTAGAATATGAAGCAGTGGTCAAAGGATTGTTGTTCATAGAAAATAAGGGCATTAGGATGCTCCAAATATATGGTGATTTATAACTAGTGGCCAAATAAATGAGTTCCTTTTGTCTGGCCTAGAATTTAGTCATGAAAGCCTACAAACACCATATGTGGGATCTCCTAGAGTTATTTGATGCTGCTGTTATTCAAGTAGTGCCTATGAAAGAAAATTCTAAAGTAGATAGGATGGATCTCATTGGCTCTCAATTTTAACTTGCTAAGTACTTGTTAAATAAGGATGGAATTAAGTTGGTGGTTAGGCCCATCATTCCTAATGATTAGTCTTGTTGGATGGTCTTCCATAATAATTAGTAGATTGTAGACCTCCTTCATACTTGAGATGAAGTTTTAGAAGAACTCATCTCCAAGATAAAGGAGGCCTATAAAAATCAAATCATATAATTCAAGAGCCACAAAATGCCAAGGGTCATGGTAACCTTGGAGGGTATGGTTAGTCTTGATGACTATTATAGAGAAAAGAGAAGGATTGTAGCCAATAAGAAGGACTATAGAGACGTGGAGGTAGCCCATGACATATTTTTCAAGTTGAATAATATATGCATATAAGAGGAAAAGGAGTGACTGGTCAACATATATAATAAAGATGAATAGGTCATGGCTTTGAGTTAGGAAGGGTTAAAAGGATACACCAAAGAGGTAATACAAAACACAATGGAGATACTACCTAAAATTAAGCTAGTTAAACAAAAAACAAAGGTTAGTGAATTCAAATATTGATCCACTCATGAGGTTGGAGCTCTCTAAGCTAGTGAGCTTAAAAATCATCTACCTAATTAAGAATTCGACATGATTCTCCAATGTAGTCTTCGTAAGGAAGAAACATAGAGAAATCAAATCATGTGTTGATTTTTGGGACCTAAATAGAGCCTCCTTAAAGGACCACTAGCCACTACCTTCCATGGATCAAAATTTGCAAATGGTGTCTACATCAAATGTATTCTCCATGCTGAATGAATTCTCAAACCTCAATTAGATACTAGTGATAAGGGAAGATAAACAAAAAATGGCATTCAACACCAAATGTGGGACATGCATATTAACAAATTCCTTTTGGTCTGTCCAATGTTGGAGCTAAATTTTGGAGGGCAATGAACATTTCCTTCAAGAACTTGATCAATGAAATAATCCTAATTTATTTAGATGATCTAATTATATTCTCCAAAAATAAGGAGGGTCATCTCAAGCTTCCAGAGAAGGTTTTTGAAATATGTTAGCAATTTGGGATATTTATGGAACCTAAGAAGTGCGAATTCGGAGTGCCTTAGGGCAAGTTGTTGTGACACAATTTAAAGAAATGAAATCACCATATACCCAAATAAAAATTGAATCCATGCTGAAATTATCACTACTCCAACATGAGGAAGGGATACACTATTTCCTCAAGAAAAATAACTATGGTAGAAAGTTCATTATTGAGTTTGCAAACATTGTTTGACTTATCATCAAGTAGATAGGTGATGGGTGCTAGGAATTTGAGTTTATCAAGAAAGCATTTGTAAATTCAAGGTGCTTAGTCATCTGGAATTTTATAAGGAATTCATCCTATATGTCTATGGAGGTAAGGCTATCCTTTCTACTATATTGACACAAAAGTGTGGAATTAATAATTTTGAGGAGCACCTAGTTGCTTTGTTCAACTAAACCTTACAAGAATCAAAGGAAAATTACCTTTTCTGAAAAGACAACTTATGACAGTGAAAAGGATAAATAAATTTAGATATATATTATCTATCAACAAGGTCACAACCATGGTCATGCATTCAAGCATAAGATAATTCATTCATTGTGGATATATTAGTGAAAGATAGCAAATTGGATCACTGAAATTGTAGAATATGACATTGATTTTAGGGCTACAAAATTTATCAAGAGAGTGTTATGCCAACACTTGGTAGATGATGTCCTAACCTAAGAACTCACTAAAGGAAGATAAATATCAATGCAAAGAAGAGAAGTGTTGTATAATCAATAAAGAACATTGTTGTCCAAGATGGATTGAAGAAAGGATATATTACCTTAGGCCAATAACCAAATGAGTTGTCTCAAACAGATGATAGCATAAATTTTTTAGGCCATTTCCTTTAGATAGATCCAAGGATTTATGTTTGATCGAGTCATGATGGGTTGTCCCTATATGCATGATTTAAGATAAATTATTGACCATCCTCAAGGAACTTCACTATGGAGAATTAGGTGGTAATTACCTTGCCAAAACCATTACCATCAAGATCATATGGGTAGGATACTATTGGCTATAGTTGTTTTTTGATGCACACAAAGTGGTGCGTAGTTGTCAAAATTGCCAATTTTACATTGATAAGAAGAGAAATACACCTTTTACACTAGAATTAACATCTATGGATCAAACATTCACCATGTGGGGACTTGAACTAATAAATATCTACCATCCAACTCTAGAAGTAAGTTTATCCTCACAATAACAAACTACAAGGTGGGTTGAGGCTAGAGCCTTGAAAAATGTTAATAGAGTTAATATTTTCTATAAAATGTAATCCTAAGGTTTGGTGCCCCTAATATTGTAATCACTAACAATGCTAGGGAATTCACATGGATTCCTATCACCCAAGTTTCTTACCAAAATAAAATCTACCTTAGGCCATCTTCAAAATACTATCCATAAAGGAATGAATTACTTCAATCCACAAATAAGAATCGATGAAGATTATAAAGAGGATTGTGTTTGAATCTAAATGATAGTGGTATGCCCAACAAAAGTAGACCCTTTGGGATAATATAATAAATTCAAATAAGGAAACAAGGATTGTCCCCTACATTATAGTTTATGGAAGAGAAGCCTAACTACTAATCTCCATAGAGACACTAGCACTAGGCATTACTCACTAGTTGGAGATTGACAATAATGGAGTCTTAACAACTAGATTGGCCAAGCTTATGTATCTAGAAGAACTAAGAATTTCATTCCAAAATGAAATGAGAAAGCATTAGAGAATAATGAAGAAATGGTTTGAAAAGTATGAAATAATGCAAGACTTAAAAGAAGGTGACTTTGTGCTCAAATAGGATGAATATAAATCAAAGCCAAGAGAATTTTGAAAAAATGAATACTCTTTAGAGTAGAATATTTATCATTAATTGATTCAATAAGGTGCATGCATTTGATCTCTCAACACTTGGTGAGACCCTTTTTCCAATCTTAACAATAGGATTCATCTCAAGCCATACCGGTAAGTATATCTTCTAATTTTGTAAGACATTCTTTGTATCATACATATTCTATTGTATATTTCCTTCCTTTAGCTTTGTAGTTCCCCTACATTTCCATCCTCACAAAAAACGTCTTCTGCATCCATTTTTTGCTCAATCTATTTGAATCCTGAGTTAATGGTGATTTTTTGGTGCCATTTCACTTCTCTACAAACTATGTCACAAGTTAAAAAATTAAGATGGAATACCCTTTACTTTCATATCATATATTTAGTTGCAAGACCCTTCACTAAAATTTTTGCCATGTATCTTGCCACAATAGTTCTAATCTAACAATGGATGCTATTCCTATAAGATCCTTTTGAGAACTTTTGGTCAAAACCCTGTTAGCCATCCATATTGCAAACCCTTTTAATCATAGACATCCTTGTAAAAAGTAATAATACCTTGTTACAATAGGTCTAATAGTCTAATGTGATCCATTGATCTTGATACATTGCCTTTGTTTGATGATTCACACTGTTAAGAATTCCAATCACCATAAAGACAAAAATTCTTGTGATTTGTTCATAAAATCAAGATGTTTTAATCTAGATTGTTGAAATATGCATGTAAAGGAGGGGATTCACTACCCTCAAGATGAAAGGGTCTTAAGGAGAAAATATACCTCAATTACCTCAAAAGACACTTCTCAGGAGACAAGATAACTGTGACTGATGGATTAACACAAGCTAGTTACGCTTGATCCATGAAGAATCGAAGAATAATGAAACCACTAATTTCAATCTCAATAGGATCAATCGAGTGTAAATTAAACCAAGAATCCATTAAAACCAAGCATACTAAATTATGAAAGATTTAAAAATGCATACTCTAATCCATTGAAACCTATCCCATTGTGGGAGTGGTGTCGTGTTGATGTGGAACGACGACCCTTTCCCAATCCCATGGACAAATGAGCTTGTTCCAATCAGTTTTATTGAAGAAAATTGATGGAATGATTGTGTGATGTGTATGAAAACATGATTTTAATTTAAATGAGTATGATTCAAGCTAATTTAACATGATTTTATGCTAAAATGATGAAGATGTGCAAATGATAAGCTAATTCTAAATGGATTTTAAACTAAAAGATTTAGACCCTAATTGATAAACAAGCTAAATGGATTCATTATGTGATCATGGAATCCATTAACGAAAGCTAAGCTAATATGCAAGTAATTAAACTAAAACGATGCTAAATATGAGTGTGTGTGTGAGTGATTTTAACAACATAACTCTGATGTTAAAAGATGGATCCATTTGTCTCCAAATAGTGACCTATTTATAGGAGGACAAATGAGAAATGGAGGGTTGAGATAAAAAAATCTAATCAATGGTCAAGGATGAAGGAAGAATGAAACACGGATCATGGATTCCCATCAAGGGTTGAAAATTCAAGATGATATTTAATCAAGGGATTATATTTAATCCAAACAAACACACTTTTAACTTGCACAAGAGGTCACAAGTTAAATTGCACATGAAGTTAAGTAAGTTTGTTAGAAAAGGAATTTTCCTTAGAATCAGGGAAAACTTTAGTGGTGAATATTTGCCAATTGGAAAATTGTAGAAATCGGCCAAGTCAAAATTGGTGAATTAATCACACCCAACAAGGTGTCCAAATCGCCTAGATTTTATGAACTATTGGTCCAATGCATGTCCATTCACCAACAATTTTTTTTATGAGACATATTTAAGCAATAAATTCGCCATAATAGATTACGCATTTCAAATGGATCGATTAATATTTTCGCCTAGAATCCTAGGAGCATGTAATGAAACACCTACATATTTGCCAATACTATTAAAAAAACATTATATGAAGACCCATTTTGCCAATTAAAATTTATAAATAGTTGCTTGTGAAGACCCATATCGCCAATTATAATTTATAAATAGTTGCTTATGAGGACCTATTTCGCCAATAACATTTAAAAATAATTACATTTGAGGACACATTTCGCCTTGAAAATTACAACATATCATTGTATAAGCACACAAGATTCATCAAATTTTTAATATACCATTTAAAAATCCCACGGAATTTGCCAAATATGGATTGATATAAATACAATTGAAACTGTCATTTATTCTTATAAATTTTGTTCAGTTATGAGGTTCTACTTCTCGATTTAGAAGTCAGCGAAAGCCGAAAACGTAAACTTAAAGGTGAGTGATCATTTCTTCATAATGTTATTAGTTATAATAATAAGATTTCTTTATCTCTTTTCCATTCTTGCTTCAGTCTTACAGATGATTTTGAGTAGGGAATGGGATCTATATTCTCTGTCCTTCTTAAACAAGAAGACACTTTTTTCCAGATTTTATTCGAAGTGAGAGATCAATATGTCAAGAAGCAAGGGTAAGAATCCTTAGGGTAATGAAGAGACTAGGAGGCCATCAAAACACCCAAAAAGTAGAGGAACTGGATACAGTCTTACTTTGGAATTGGCAAAGCTTTTGATCTATTAGATCAAGATAGAGATACATCATCTACTCTTCCACTAAATATTAATGAAGAAGGCATTCGCAATACCTCACCACCACAAGAAGGTCAAGGTGAGATTGTCATTGAGTTAAATCAAAATGTATCAAATGAGGATGGAAATACCATAAAATATGATCCAAAGGGATACCCTGGTTTGTTAGGATGAAATAATTGACTTGGATGAGGATGATGTTGGTAGCAAGAAAAGAAAAGGAAAATCAAAATTGGGGCGTGAGTGGGAAATGGCAAGGAATTCTCAACTTGGTTGGTTGTCAAAGTACCTATTCATTGTACCACTAGGGGTAGCAAATGAAAAAGATATTGAAAAAGAAACACTATGCAAGTGTACGATTTGTAGTCTGAAATGTGGAAGAGCCAAGAAATTGCAGCTAAAGCTTGACACTATAGAAAAGCATATTGGTAAAGTTTACGAAAAAAAAATCATAGACAGAAAGGAACAATCACTCGTACGATGGAAATCAAAGGAAGAATGTCTTCATCTTAAGTAGCTCACGAAATATGACGAGCATAACCATAGAATGTTGAAGCTTGATGAATGTCAAGGTAAACTTGAGGCTCATTTTGGAAAAGCAATGGAAACAAAAAACCTGTCAAAAACTGTTCAGATGAGTGTTGTTTTTTCATATTTTGTCTAGAGGGTGTCCTATGACAGACTACCCAAAATATTCTAGTTTATTATCTAATTTGAGTGTTCCTCACTTTCCCTTCTCACATTGGTCAGTAAACATTGGATGGGAATGGGAAAACTGTCTTACTGCAGTGGAAAAGGAAGATTTAAAGGAGAAAGTAAAAGAGTCAAATTTCATTGCATTATCTTTAGATGAAGTTACTGTGGTAGACAATACTTCTTGGGTTTGTATGCATTTGTATACTATAGAACAACATGTTTTCCAAGCTCATCTTCTTTGTGTTCATAAAATGAAGGATAATTCAACATCGTAAAATCTATTTGAACTAGTCAATACATATTTGAATGAAATTGTAGGTATGGATGAGTTGACAATTGCCAAAAAGTTGGTGTGTGTAGGAGCTAATGGAGCTATAGTGATGCAAGGTCAAAGGAGTGATTTTTGCACAAAGTTACAAAATACCTGTGCACCATACATGCTTGGAATTCACTGCATGGCCCAAATAATGAATTTAGCATTCAAAATTGTAAGCAAGTTTCCTACAATATAAAAAATTAAAAATCTAGTTTGCAAGATCCACGCATACTTCTATCGAAGTCCCAAATGTTTCCAAGAATTTCAAAATTTTGCTGAGGGAATAACACCAAGAAATAATCTTCTCAAGGATGTCGATATTAGATGGAGCCCCCTGCATGGACCAATGCAACAAGTTCTTTTAGAATATCAATCCTTGATTGGAGTGATGTACGAGCATCACAACACAATAGACAAAGCTCCTGACCTCTTACATAGGTTAAGCGATATAGAGACACCTTTGAATTTATCTAGTCTTCTCCCCATGCTGGATGTGATGAACAATCTTGTGAAGAAATCCCAAGACAAAACTATGTATATTTATGAATATGCCAATTTACGTAAACATACATGCTTGGTTCTCGATCATCTATATCTAGATCTAACACAAGAAGGCTCAAATTATTTCATGTGGCAGAAAATTACTGATTTGAATAATCCTGATAATTATTTATACTTTAATGCAAGCGGGAAATTATGTATTTGTGTACATGGATATGAGATACCAATGTACCATTGTAGGATAGCCAAGCGCTCTAGCAGAGAAGTAGCTGTTAACAAAGAAGATTTTAATGGCATTGTTAAATCTATTAGTGATAATTTGAAGGAAATTACAAAATTTCTTTCTTCAAAGATTCGTGAAAGATTCCCATGACATGAAATACTTGAAGCCATGGGTATTGTGTATCCTCAATTTTGGGTAAACCGAGATAACCCAAAATATTTTCATGATAATGTAAAAATTTTGATTGAACAATTTTCAAAAAGGGTAACATATAATGAGCAGACAATAGAAGGAATGTTAAATGAAAATAAGCTTAGACAATAATGTAGGAGTTTTGAAACAGCTATGAAGGACCAATATAAATCCATGGGCATGGAGAAGGCCTTTGAACCAGGATCAATAAAAAAGGTTTGGACGAACTTAGGTCAGAGTGAAATATTGTGTGATTCGATATCAACATATTTCAAACTTGCTGATTTATATCAAACAATGATATTGGGGTCGATGGAGGATGAGAGTTTTCTGTACATTGGGGTTTTTGGAATCAAAGTTAAGAAACAAACTACACAAGAATTGGAAAATTTCTTGAGGATGAAAGGAACTACATAGAATGTCAAAATTTTTCCTTTTAAAAGGGTACTCACAATTTGGAGGTCCACATGTGAAAGAAGAGGGACCAAGTTGTGCAACACAGACACTGCAATTCCAAATGCTGGTACTGGTGACATTGGAAGTGGTAGTGGGACTAGGATAGATGATATTGACACAAATCACACAATGAATGCTGAATTTGAGACACAGGCAATGACGGGAAGACTCAAAATCAAGATGACTCTTTTAATTTATCTCAAGATGAGCGTCAGTTTGATGACTCTTACTCCATTTGGGAAATGAAAGAGAATTAGTAGCTTTTAGGTATTTATACTGCACTTCATGAATCAGTTTCCATTGTTCCAAAGTCCAAACTGTAGTTGATGATATTTTATATTGTATTCAATGAAATTGTGAATCATTGCACTTCATGATATTTTATTTTACATTTCACTTCATGAATCATATTCGAAACTGTAGTTGATGATATTTTATATATATATTTTTAGATTGTAGGAATTGGGTAGCATGACCCCCTATAAACTATAGTGCGCCTAGTAAAATTTTTAGCGTGATCAGCGGTGATGGTGCAACACACCCTTCAATACCACGGGGCTGGGGAGACTAGACCTCGTGACAAACCTCCTGTAATAGGAAAGATTTAGCCAACCGAGCTAGGGCCCCAAACCTAATGATGTTTTATATTGTATTCCATGAACTTGTGATATTTTATATTGTATTCCATGAAATTGTGGTATTTTATATTTTATATTGTATTCCATGGTATTGAATTTGATATGTGATTCTACATCATTTTTAAAGAGAAAAACTTATCACACTACTTATAAATTCCTATTGCATTTCCATTCACACAATTTTTGATAAATAATTGAAAGGAATATTAATCCATTCCTTGAAAAAAAGCTATCAGTTCAACATTCCACAACAATGAAACTAACCAAACATCTATCATTCCAATAATAGATAATCCACTGGAAAACTACTCAGCAAAAGTAAAATAAATCCACACACCATAACTCAAATATTATGCTTGCATGGACTTCACCATTGTCTTTCTATATTGAAATAACAAAAAATTAGTAAAGTGAGGGCATTTTTTTGTTTGTTTTAATGAGTAAAACAAAGTTTTCCTAAAAGATCCGCTAGCCAAGCATCGACCCCCATATTTAAAGCTTGCAAATTGTCTTGATAACGGTTTAAGACAACCATTTTAGAAGTTAAAATAAAAAGTATTTGAAGTATCAAGAGAGCCAAATTAAAGAAAATAACATAAAAACTAAAAACTAATTAGGTCCCCACACCGTCTCCTTCACTTCCAATTATTTCCACCTCCTGCTGCTCTAGTAACACCTCCTATTCCTTTACTCTTTTCCTGTATTCCCGGTACTTGGTGAAAATTGCAATGATGTTTTTTTCTTTCTAGGGTCATTGTGATTTGCAGCCTTGTCCTCCATTTTGAAAGTGCACGGTCCAACTTAGATAGCATTTCATAGATGTTGTCACTTTATGCCTTAAACGAACTCATATATAGGTTTTCAAGTTACTCAATTTTTTGAATGAGTCTCCAATGGCTGTCTTAGGATCACCTACTTCTTTATGATACACCTCTTTAAATTCCCTTGTTACGTCTGTAACATCCAGTACCTTTTCATCGAACTCATCCGTGAACTCCACTTCAAGAGCATTGAAGTTCTCCTTGATCTTCACCAATATGTGAAAGTATTTTTCTAATACTATTGATTTCCTTGATATAATCTTCATATATTGACAATTTCCAATCCAAGGAATCAAACCAACTAGGATCAATTTCTCTAGGGTCATCCACCAATTTTTCTTTTATTAACAAAATGTGCTCCGTGGAGAGTAATTCTACAATTTCCCTTGAAAGAAAAAATGTGCTACCATGTTCTCTCTTGATCTCCTGGAGCTCAACTACCAGTTCCTTTCTTTTATCAGACACATTAACATAGAATTGCATAAATTTATGAATGTAGAAAAGGCCATCCTGATAAATCCCTTATATCCATTTGCTGGCAGCTTTAGCATAACCTAAATTTTTCCTGACCCTTGCACAGTGTTAGAATCAATACCTTGAACATTTGAGCTTGGGGCTTCCATAGTGGCCAGAGTCACAATTGATGAAATAAAATTTCTTAAAAGAATATTAGAAATTGCAAGTGAAGCTTCTCCTTTTTCTATTCTTTTTCTCTTTTTATCAATGCATTAATAGAGTAATCAACATGATATACAACACCTTCTAAAGTAGATGGCCCCATATCAAAATGAGTAACATTTTAGTTGGATTATGTTATCTCATTTTCATTTAGGTCCCTTTTTGGATCAATAATCTCCAATAGTTGATGCCCGAAAGTGGAATTGGTGATAATTCGTGACATCCTCTTAGCCTTTTTGGGCTTCCGGTGACCCTGTAGAAGCATGGCAACTGTATCTACTTCAATTGTCATTATGATAATATTATTTCTTTTCTTCTCAACTACTTTATTTAACCATACTGGGGAAGATGCCACTAATCAAGTGTCTCTACTTTCAACACTTACATTTTCTTTCTTTTTAGTTGATTGAACAGAAAAAAAGTATCTCGTACTAGAGAAGGGTGATATTCAAAGAATGTGGGAAACAAATTATCATCAATTATTTGTTGAAAATTCCCTAAGAGTCTATTGGCACTGGATTTTCTTGACTAGCCTCTTTCCTAGGTACCGAGGGTATACTATCCTGTTCACAAATTGATTTTAACTTGACCCCAATGTCTTTTGGCTTCTCCCCATCTCCTCCTGACTACAAGCCAGTGCCAAATGACCTAATTGACTAGTTTTTGAAGGGAAAACAGGGATGGATCTAATGACCCAACAGTGCGGAATACATTCCCTTAACATTAATACAATAGAGGAGAATAGAAAAAACTGGTTCTAATAACTTCTAAAACTATTGAGATGAATACATTTAGAATAAATGAGATAAAAAAATATTAAGCATTCACAGATGACACAAGTATTTACGTGGGAAAACCTTTTCAGGTAAAAAACCCACCACACCAAGCAAAGACAATTTTGTATTACAACAATAAAATTATTACATACAAAATTCTTCAGCTTTACTCTCTGATCAACTCACAGTAGCTCTCAAGTTAGTTCTCACTATTACAATACTTCCTTTCAAAGTATACAATGAATCCTCCTTACTATCACTTGCATCGACTTGCAACTTACATGTACACTTTTGTCAACCTCACATTGACTGTACAAGTCTTACATCGCATTTACACTTTCCAGCCAATCCCATGACCTCTAGGTTCATGCATCGATCATTCAAGCAAGCAATCAATCTGCACTGATTGCATCGAGCCACCCAAGCAATAAATTCACTACCCAAATTGGGTTCTTGTCATCAGCTAAAATCGGCCTGCAATAACTACCTTTACTACATTGGCCTTTAGCCAATCAACCTACTGTCAAACTGCCACGTGTCCTTTTTCCATTTGCTGGTCGCTCAAACATTCTGGTCCAACTCGGTCAACCTCATCTGTTTGATCTCCGAGCTCAACCAAGCTCTTACCGCATTACTGCTGAGCTCATTGACTCGCCTCGTGGTATGGCGTTAAGCCATTCCGATCTCACCTTCTCGACTCCACTGTGCTATCGCTGCCCAGTCTGAGTTGCCTCGTAGTGTGGTGGTGGCCATAGGGAAAACCATTGGCGGTCATACCACACTACCACAGAGGCTGCCAGGCCTCCCCGCGATAGGGCAGTAACCACCAGGCCAACTGCTGGCAGTCTCACTGCGGACACTACGGTGAGAGGAACCACCACCAGCGATATGGTGATAACTATTGAGCCCACCACTGGCGGTCTCACCGCAGACACTGCGGTGAGGGGGACCACCGCCCGCGGTATGGCAGTAACCACCAAGCCCACCGTAGGCAGCTTCACCTCGGCCATTGCAGTGAGAGTCTTCATCGACCGTGGTAAGGCGCTGACCGGTGAGGTAGGCAACAAGCCGCCTACCACGACCACCATGGTGAGTAAACTCACCGCGCACGGTAAGGCAGTAATCACTAAGACCGTCACTACGGTACTGTCAGGGACAGTCCAGATCGCCGCGGTAAAGCGGTAAAGGCTAAAATAAGCCAGGCACGGTATGGCGGTAAAGGAAAAAACATCAATTTTTTCGCCAATTCCTTTAAACTAGAGGCATAAGGCTAGAAGTTGAGACATACTTTCTCAACACTTTCCAGTTGATATATTTATGCTAGAGGCATGTATAGTCCCTTGCTCTTTTCTCTATGAAACTCTTTGCTCATGGGGAAAACTCACACTTTGGCACCATTTTCCATTCAACTAGTTTGAAGTTCTTCTCAAAACAGGGGTAGAAAGGACCATTAAATCTAAAAATTCATCCTCTAACCAATTAATTTTGTACAAGGGCTTAGCAGCAGGGGCCCGATATTTAGGATCAAAGATCACCGAGTCTTCTTGTGCATCTTCTGAAATATTGAAAGAAATACGAAAAGCTTGTATTTTCCTTAGGGTCAATCTCATGAAATTTCTTCCATGCACCATGCCTTCATCTACATAGTCTTCCCAAAAATCTTTAATATGAGGGTGATGTTCATAGTTGCTAGCTCCATACAAATTTTGCTTAACATAACCCTTGTTATCAAAATGAATTCTCATGGGAAAATACTGAAAATCAAATTCATTCAGGGCTTTCTGCACACCCCTAGCAATATTATTACTTTTCCAAGAAAATGAAGGCATGGACAATGGAAAATCATACCCCTTCTTTCCCATGTTTTGAATATTTAACATTTGCAATGGACATCTACCGAAAAACTTCAAGAAAAACTAGGAAATCACTTGGGTAATGGGGCAATTTCATTGGAGCCTTCTTAAAACCTCCAATTCTAAGATAAGTGAATCTATTGAATTGAATGTAGAAAATTACAAACCTCAATACCAGAGCATCCGCTTCAGGTGAAACCCTAAGCTCAACTCTTCCAGAAATTCTTTTCACAATTTCCATTAAAAATGCATCAGTGACACGACAAAAATTCCTCATTCCAACCTCCTTAGTGAGCTACGGAAACCTTCTATACACATGTGTGTCCAACATTGGAGACCTTTGTGGTTCCAACCCTACCTAGACAACCTCTTGAATGACTAGAATGTAAACCGGGTATGAGCACATGTGGAAGGCAACGGTTTTCCAAAAATTTATCAATTGCTCATTTAAATGATAACAAATAATCTCAGCCCAGTCAATGAATTTATTTTCACGACAAATAACCAAAATAAAATGACACATACAAAATTCAAAAGAGTCCAAACATGCATTACCAACCACACGATGTAGCAACATGATAAAATCTAAAATTTAATCCTTAAAATGAACCCTTTTAAGCTTTGAGGGAAATTGAGACTTACCCTTTTTCTCGAACTTCAACCAATTCTTTGCAAAGGAAGTTTTGCACTATTCCTCATTCATTCTGAAAAACTCATCACTAATAGCTACAAACATTTCCTCTACAATTTCCCTCTCTGAAATGATTAATGCGTGGGAAATTAATTTAGGAGTAATTCTTGCAATGATTGACCCATCCACAACTCTAATTTCTCGAGTCTTTGGAATGTAGCCCCTTGCACACACAATCACTAGATCAATGCTTTGTATAAACTCAAGAAAACCTCTCGCATGCACCAAACTTCTCTACATAAATTTATCTTCCAGTGGTGTTCTCTTCATTTGCTCTAGGCACACCAAAAACTCCTCTAAATTGAGATGCCCAATTTCAGTGTCCCTCACGCTAGACTAGTGATTTTGAATTCCACTCTGCATGAGTGCAAATTCCTGGAGATAGAATGTTTGTACTTGAGAAGTACTGACATTGACAAATAATGAAAATGTAGGCTTAATGACATAGTAAAACTTCACAACCCACTGGCACTTATGCCATTAATTTTGATAGGATGTGCATTAAATGCAAAATTCAATTTCATTCCTTGAAAAGATAGCCTTTAAACCTGAATTCTTTTTGAAATTCTTGAAAATACAACTCAAGGTTAGTCCGTACATAGCATTCAATGAGATGACGATGCCTTTAAAAGCCAATATAAGTCCATAATGTCATGTGGTCGTAGAAGCTTGGAACCTTAGAACCAAAGTTAGAAGTTTCAAAGTTTTGGAAATCTCCGACTCATTGACTACAAAGATGTCTTTGACCAAAAAAGACTTGCAACTCAACAAAGTGAACCAAGTCAGGGAATCTGGATGTTATGAAAATTTAGAACTCCGTGACAAGGTTATAGAACTCTGAGGACTAGTGACTAAGGTTAGGAAAATCACAAAAACCAAGACTTTGAGCATTCACCAAGAGAAATAAACAAGGCATTGAAAATGAATGATGTTAAAGACCCGAAAGACCAAAGGAGGGGAAGTTTAAAATTGTTGACACTAGTTTAAAAGTTACAGATAACAAGAAGTAAATATAATGAGCTTATTGATGAATATAATAAGTCAACAAAAGGTTGCTGAACTTGAAACATAGCTAGCATTATGGAAACAACAAGTGGAAATATTAAGGTCTCAAGGACCAGCTAGTTCAAGTCATGTTGTAACCAGGGAGTAGATGATTTCTCATGAGAATATCTTTTGGTTTGTTGTAACCATTTCTTAAGGAGATGACTGGTATAATCTGTCAAATGAAAATGTGACATGTGTACATCTCAGCCTGAAGCTTGTTTTGACCCCTTATTTTGAGTCTATCGTCTCTCAAGCTATAAAATTTTACATGAATTTTTAATGAAATTTGATCAATGATCTTTCATTAATCTTCTTTGTCATTATGCATTGATGTATGTTTTAATTTTGGCTCTAGTTTAATGAACTAGTTAAAGTACCTTGATTAAAGCATGAATTCATATAAAGTTTTAGTGGATTTGATAAATTATTAAGTAGTCATGGAGTTTGAGTATTGATGTGTGAATTGTAATGTAATTTCACTAAGATTATGGATGCCTGGAATTAAAATCACCTTATAGTTCATATTTTAATTGTGTTAAAAGTAAAACTTGAACATGTACTCAGTGATTCATCACTCAACTCAATGCTTAATAACATATTAACAATAGTATTAGTAGCATATACAACAATGAACATCAACAATTATTTAATGTGTATCTAGTAGTTGAAACCACAAAATTTTTCTTCAAATGATAAAATAAATGATACAGATAATTGAACATCAACACATTATTGAAGTTTGAATTTAAGCTTTTTTATTGACTTTCACATGAAGGAGTACATAGAGGCATTGGCAATGCAATTTTTTTCCCAAAGACAACTCTGCATAGAGCTAAGTTGGAACTTGGAAACTCATATTATCAAAGATTCAAAAATAAAATCACTGTATCACCTTTTCTAGCAACTTCCACTCTTCAGGTGGTAGAATTGTCATTTGTTCTAACTGATGTTGTTTGACTTGAAGTTTTGTTAACATTTCATGATTGTAATTAAAACTTGTCTTGAACTCTTTAGTGAATTTTGCATTCAAGGTTATCAGTGTTTTGATGGAATCTAAATAGTTCACCACATCTGGGTTACGAGGAAACTAGTCCAAATCAATCTTCCTTGCACCCTCCATCTTCTTTATGAAATATCCTTTCCAATGAATTGCTCATCTGTGTCAAAAGCCTCTAGAAAACCAAGCTCTATGAAGTTCCTTACCTTTTCATCCACCTTGTTCATCATGTCTGCAACCAAATGAAAATATTCCTTTGTTTCACGCATTCTCAAACACTTTTCAATGATAGATGACAACTTCATTGAGTTAGCAATCTTATTAGTAATCCCTTTTGATTTCAAATCATTGTCATTGGCTTTGTAGACTATTTGTAGAACTTGGTTTGCTGATTTTTCTAATGCCAACACATTTTTGTTGTCCACTAAATAATTGCTAAGATTCTTATAATATTTTCTGATAGCATCAATAAATTGGAACATGTCACACAAACAATCAATCCTCTGCATTATTTCATCCCAAATATTTTGTTTCATATGTCTCATTGTATCTCTACAAAACGAAGATAACTTATTTTGACAAGAGTTAATTTCTTTTTTTGCTTCCATCAGCTCTACCTCCAATCTTTCACTTCTTTTTTGTAGAAGTTGAGAAAATACAACTTCATAGGAGCCCAATGATCTCTGCAAGTGAAGAATACCTGTTACAGGGAGAAGCAAAGAAAAGCAACAAAGAGAACAGTAAAGATGCTAAAAAATGTGCAGCTCTGTATTCACCAATGTGTAAAATGAATAATAAGACAAAAGAGAAGTTTTCAACCACATATAGGTCAAAAAACCCTAAAAAGGAAAACCCTAGGCTTGCACATTAATAATTAATAAAATAATTAATTATTATGCACCTAATGTTAACTTAAGTGTAAAAGAGATAAAAGAGAACTTTAATTAATTAAACAAATATTATTTAATTAATCAAGTAAATAACCAATTACTCTAACACCCCCCCTTAAGCTAGACTTAGGGAGAAGCTAAAACCTAGAAGAAGCTACTAAAAGCAAAAACAATGGGTCCTAGCAACAAGGCCAGATCAGGTACCCAAGTACAAGGAAAAGATCTCTCACAATAGGAGAACAAGAGAAAACATCGTGGGAAAAACTCTTCTCCAAAAAAGAGAAATACAAGTGAAGGACGAAGAAGCCTCCAATCAAGAAGAAATTTTCCCAAAAGATAGGAACAAAGGATGAACGCCACAAAAGCATGAAGAAACTGCAAACTCTGTCGAAGAATGACTGCTGAAATGTTGAAACAAGAACCTCCACTGAAAATAGATGATGATCAGGAACAAGAAGACAAGGATCTGTATGAGTGCCCCCAATGACACTACTCGAATCAGATGGAAAACAAAGGAAAACACCTGAAAATAAAAAATACAGATGGCAAAGGTGCCAAAAGTCTGAAGAACTGATCATGTGAAAATGGAAGGTTGCCTCTAGAAATAAGAATACAAGAGTGACCATATGGTAAGTGCTCCATCTCATCGAAATGCATGGGTAACCAGCTACTGCATCCGCCTAGTACATATGAACAAATACTGTATACATAGCTCACTCCAACGAAACCAAGGAAGCATTAACACCAACAGTAGAACCCCCCCCATAATGCTGAAAAGGAAGAGGTATGACAGGTACTCTGAAATGAAATGCCTGAATGTAGTGCATGAAGAAGAATTAAGAACATCTGAATGTGCAAACATGAAAGTACAAGCAGATATAAAGGGTGTGCAAACAAAGGCACACACACATGAGGTTGTCATGGAAGGGACACTCACTTGACATAGGTATGATTGCAAACAAAGGCATAACATCAAACCCCCCCATGGCACTTTATAACATAGTGCAAGTACAATAAGGCACAAATCAATGTGCAAGAATCCTAAAAATACACATACAAAGCTGAGGCACTTTATTTTAGTGCATTTACAAATGATAAAAAAAATGCAATGTGAGCCCATAAGGTCTAGAAAGGACAATGAAAAGAAGAAGGATTTCTGGAAAAAACAAAAAATCAAATTTAGAAACCACTTGCACCACTATGGAGAGCTCGGAACTAGCTTTTCGATGATATCTTGTTTGCCTATTTTCAACATCGTATGCAAAAGTTATGTCGAAAAAACTGAAGGCAACACCCGAAAATAAGAGCTGACTTTGACTGGAAATAACAAGGACCTGTGAAAAAAATATCAAAAAAATACCTGCACCACTGAAAAGTGTTCTGAATCCTCTTTCCGATGATATCTCGTTTGCTCGATTTCGACACTGTGGGCAAAAGTTATGGCCTCTGGAAGAAAAAAACTCCAAAGAGGAAAAAACACAGTGCTGGATTAAATTTGACGGTCAAATGACCGTTGCAGAAAAACTATGAAGTTAAATTTGACAACCATTTGGGCATCACCGAATTTGCATAATTCGACTTATTACAGAAAAATGTTTTTAAAAAAAAAGCAATAAAAAAAATTACAGTAAATTTTTGATAAATTTTTTTTAGAAAAAACATTTTTGGTGGGGGAGGCATGTGGGACCACCCCCACCGCGCCCCTATGAAGGGAGTACACTATGCAGGTACGGCCCTGCATAGTACCCTACACAGGTACGGCCCTGCGCAGTACCCTACACAAGTACTTTTCTTTTGAGATTTTGTTTTGTTTTTAAAAAACAAAAAAACCATTTTTATTTTAAAGCTATAAAAATATGATTTTTTTTAAAGCTTTAAAAACAAGTTTTTACAATAAAAAAACTGCCAATTTTTTTTTGCAGATAAAAATATTTTTTTAATGAAAATTTTACCTCGATTTGTGTGCAAACAGTCGTAGAGACAAAAAATTTTTGCTCTCTGGATCAATTGTGTCCAAAATGGACAAATTGACAGTCATTTTGGGGGTTTTGGACCTCTGCGGACTCAACTGTGATGTCGGTTTTTGCCCAAAGTGCACCAAAAATAAACTCCCCCAGATCCACAACAAAAACTTCTGAAACCCCAGATCTGCTTCCAATGCAAAATTTCTCAAAACAAGAACAGGTAGCTGCAGATCTGCCGCTTTGATACCATGTAGAAGTTGAAAAAATACATCTTCATAGGAGCTCAGTGATCTCTGCAAGCGAAGAATACCTATTACAGGGAGAAGCAACAGAGAGAACAGTATAAGTTTTCAACCACATATAGGTCAAAAAACCCTAAAAAAGAAAACCCTAGGCTTGCACATTAATAATTAATAAAATAATTAATTATTATGCACCTAATGTTAGCTTAAGTGTAAAAGAGATAAAAGGGAACTTTAATTAATTAAACAAATATTGTTTAATTAATCAAGTAAATAACCAATTACTCTAACATTTTTCTCTCTGTCTCCAATTTTTGTTCCCATTGTGCATTTCCATTCGCAATGCTTAGTATTGATTTTTTTGAAGTGGATTTTTCCTCATCATATTTCTTGTTTCTCTCATCTAGCCTTTGCTTCAGGTCATTCACTTCTCTCTCATTTTGTTTATCCTCTTTTCTTGTTGATGTAGAGGCAAATTTTTTTATTCTTTTTTCTAATTCAATGCTCTTGTTATCTGCTGCTTTCCTCTTTGCTTTCTCATTTTCTAGATCTGCCTGTAGCTTTTCTATTTGAGTCTGCAACCTTTTCTTCTCTCTATCTTGATTTAGAAAATATGTGTACACTAGTTCATTGTTCTTCTTTTATACATTAATTTTGTTAATATTATTGAGTCCAGAAAAATTCAATTGAAAATTGGTCACCTGGTATTCAGATCGATCGATTCATCTGATTTGCTGGTTTGTTTTGAACTATGGGAACAACAATTGTGTACTCCATGATTTATTTATTTGTGTCAAATGTGGGTAATACCATGGTTTTTATAGGCTCTGAAGTTACAACCGACTCACTCTCCATCAGCTGCTTCTTTTATTTTTTATACAAGTCTGATTTCTTTTTAAACTCTTCAATGAAATCAAAACTTGGGGACACAAGAACAATGGAATGATTGAATGGTGAAGGAATAGGAGTACTTGCAGTTTCTAATGATGTCGTAGCCACACTAAATGGTAGTGGGGGAGTGCTTGGAAATAGCTCCTTTGTGGTGGATCCACTAATAGTGTGACTTGGACCTGTCAAAATCCTTTGCCTCTTCTGTATGCCTTGGTCACCTGGTGTTTGTGAGGTATCTTGTATTATTGTCCTCTTGTGTGTAATTTGTTGTTGTATCACATGTTGAAAACTACTAGTACTAATACCCATTCCATCACCACCAGTGGCAATGCCAGTTGCACTAGGTTCTCCACCATGGGCATGTCCTAGTTGTGATTGTATCTAACCATGAGGATTAGGATTTGAAGCTCTAAAAAATTGAATTGTTTCAACTGTACGTGTATTCAATTGGTCTACTTTTTCACCTCCGAGCCCAAGGCCAGAGTTATCAACTGGTTTTCTATGCTCTACATCTATTACCGTCTAAGGGCCTTGCCTTTGGGACCCCAAAGGACCACCTTCATAACCCATTTTTTCAATTATGGCTTCTCCTGAAGTATATGCTTCTTTTGTGGCCTCACTTAAACCAAGTTTGTAATTGACATGGCTTTGTTCTTCCCTATCATCACTAGATTCATCATCAGATTCTTTATCTTCTTGTTCATCAGGATGTTCTATATTCCACAATTTGCTAAACTCTTTATCTTCTTCGTTATATCCATACTCTGCAAGAGTTCTTGGATCACCTAGCTCCTTCCTCATAGACCAAAAGGTAGAAATTTTTGATCGTGACCAATTTTTATCAGTAACTTCCTTCTCTAGAGAACCTGGTATTTTTACTCTACTAGATGGTTTTTCACCTTTTTCATAATTTTTTTGTATGTCTTGATTGTCTTTCGGTGCAATGCCATAATTTCTGTTGACAATTGTTCAAAACAAATACCATTCTCAGCAACACTTTTATCCATTACTATTTTGACCTCATCCAAAGAATCCTAGTTTCTTAAGTTTTCAGGAAAGGGTTTACTTTGATGTTGAATTCTACTTGCAATATTCTTATTAGCCACAATCATTGATTTAATGATGTCACATGGATCATACTACCAGTGACAGATATCATCAAAATCAAAAAAATTCAAAAGATTATGTGCCACACTAAATGATTTTCTCTCAAATGTGAACCCTCCACATGAAAAAAGGTAAAGAAGGAAATAAGGTCTTCTTTTGTTGACTGAGAAAGTTTAGTTCATCAACACTCTGCATCTACCTTACATATTCCAATGCAAAAACCTTTTCTGTCATATGTGTTGGAAGTTTGTATGGCTGTACTCCTGATCCATAAAATCTTAGCACAATATATTCTTCCATTAAGTACCAATCAACCAATTGTATTTCTTTTCCTAGTTGAATGCAGTTTCTACATGACATAGGTAATCTAGGCATTGGAGTATTTGTAATTGCTTGATGCAATGGAGCCAAAAAGTAGTCTACAAATGAATGTAGTTCCTTCAAGAATCATGCATCCTTATCTCAGTGGTCCATTCATATACTGAAGCCATTTTCTTTTCCTCAACATTACTATAGGGCTGAATATGAAGTTTGTTGGTCTAAAACATTCCTCTAAATTTGAATAGAAAAAGATAGCACAAGTAGGTTGTGAACCTAAATGTCTTGGTGGAACCTCCTTTAATCATTAAAAAATGTTTATGCATGGATTCTACAATGTGCTAAATAAAATTATATTTGACATGTGGAACACCATAATGGATATTATATACCATTTCAAGGAGGCTTGCACCCACTTCCAAATTGCTATCCAGACTAAGGAAAAATGCTAGCATGGAAATAGTATCCTGAACCCATGGTTTAAAAATATCCAAATCATAAGGAGACTTATGATCACCTTTCAATTTGTTTCTATCTCTAACTATTTTATTTAAGAAAGCATTTCTCTCCCTTTCTTCCACTACTTCATAATCACTAGCAAGCTTTTCTAGGTCAGTGTGGACATTTCCAAATTCTTGGGTTGTAAACCCAATTTTTTTTCCAAGTTCTTTTGCATTAATGGATAACAATTCTTCTTTTCTATCTTTATTAACAATTGCTCTTTTGTTATCATCATAATTTTGGGCACAAACCATGATAAATTCTGGGCAAGGGAAAACCTCATGTAACATCATGTACCCTAGTCGAGTTACCCACAGTGCACTAATACTATTAACTTGCATTTTATTTGTAGCCTTATTTTGAGATGAAAATCTATGTTCTGAGGTACGCCTACCATAGATTTCAGGATCATAAATATCATGGTATCCATCAGTGAAACTTGGGGTTTTAAGCAATTCTACATAATATATTTTTTTATCAGACATTGCTCTAGTGGTACTAGTGGTAGACATGCTTATACATGTGTACTGGGTTCTAACCCTTGAAAAGATTAATGTTGACAGTCATGGAAACTAGAATGGATTTGTTGGAAGTGGAACTGTGGAACCCAAAATAGGGTGGTGGACTACAATGAGAAATATGAAGACTGAAATCTCCTCATGTGTTGACCCTCTCACTTAAAAAAAACCATTTGACACTTATTAGTACAAAGTGCTTTTTTTTCCTTGAAATTGGAACATTAAAGTAAATGAAACGTCTTAGGTGTACATGTTGCAAATTCTAAACTGTTGATCTCTCTAAATCTAGCAGTTATAGGGTGATTCCAGAGGTTTAAGTTTGCAATCCTATCACTCTATATATTTCATTCTGGAATGCAACTACAACCATACATCAAATGTTCATTGAATAGTTGAAACTTGAGTAATTTATGATATGAACTTAAAACAACAAACATGTGTTTTAAAGTTGTTTTAAACTTTAGTGCGCTAGGATTGACATCAAGGGCAAGGGGCCGGTAACTTAATGTTGCAAAGGACTTAAAAAAATGAATAATGATACCAGGAACCGGGGGAGAAGGTCAACAACAAATTATAAATCAATAAAATTTCGGTAAACCCTAACAAGAGTGACAACTTTTAGTGTTTATAATGTTTTTTTCCAATTTGATGGAAAATTTCTTTTTTCATTTGTATTGCTTTATGTTTTACTTTTAAATCTGCATGCATTATTTCATAAATAGATAATACTTAATTTATTAAAGGAAAAAAAATGATTTGAATAGATTCATAGACACTGAACTCAAAAAATAGCTCTTTACTGTAAGTGTAAATGAATAATGAAGAATAACGCAACATAGCCATTTATTTTATTACAACTGAATTACAATGTCATATTATTACATATCTTTTTAAAGATGAGTAGCTGTAGAGTAGGAACACTCCTGTTTTGTATAAATAATATATGTCTAATTTCACTTTACATAGACCCAATTTATTCCAAGCTGTTGCTTGTGACAATGGATTACAAATTGATTCCAATTTCCAAGCTTCTGTTGGTGACAACTTAATACAAACACAATTCTAAAAATAAATGCATGATTCCAATCTTCTGCTAGTGACAACGTAATACAAATGTGGCACTGAAAATAAATGCAAGGGATTTTCCAACCATGCTAGGGAAAAGGGCTCCAATCATGCTGGGAAAAAGGGAGTTGTGAAGACACAAAATGTACTTATCCCCTTTGAGAACCGGAGTCATGCAAAATTTGAGGGGTTATAAAACTGCTCCTATATTTTACCTGCAACCGTGATGCACTAGGATAGAACTTATCTCCACCAGAGCTCCTCATCCTGGTTCAAAACCTATTTGATAAGTCAGGTCAACCAAATCAACTTCTTTCCAATTCCACCCATTCTGAACTTGAAGGAAATTGGTCTTTTACTCTATAACTACATAACTGAAGGCGAGAGAATTTAGAGTATCCCTAATAATACCACATCATCTTCTTCCTGAATCCTTATTAACCCTAGAAAATGAGAACCCTTATGACACTATCCACTATCACTATCCCTATTTATGGGCCACTAGTTCCGCTACCAACCTGATCCCTATTTACTTGTGACTCGTGTGTGAGGTTGGGTTAGGGTATAATGATAATCATGATTCACACAAACCAAAAAGATAACTTAATTGATTCATGTAACTTAAGCCTTACATGTACAATTAAAATGTTTAATTTGATTGACATCTGGCTACATGCAAATTGTACCTCAAGCTGGCAAGCTGTCAAAATCACTTGCGCCAATCAAACGATATGAAATCATTACAAATCTTGTTTCATTAAAGCCATGACCTATCCAACAAATTTCTTCAGATATTCATATGGAATTAATCACCAACTGTAGTACGGCTACCACACTTTCTTCAAAAAGATTGAAAATTTCAATTAAATGAAATGTAGTACATCGAGGCATTGAAAAGACAAAATGAGTGATGAGCGATGAGCCTTGATCTTGCCACATGTTTGCATCTAACAAATCTAGTATTATTCCAGAGGTTTCAATTCGCAAGTCTAGTGCTTCAGAGATTCACTTCTGGAATGCAACTACAACCGTCCATCAAAAATTCATCGAACCATTGTGGTTATATTGATTTGCATTGACATCTAGCTATAGATATGGAATATCCTTCACACTATTATAAATTATTTTATAAGGTTGATAATTCAGCCTTGTTTGGCCTTTACATCCTTTGTGTCAAACGTTCTTAAGTTTTTAAGCCTTGGTCCTACGTTCTTCCTAGGCAGTCCCTCTTTTAAAACAAACATTTAATTCACCACTTGAATCTTGGTACAGTCTCCATAAGGCTGCGACAGGTTTTTCTACAAATAGGGGTTGTTGTGCTCATTTTTCTCAAATTGGCTTAGCGCTCTCGACAAACACTAAGGGGCAATGGAGACTCCTTTGTTTCTAAGTTCCATGAAGCAGTAGAATGCTTTCCATGGTGAAATCACTGAAAAATGACTGAAATGGTAATGGTGTCCAAGAACGCATTGGTGCTCCAGGCGGTGAAGGGTGTTTTGGGCCCAAAATTTCTACTTGCTACCCACAAGGTCAGGGGGAATTCATAAATACCCTCCATATTTCTAACAATGCTCATGTACATGGGTGTCTCGAAATCTCAGGGGAAGAAGCTATGCCAAATAATTTTTCCACACTCTCTATTGGAAAATATCGACACAACACTAGAAAACATCGATGAAAATTTCATGACCCCTCTACCATTGCACTACTACATGGCTCATGGAAATAAATGGTCAGTACCAAAGTTTCCCTTGGTGCTCACTAGGCCATACAACTCTCAAAAATCGGTGGGGGGAGATGGATAGGTGTATCGACTTTCTTCTGCATGCGACTGACATTCTTAAAGACCGACCAAAGGGTTGGGTGAAGGCATTTGTGGTGGAAAAAGCTCTCGATGGGGAAAGGTGGTCTTCAGACGAGGAGAATTGGGAGCTGGGCACTGGTGAAGAATGGGTAGTGAATGATACCAGGAGCTGGGGGTAATGATAAAAACCATCCTGCCCATAGTGCATACGGTGGCGATTGTCTGGTGATTCTGAATGCAATCAAAGACAAGAAGACCAGTGAGGCTAGTTGTAGCAATGCATAATCTAGTGTCTGTGGAAGGTTGTGATGATCTTTTTGTAGTCTGTATAAGTGTCCATGTTAGTCCGTTCAATATTTGGGTCTGTAATGTTTAATGGAAATGAAGGAATGTAAAAACTCTTTTTGATTAATACAGGGTACTGCCCCATATAGTAGCTATTTAACTATAAAAAAACATGTGCTTAAAATGATCCTTTAGTAGTGCAGTCTTTAACACTAGTTCCTTAATATTTCCTTAATATTTTGCACCTTGCTATAGCTCCTTCGACGGTTCTGATCGTTCCTTAATATTATTTTGGTTGTTATGACTTTAAGTGATTTAATAAGTAATAAAATCTCAACCATTGATTTTTTGAAATCTAATGGTTCTAGTGTTATTCCAGAGGTTTCAATTCGCAAGTCTAGTGCTTCAGAGATTTACTTCCGAAATGCAACTACAACCGCCCATCAAAAATTCATCGAATGGTCATGGATTATATTAATTTGCACTGGCATCTAGCTTCAAAAATCTTAAATATGTTGACACTTGTCCACATTCCAGACTCTTTATGAAGGAATTTGATATTTTATCCAACCACACTATTAATTTTTATTGGCATATCTATTTATTTTGCCACTAAATTTTTTTATTAGTTTGAGACTATGTTTAATTCTCCAATGAAAATATTTTTTTTGCTTTGAAAAAAGGTTTTAATCGCCAACAATTTTTTTTTTGTTTTGAAAAGAGGATTAATTTGCCAGTGGAAATTTTTTTTTGGTTTGAAAAAAGTTTTTAATTGCCAATGAAAAATATTTTATCGGTTTAAATTTTTTTACAATTCGCCAGGATTTTCCATAGAATTCTAGCAATTATAAAAGATTCACCAATTGAGATTATTATTTTTTTCTTGAAAAACGAAAAAATTCGCAATAAAATTAATATTTTTATTAGGAAGTATACAAGATTCGCCAGGATTTTACAACTTCACCAAGGGAGGGTTTCTTAAAGTTTTCCCTGCTTAGAATATCCTCACGGGTGAGGAAAATAGATATTTAGCAAATTAAAACAAAGTTTAATTATGCAAAAAGGGAAGGAATATTCCTTTTGGAGGATTGTGCAAAGGAGGGATATTCCCTTGCAAGTGGGGGGATTTAAATTTATTAGTTATCAATAATTAAAATAAAGTTTTTAATTATGTCAATTAGGAGAATTTCATGATATTCATTAAATAAATGATTTAATGAAAAGGAGGAAAGTGAAATGATATTTAATTTAAACAACTTAGGGTTATTTGATTAAATAAGAGGACTTAGAGATTTAAATTAAATAACTTGATACATTTAATTTAATAAGACGAAGTGTTAGCATGAAAGGGGATGGATTAACCTAATTAAATTAATTAGATTAATAGATGAAAATGACATAATTAATTAAATAGCTAGGCTAATTTAACTAATTAAATGAAAAGAGGATGGGTTTTAGGATGAAATGATGTTAGTTAGCCAATGTGATCCATCGAGACATTTTTTAGGTGTCTACATTTTTCCCCTCTTTGAAGCAATGTACTCCTTGCATTGGTTCAAAAACTCATGTTGATTTTGATGCTGACGATGATGCAGAAATTGATATCGATGATCTCTTTGAGATGTTGGTAGCCAAGCTAAATTTGATTGGTCTGATTGATTGATTGATGACATTGTCGAGGATTCACAACAATGCAAGGATTGTGTTGAATAACACAAGGATTGATAGGGAATGATATATCCCAATGATTATTGATTTGATAATTTGATCAAGATTTGCTAGCAAGACTAGGAAACAAGTTTATTAGATGATTTGATATCAATATGATTGAAAGATGGTTGGTTTCCCCCTCGAGAGATCGATCAAAAAAATGAAATGTGTTCCAATCGGGCTCACGATAGGTGAAGATTAGTCTTATGCTTGAGATACTTGAGATTTAAGGTTTCTTTTGAATTAAAGAGCTGCAACTTTTTAGATTGTTGAGATGAAGATGATATAGATGTCCCACTGTGCCCCAATGGAAGAGGGATTGCTAGTGAAGATGATGAAAAATAGTTCTTGGAAATTTTAGATGTTGATGTAGATAGATTTGATGATGTATAGACAGTCATCGACCATGGGTAGCCTCATGTATATTTTGATATATCACATAGATTTGATGCTTGGATATAAATGTTAATAAAGATAGAAGAATAAGAAGAGTAAGATGGATGGAAGAATGAAGTGGATATTGATTAACCATTGATTTGAGATTGATTCAGAAGCCCAAAAAGTCCATGAGTCTTTGAGACTTTGTTAGAGATGGTGATGCATGATGCATGATGCATTATGATGATTTTCTCATACCTTGGGATTGGGATTTTTCGTCATTCCTTATTTTTGATATAACACATAGACACAATGCATCAAGGCATTGATAACTAGGATGGCATTGTATCTAGTGTAATGGAATTTGAATCTACAAATAGATATGATAGTTCTTGTTCACAACTTGACATACGGAAACCTTGACAGAATGTAGTTTAGAACATCTCAGACCAAAGCATATGCAATAGTAACCAATCTAGTCCAAACAACCTCCCTACACACAACTAAGCAAGTATGCGCCAAGATTATTTTACAAGAATACCCACAAGCACAACAAGCGAAAGATAATGATTGATGCCCCATTCCTTTCTTTCTAAATTATTTTGATATACATCATCGAGAGGTCCTTAGAATGGGTCAATAAGATAAATCAGAAGAAAAGATCAAAGACAAACACTTAGTGTTATCTATATCTCTTGCCAGTTTAATATAGCTAAGGTGATTTATGATACTGATACCCATCACAGGAAGGATACATCATAGGACATGTTGATTATATGGTTTGATTAGGATGAGGTGTGTGATAAGCCGTTAATACAAACTTCACTGACTCGTTTACCTATGATTTAGACTTTAGATTTTGATAATTAGGTTCTCACTTTACGACTTGCGATACTTATTTTTGATTTGTTTTGCCAAAGGTTGAAGGTGACGATCGATTTATTATGGATGAATGTTTATTGTGGGTGGAAGTGAAATGGGATGGATGGTTTTGGGTTTTTTGGAATATTTCAATGTTTTTGGTATTTTGAAAATGTTTTGAGGCTGGTTTTGGTCTTTTTGAAAGTTTATGTGAATGTTTTGGTTTTTGATTTATTTGAGGCTGTTTAGGATTTTCAATATTTTCACGTGTTTTGGATTTTCTGATATTTTGAAAGTTTAAGGATTTTTTGATATTTGAATGTTTAGGGATTTTTGAGATTTTATGAATGTTTAGGATTTTTCCGATATTTGAGTGTTTAGGGATTTTTTGAGATTTTGAATGTTTAAGGCTTTTTTGATATTCGAATGTTTAGGGATTTTATGAATTGCGACCAAGAACCTAACCTAAAAGACCTATCTTAGGGGCCTCAGAAGCTGATCAAAGATTAGCCTTGCCTCCGTTATACACACATAGTCCACATAGTTTGACCGGCTTGACTTATTGAAGATGAAGATATTAACAGTTGATGGAATGCCATTTTATTATGACAAACTCCTAAAGACTGACCTAGGGTGTCTTTGGGGCACATCAATGATGGCCTTGCCTATGTTCAAGCTCAGAGACCCATAGTTCGACAGGGTACTATTTTTGGATTTTTGATGTTTGACCTTTTTAGGGATTTTGATGTTTTTTGGATGTTTTGGATTTTAGTTATACAAGATTTTGCAAATGTTTTTAGATTTTTTGATGAACGTTTTACAAATTTTTTTGGGATTTTCGAGAGCCTTAAGATATACAAGAACTCGATCCAATCTAGAATGAATTTCCCCTAGCATGACATAATAGACTACCTTGATATATGATGGATGAACTGACCTTAGGAATATGCCAAGTAGTACTAAAGGGGATACATTAACCCATAAGATCAAGTTATGATAAGGATGTAGATGGATGATGGAATGAATGATATGATAGATATATGGGATGCCAAGAATGATAGGATAAAGATCAATAGATGGATGGAGGCGCTTTATTTATGCAAGGCATATTTTTGCCAATTTTTCACCAAGGTACTTTCCCAAAGCACCATTGAAGTGGTTTTCACTAGAGGATGATTTTTTTCTTTAATTTTTCAATCCTTTTTCTCATTTTTTTTTGGATTTTGATCTTTTTTGGATTTTTTGTATTTTTAGTTTTACACCCTTCAAGACCAGGCATAATTTTTTTTAAGATGCAAGCTGTTAGTTGGTTCTTGCAAGGGTTCACCTTCACGTGCTGACAATTGATATGTTTCTAATCTATAGATTTCTATGATGACGAAGGGACCCAACCAGTTAGGCTCAAAATTTCCTTTACTATCTTGATCTAGAAGATTCTTTTGATTATGCTTTAGGACCATATCCCCTACCTGGAAAGAATGAAACTTGATCTTCTTGTTATAGCTCCGTTTCAATCAATTTTGATATACTTGCAAGTGATTAAGGGCATTAAGACGATGCTCATCCAAGAATTCTAGCTCATTCAATTGAGATACTCTATAATCCTCATTAGTGATTAGGTTCTATAGTGAAAATCACAGTGATGGAAGCTCGACCTCAATAGGCAAGATGAATTCTAATTCATAGATCAAGGAGAAAGGGGTTGCACCTATTGGTGTGCAGATGCTAGTTCGATAGGCCCAAAGAGTAGGATTTAACTGTTGATAGTCATGACCAACTTTATTGACCATTTTCTTTAGGATTTTCAAAATGGTCTTATTTGTAGCCTTAGCTTGACTGTTTCCTTGGGGGTAATACGGGGTAGAGAATCAGTGTTGGATGTTGAATTTTTGACATAGCTTTTTCACATTTTGATTCTTGAAGGGTGTTCCATTGTTTGAGATAAGGGTTTGTGGAACACCATAATGTCAGATTAGGTAATTTGGGATAAACTTGGAAATTTTCTTCCCTGTTATGTAGGTCATAGTGATGGCTTTGAACCATTTGGTAAAGTACTCAGTGACTGTTATGATAAACTTGTGGCCATTGTATGAGGTTGGAGTGATTTTTCCCATGAGGTGAAGCCCCCACTGTGAGAAAGGCCAGGGTGTGATTATTGCAACTCCTAAGCTAGAGCATGAATCAAATATCCATGCTATTGACACTGGACACACTTCTGCACATATTGATGGGCTTATTTTTCGATGGTTGGCTAGTAGTACGCCATCCTCAATAGTTTCTTAGCTAAAGTCATACCACATATTCCATCGTTTACTTCTGTTAAAGCGGTCAAGGATTCCTCTTGGTTAATACATCGTAGTAATGTCCCTTCGATGCTTTAGTGGTAAAGGGTATCACCTAGGATCATGAATCAAGATGCCTTCTTGACAAAGGTCTTTTTATGGTTGGAGGTGATATTGGATGGGAGGGTTCCTCTGCTTAGGTAGATGAATATGTCATGATACCATGGGTATCCAAAACCAACAATGACACACACGAATTCATATTCATGGATTTTGAACGTTGGTACAAGGAGTTGTTCTACCAAGAATTCACATTGAAGGAGGTTGTTTGACATGTCTAAAAATGATACAATTGTTGCCACAACGTCCGCTACTTGGTTGTTCATGAAAGGAATCTTCTCAAAAGTTATATCAATGAAAAGGTCTTTGAGATTCTCTACCATCTTCTTATAAGGAGTAATATTTTCATCCTTAGTTTGGTAGTCACCATTGACCTGGTTGATAACCAGCTGGGAGTCTCCATAGACTTTCATCTCTTGAATCTGCCATTGAACTACTATCCTTAGACCTATGATTAGGGCTTCGTACTCAACAATGTTGTTAGTACATGAAAATTATAACCTATATGACTTTGGAATGCAATCACCTTGAGGAGTGATAAAGAGAATACCCGCTCCTGATCCATCAAATTACATTTTCCACTGATTTGTGAGATTGATAAGGAACATTTATTCATTAGGGAATTCAAGATTTAATGGGTTCTCTACATAGATAGGTGCCTTTGCTAGTTGGTCTATGATCACTTGTCCCTTGATTTCCTTTCACTCCACATACTCTATGTCAAATTTAGTTAAGATCATTACCCATTTGGCTATTCATCCAGTGAGAATTGCTTTGGATAACAAAAATTTTAATGGGTCAATCTTTGCAATGAGCTTAATTTGGTGTGATAGCATGCAGTGTCTAAAATTTTGTGAAGCAAAAACTACTACTAAGCATGCTTTCTCAATGGATGAATAGTTCATTTCATAGCCCACCAAGGTCCTGCTGATATAGTAGATAGCTCTTTTTTTTTTCATCATGTTTTTCTAGAAGAGCTCCTAGTGCTATGGATGTTGCTGAGATATACAAGATCAATGGTGTCATGAGCACTAGAGGTGTCAATAGGTAGTCTTTGATTTTTTGGAAAGCTTTGTTGCACTTCTTGTCCCACTTGTAAGCTATTCCTTTATGGAGAAGATGCAAAAAAGGGTGAATTTTATCTAATAGCTGTGCTATGAACCTTCTGATGGACTATAATCTTCCTTGTAACCCCTTTAGTTGTTTCAATGTTTGTGGTGGTTCCATGTCTAGGATGGCTTTCACTTTTTCTAGATCTATTTCTATCCCTTGCTATGAGATGATATAGCCAAGAAGTTTCCCTGATGTAACCCCAAAGAAACACTTTTTTGGATTTAGCCTTACTTTGTATTCTTCAAGTCTTTCAAAGATGGGTCCCAAGACTTCTATGTGCTCACTTATTTTCCTTGATTTTTCCAAAATATCATCCACATAATCTTTGACTATTTTGTGTATCATGCCATGAAAGATGAGGGTCATTTCTCTTTGATAGGTTGCTCCTACATTTTTCAACCCAAATAGAATCATCTTCTAGCAATATGTTCCCCATGGACAAGTGAATGCCATTTTGTGTTGATCCTCCTTGGCGATCATGATTTGATTGTAGCTTGAAAAAAAATCAATGAGTGAAAACATTTCATGCCCTATTGTTAAGTCCACAATGAGGTCGATGTTAGGAAGAGGAAAATCATCCTTCAGGCTTGCCTTGTTTAAGTCTTTGAGATCTATGCATATTCTGATGCCCCCAATGGGTTTTGAGACTTGTACCAGGTTTGAAACTTACTCAGGATAATCTATCGGTTGGATGAATCCAATGTCAAGAAGCTTTTGTAACTCAAGTTACACCAAGAGTGCTATTTGAGGGTGCATCTTCCTTAATTTTTTCTTAACTAGCTTGGATTCAAGATAAAATGCTAAGTGATGCAAAACTACTTCTGGATCGATCCCTAGCATATGAGTGTATGACCATGCATAGTTGGTTCTTCACTCTTTCAGGAATGATGCTAGGTTCTTCTGTTCTTCATCCAATAGGGATTCAACATAGAAAGTGATCTTGGGTTCTTCTTCTATGCCTACATCGACTGGAGTAGCATTTTTTGCTAGCACAACTGATTTCTCTTGATGTATTGCACTAAGGGGGAGATTGAATCCCTCATCCTTGGGTGCCTCAGAGAGGTTTTCACCCTCAAATAAATCCTTTCTTTTTACTATTTTAGGATTAGAAAGTGCCATAGTGTGGTTTTCACTTAAAGATCTGCATGTTAGTTTCATGTCGTTGATTTTACGACTAAAGGATTCAATCATCTCCCCATAGTATGCCCTTGTGTCTAGCTCTATATCAAATCTTGCTTTGTGATCTACCCATGGTAAGTTATCACAAAGTCTCATAAATTTTGAGATTGCTTCATCATTTTTGAATAAATCTAGAATCAATGGTCCTTATTGGTCCAAGTCAATGAGTTGTCGGTCTACTAGGCGTAGTTCAATTGATTGATTACTTAGAGTAAAGGATGTTATGGATATCATTAAGAGGGATTTAATCTCAAATAGGTTGGCAACATCAAGGGGAAAGTCATCTAAGGCGGTATCACAAGATGTTGGTAACCAAGAGGAAGCCTCAACCCTTTTAACATAAGTACCTTTGTCAATAAGGGTAACTTTACTAGTAGTACAACCTAGGGATAGATTCTTTAGACATTTCTCAAGAATGATGGGTTCTAGCAAACTATTATCATTTTGTCCTATCTTCTCACTCTTGTTCTAGCCCCATCCTTTTACTAGCTGCAAGCCTTTATTGTCATCTTCCATGGGAAGAATAGGGATGGGTTGCTCATCTTGATATTGTAGCTTAGAGACATCCTCCTCATTGACATCTTGGTTCAAATCCATGAACTTGGTGAAGGTAGTAGCTTCCATCTTGATTGTTTTGGGCTCTTTGTTGCTAGATGTGGGTTTCTTGTGGGATTGAGGAGAAAGAGTTAGATTTCCCAAGACAAAGTTATCCTTCATTAGTTTGTAGTTTCAACAACCATCATCTTAGATCACTGCTTTGATGTTGGGAATGTTTTGCACAATGGGTGTTTTCGCTCCTGAGGTAGATGCAAGGGATGATGGGTCAACATATGAGGAAGATGGTATAGGTCCTTCATCGTTCTTGGGTATTTGAGGGATCTTATAGAACTTGGCCTCAAGGTTCTTGTAGTAGTAAAAAGGTTAAGGATCTCCATGGATGGTAATTTTTTTGCCTTCAAAGGGAAACTTTACACATTGATGATAGGTTGAGGCTACAAGTTTTAGGGCATGGACCCATGGTCCACCAAGTAGGATGTTGTAGGAAAGATCAAGGTCTAACACTTGGCATGTGTTTTTGCAATGATGGGTCCCACTTAGATGGGTAGTGCAATGATGCCTTGGGATATTCACTCTTGGGCGTCATATGCTCTGATGGTGGTACTCTTTTCTTTCTCAATAGTATCCTCTGAATAGTCCAGGTTCTTGATCAAATGAAGGGTACAAATGTTTAGACTAACACCTCCATCTAATAAGACTCTTTTGACCTTGTTCTTATGAATGATGACCTCAAGGTGTAAGGCACAATTATGAGATGACTATGATGGTAGGTATTGTTCCAAGAAGGTGAGAAGATGATTAGCGATATGCCCTACCATAGCTTGAAACTGATATATATCAATATCCTTAGGGATGGATGACTCTGATAAATATTTCTCTAAGATTACCCTATGTGTGGGGGATAGCCTCAATAGTTCTAAGATTGATATTTGTGTAGGTTTCTTCTTAAGTTGATCTACGAGCAGTGAAAACTTTAGTGGCTAATCTTCGCCAATTGGCGAATAATAGAAATTGGGACCTCCAAAAATGGCGAAAAGTGCAAGCTAAAAAGGAGACTGAATCGTCGGGTTTTTACAAAAAATTAATTTCGTCTCAATTAATTCACCATGTAAATGATGTGTCATTGGAAATTATTCACCAGTATTTTATACCATAATTTAAAAATATTAACTATATTCGCCAGTAATATTATATTCCTCCGATCAATTTTGGGGTAATATCGCCACTAATAATAAAATACTATTTAATTTTAGGGATATTTTAGCGGCTTAGCCTTGAATATGCATTTTATCTATTGCCCTTGATTAGATTTTTAATTGGATGGCTATGAGTTGATTGTGCGACCTAATATGCATGTGCCTTTTCAAAGGCTTGCTGAGGCCCGAAATTTGTTTTGGGCCACACGATTATATTTAATCGTGTGGCCCAAAACAAATTTCGGGCCTTAACAAGCCTTTTAAAAGGCACATGTGTATTAGGCTGCGGAATCAACTCACAACCATCTGATTAAAAAGATAATCGATGGTAACTTTTTCAGTTTCATTCTGTCTTACTTTTAAAGTGATATTTAAAAAAAATTCTTAATCTTTATGTGCTCCAATGCATTTTCAATAGTGAATAGGAGCGCGCCGGGGCCGCTGTCCCCGGACCCCGCGAGGGGGCATTTCCCCCTCAACCCCCACAAGGGGGCTCTTCCCCCTTGAATCCTACAAGGGGCACTACCCCTTGACCCCGCCAGTGGCTGCCGCCCCTAGGCCCCTACTTCAATATTACAAAAAACAAAAATATATGGGGGAATTGCGCCGATCAACTAGGCAATTTTTTAAAGGAGAGATTAGCCATTGTAATTAATATTTTTAGTGATTATTCACTAGGATTCACCAATGTTATTATTATTTTTACCAATTATTCATTAAGATTCGCTAGGATTTTACAATTTTTTTTAATAATGTGTATAGATTCGCTAGGAAAATTAATATTTTTTTCAAAAAAAAGGAAGGATTCGCCAGGATTTTACACCTCGGGTTTCTTAAAGTTATCCCTATCTAGGAGATTATACTTGCTAGGATTTGATGTTGGTAAAGTAGGTTGTGCCCTAAATTGAGATGAGACTCCTTGGATGGTGACTTTGCCACATCTTGTGGTGACTCCACACTCTGCACTAGGCCCTTTGATGGTGATGATTGTAATGATGCTATCACAGGAAGTGACTACATTGGAATAGGTATGCTGCACGTTTGTGTAATCGTTAGCTTTTCCATTGTTGTTCCCTTTACTATGATCTGGCATAGGGTTCTTGTATATCTTAAGATACTGGTTACCAGCTGGTACTTCAATAAATATGGTGTCAATCTCTATAAGATCTTGGATAATATTTTTGAGCCTCATGTAGTTTTCTATTTTGTGTCTTTTGATTTTGTGAAAGTCACAAAGATCATTATCGTTGTACCAGGATGACTTCTCTTGTTGTTCTTGGTAGTTTTCAAAGTTGGGCAATGTTATCAGGTTTGAATCTACCAATTTCTTCATGATGGTTTCGATAGGTTCGGATAACTGTGTGTACTTGCATTTAGGATAGTTGTTCTTGTTAGGGGTTCACCTTTGTTGCATTTTGGTGTTTTTGATCTGATTGTGCTGAGGAGGTTTTGTTTGTTGCACAGTTGGTTGAATGTTAGCAACATGATTATTTGGTCTAGGAGCACTTAGGACTACCTTAGCATCTACCATGCCATCATTTTTTAGATTTTTGTTCTTAGCCCAAACACGAGGCTTGTCGTTTGAATTAGTTGATGGGTGATTCTAAGCTTGAGTATTTTCTTGGGAGATTAGAGCTCTCTTGATATTAAGGGCTCTAGGGACAAGCTTGTCATAAGATGTGATGCACTGCATTTTCAAGTGGAAGGATAGATCTGGATCTAGATTTCTATGATGATTCCTACTTGTTTTTCATTGGGAAGAGGCCACTTGCTCTTACTAGCTCTTTTTCTCTCCACTGCTGCAAGAAATTAGCAAAATATTCTCCTTTGTTTTGTTTCAGAGTATATAACTCTTCTAAGCTGACGTCCATGTTAAGGTTAAAGGAGAAGTGATCTATGAAATTATCAGCGAATTCTTAAACATTTTTGATACCTAATGGTAGGTGAGAAAATGAATCTGTGGAAGGACCTATTAAACTTCAGGGGAAAAGGTGTATTAAGTAAGAATCATTGTAAGAGACCTCCATACACATGACATTAAACTCTTTGACATGGCCCACAAGACTTCCTCTCCCTTTGTATTTGTCAAATTTTGGGATTTCAAATCCGGGAGGGAATGGTACCATTGCGATGTTTTGATGAATAGATATGTACATAAGTTATGTGTATGGGGCTTCTTTGTCTTGCCCATCCGAAGATCTTGCATTTCTTGTGATAACACGTTAAATTGTGATGCTAGATCATCTTGCGGGTTTGGTGGAGGAACAAACGTTGCGTATTGTGGGATGGTCGATGCTAGATCATCTTGCAGGTTTGGTGGAGGAACAAACATTGCATATTGTGGGATGGTGGATGGGTTGTATGCAGGATTTTGATATGATAAGGTGTTGTATGGTGTGTATGATGGTGTGGGATTTTGTGAAGATGATTGTGGTGTTGATGTATATGTTCTTGATGCATTTGTATTGACAATGTTCGATTGAAGATTATAGTAGGAACTTTGTTGGTGTTGTTGCTGTTGGGAATACTATTGAGCTAGGAAGGCTTGTTGTTGTTGAGCCACAAGGGCTGCTTGTTGTTGTTGTGCCACTAGAAATTGCTGTTGTTTTTGTGCCACAAGGGCTTGCTATTGTTGTTGTTGTTGTGCTGCTAAGGCTGTTTGATAGTGAACTTTCTATTGTTGTGGTACTAGGGCTGCATGTTGTTGTTGTTGTGCTGCTAAGGCTTCTTGTTGTTGTTTTTACTGTTGGATGGATTGCTAGTAAGCTTGTTGTGCTTGCTGTAAAGCTAAGGCTTGTGCTTGTATTGTGGGATCAGTTGGTTGTTGGGACATCTGTGATGGATTTTGGGTGTTGATGTTTTGAGTGGGTAGCAGATTTTTGATGAGAGGTTGGGGATTCCCTTGGTTTAACATTCCTTGGAAGATGGTAGATTGAGATGGAGGAATGTACGTTTGAGGGCCCATTTAATTTTGCATGGTAATAGGACCATGGGGAAAGTTGAGGATGGTGAAATTAGATTTTGAGATGGTAATGACATGTTAGAACCTTGAGTCCATTGATTTAAAAGGTTCCCTTGTACAATTTCTTGAGGATTTCCTTTTGCTAGGGATGTGGACAAGGTATTACCTTGGTTGATGAGATTCATGACCAAGGGATTATTTTGATTTGAGTTGATGATGGATGGGATGGATGTGTTTTGTGAAACCAATGGTGCGGGTGAACCATTGGGGGAATTGGATAGAAATATCCCTATTTTTATTAAAGGTTGAATTTGCGTTAGGGTGTTGGTATGCCCTTGTGGGTCGATTTAAGATATTTGGTCTATACTTCCTTGTGGGATGTTGGGTACACTTGTGGTACTCGTGGGGATGGATGAAGATGGGTACCCTCGATGTGTTGATGTTGTTGTGGAATCATGAAGTGTAAGTGGTTGATGTTGATGTTGGGGGTGTTCAGGAATGGTAGAAGTGCCAAATGTTGGTGTCCAAGTAGTGGATGGATTGGTGTTGAGAGTAGCCACACGTGTATTGCTTTCAAATGGAAGAGTTAGACCAAAGTATTTGGCAAGACTAGTTGCAAGACTTGGAGTGGATGTTTGATTTAGTTCTAGTTATGGAGTTGTTAAACCTTGTGTCAAAGGTTGCGCAACAAACGATGGGGAATCAGAGCAATGTTTTCTAAGGCTTGATGTTCTTGTTTGTACTCCATGATTTCTTCCTTAGTAATTCCAAATGGGTTGTTTGTAATGTCTTCAATCTCATATGGTCTTGATGGAGATGAGGGTTTCTGTGATGGGGTAACTTGACTTCTCAGATCAAATTCTAAAGGATCGGGATCACTTGAGGTGAATGCAACTTTGGTTTTCTCCATTATTCTCTTGTGTTGTGATCTTGTCTTTACCATAAATTTTGTGTCACCTATGGGAGAGTTGTGTCGAGATTTACAATGTTTGCACTCTCTAGTTGACTCAAATCTAGGTAAAAGGGATGCTCTAAGTCTTTTTGGAGCAAATATGACAATGGGAGATGAAAATGTGAATGATGTGGAGAGTGATCTTTGTAAACATTTTGGGACTACTTTTGCTTAAGAGTTTGATAATTGATGTTTGGATAAAGGATGTTTATGAACTTGTATATCTTTAGGGTAGAATCGTGACCTTCAAGATAAACCAGTTCAAAGATGATAACTAACTTAACTAAATGTATGAAAAATGATACATTTCACATACAAAGTAGCTAAGTTAGGGGTTGGTTTGATAAATGTTTAAGTAAAAAAAGTGTTGGTGTATTCAATTTTTTTGCATTTGGTGAAGTGAAGGATGAATTTTGATGGAGGGGTGAGTGAAGTGTTTGACCCAATGTTGACCTAAAGTGAACCTTTGTTTGATAAGACCAAGGTAGTGAGAAACATTGTAGACCTCTAAAGTTTGCAAATCCTAAATACCCAATGTTTTAGATAGGTTCGTTATCGAGAAAAAGACCAGGGTTTTGATCGAAAAATAACATATATAAGTCTGAATTATTTCTTGAAACATGTTTGCAGAAGTTGTATAGCAACTTGGTTCTATTTTGGTGAAGTGCTAAAAGGTGTTTGTTTGAGAGATTTTGGAGTAAGATGCCTAAGTTTGAAGTGCCGACTTTTAGACCTTCTCTTGGGGATTCTGATTTTTCATGAGATCATTTAGAGAAGTTAGATTCATAAAAAAGAAGATATTTATTTCCATGCAGGGGGTGGTAATATGAGCCTTCCATCCTCAATATTGGTTAGTTCCTCTTCTTCGTCTAAGATATTTACCGTGTTTCTCCACTGAATGGATGTTTCCTTTGTTTCAAAAGTGAAACTTCTCAAACTAATAATTATATTGGTTTGTTCTCCTTCAATGAGTTCAAGTTTGGTTGAATGATAGTAGGTGTAAGGTTGAGTTGTTTAATGGGAGTGATCAGTCTCCAAATGGTCATGTGGGGTTCAATTTGTCAAGTTTTGTTTAATGGGAGTGATCGGTATCCAAATGGTCACGCGGGGTTCAATTTGTCAAGTTTATCTTGCTTAAGTGAGTTTATTTTACCACAAACACTTTGTCTTGATTAAGTTCAAACTAAATTTCTATGTAAAAAACATCATAAATTTCACAAAGTCCATTTTCTGAAAAGGATAAAATTCAAGCCATAGTTGCCTATGTTCACTTTGGGAAATATGGATTGAGATATAAGTCAAGATATTTAGAAATCTCTAAGGATAGAAATTCTTAGGAAAAGCATTAATGTCAAGGCTATTTCAAAAGGTATCCATACTTAGACCAAAGGGTTTGAAATTTTGAGGAAGATTGTGAATTTTTGTTTGCAATGTTTTGGAACCAAGAAAAGTATTAAAATGACTCACAAGAATTTACCACCTTAGATTCAGAAGATACTACTTGCTGAATCCCCACTCAGATTTCTCCAAACACTAAAACAATGCGAATAGATAGAGATTTGGAAACATTGGCTACCCTCCATGACACACACTTCTTAGGACCACCAAATCTCAAATCCTGAAGATCCAAAGATCCTAAGGACTTTTTTGTTTCAACAAAGATAGTAAAAATGTGTGGAAAATTTAGAACAATCATTACTGCACCATCAAGCATAAAGGTTTTTGGCTTCTAAACAATGGTTGTTAGTAAGGGATTTTGTTCAAGGTGGCCATACACACGGGAAGATTAGCTCAAGATTATTTCAATCAAGAGGCATCCCAGTCCCTTCCTAAGAAGAGATTTTGATGTATCACATGAATACTAAGTGTGACACTTGTCGGTATGACACATTCACACCTGTTGTTTATGAATTTCATCACAAACACATTTTTATATAGTGATTTGAAAGAGCTTGGATTTTGCTCGTTACTGCTTGGGTTGTTCCCTCCTTTCAAAGCGAGGAGGCAGGCCCTCTAAAGATAAACAAAAGAAAGGAAGTACATTTGTAGTTTGACCTCCCAGATCACATGAAATAGGGAGAGAGCACACACAATGCCTTTTCCATACACTAGCATGGGGTTCAATTTTAATCCAAATTGAAAGATGTGGGTGATTATACCAAATACCAAGGAATGTTTCTAATTCTCAAGATCATCGAGTGGTGCAACAAGAGAAGTGCATACACATTCAATAACAAAGCTGTAAATCACAAAACATAGCAAACACTCATTAATTTTAACCCCAAAAGAAAATATGAGTTTAATTTTAAGCACCAAATGAAGTGTTAAGTTTTTTGTTCAATTTTAAACCAAAAGTAAAATGATGAAGTGAGGGTTCAATTTTAGTACCGTTTGAGCATTCTTTTAAAAACCCAATTGAAAACTAGTGTGGTCCTAAAGTATAAAATGAAAATCATGATAAATGGGTTATAATTTCCCCAAAAAGTGTCAAAATGCTTGTTACAATGATAAGATTTAAAGATGAGAATGCTTCTTCACTTCAACTTTTATCATCCAACCTACAAAACCCAGTTAGCCTAAAAACCAGAACAAATTCAGAGGCATGTTAGTGATCAAACGAAGTAAAAAAATTAAAGAACATGTTAAAAATTGATCAGCATTTTTCTTACCAGATAAGGGCGTTGCTGTTCATGATAGCGTCACTATAAATTATATGGGCATTGCTTTGTAGAAAAACAATGATGATGATAGCATCACGATTTTGCAGTGTCATGATTTAAAAATTTCAATACCTCTAAAAGTGTTCAACATCACCATTTAGTTTAATTAGCGCCAAGATATTAAATAGGTGTCATTGTTTCTGATGACGATAGCGTCATTGTATGGTGACGCCCAACAAAGGCGTCGCTGAAATTCCTTTGGGCATCGCTATATCTTGCAAGAATAAAAAATGGAATTCGAGATAGAAACTGATTAAATTTGATCAGTTATGCCCTCCTTCTAGCGCCAAAATGTGACTGATGGATTATCATGGGCCAATTATGCTTGATCCACGAAGAATCAAAGCATAATGAAGCCACTAACGTTAATATCAAGAGAATTAATCAAGTGTAAATTAAACCAAGCATCCATTAAAACCAAGCATACTAAATTATGAAAGCTTTAAAAATACCTACTCTAATCCATTGAAACCTATCCCATTGTGGGAGTGGTGTTGCGCTGCTGTGGAACGGTGACCCTTTCCCAATCCCATGGACAAATGAGCTTGTTCCAGTCAGTTTTATTGAAGAAAATTGATGGAACAATTATGAGATGTGTATGAAAACATGATTTTAATCTAAATGAGTATGATGCAAGCTAATTTAATATGATTTTATGCTAAAATGATGAAGATGTGCAAATGCTAAGCTAATTATAAATGGATTTTAAACTAAAAGATTTAGATCCTAATTGATAAACAAGCTAAATGGATGCATTATGTGATCATGGAAGCCATTAATGGAAGCTAAGCTAATATGCAAGTAATTAAACTAAAAAGATGCTAAATATGTGCTAAATATGAGTGTGAGTGTGACTGTGAGTTATATTAACAACATAACTTTGATGTTAAAAGATGGATCCATTTGTCTCCAAATAGTGACCTATTTATAGGAGGACAAATGAGAAATGGAGGGTTGAGATAAAAAAAGCTAATCAATGGTCAAGGATGAAGGAAGGATGAAACATGGATCATGGATTCCCATCAAGGGTTGTGAATGCAAGATGAGATTTAATCAAGGGATTACATTTAATCCAAACAAACACACTTTTAACTTGCACATGGAGTTAAGTAAGTTTGTTAGAAAAAAAAAAATTCCTTAGAATATCCTCATGGGTGAGCAAAATAGATATTTAACAAATAAAAAAAAGATTAATTGTGCAAAAGGGGAAGGAATATTCCCTTGCAGGTGGGGGGGATTTAAATTTATTAGTAATTGATAATTAAAATAAATTTTTTAATTATGTCAATTAGGGGAATTTCATGATATTCATTAAATAAATGATTTAATGAAAAGGGGGAAAGTGAAATGATATTTAATTTAAAAAACTTAGGGTTATTTAATTAATTAAGAGGACTTAGGGATTTAAATTAAATAACTTGATGTATTTAATTTAATAAGACAAAATGTTAGCATGAAAGAGGATGAATTAACCTAATCAAATTAATTAGATTAATAGATGAAAATAACATAATTAATTAAATACTAGGCTAATTTAATCAATTAATCAAAAAGAGGATGGGTTTTAGGAGGAAATGATGTTAGTTAGCCAATGTGATCCATTGAGACATTTTTTATATGTCTACAATAACGAATGGAGAATGTTTACACAACTTAACCAAATTGACACTGGGTTTTAGATGATGAGAATATCATAATCACTTAATTACAAGAGTAAATGAAAAAAATAAATTCTTAGATATACAAAAATAGAAAGTACATAAACCATAGATTATACCTTCAAGAGGATTAGCTCTTGGCCATGGATGCCAGTGCATCATGCAAATGTCTACACATTGTGCTGCCATCTCTGATGAAACAAATAGTAAAAATCTAGAATCCAAAATACCCAACTCGCTGAATTTGTTCATTTTCACACAAAAAAATAGGGAAAATGTTGGGGGATGTTTAGGGGTTTTCCTTAGTCAAACCCCCATTTCACTGTTTCCACCTCCAAAGACAACTAGGTAGGATCAAGATAGACAAAATGCATAAAGCAAAGATATGTGATAGAAATAAACGCTATAAAGGAGGATAACCCCTATTACAAATATAATTGGATAAATAAAGATGAAATCATGTAGAAAAGATCATGCAAGAAAAAATGACAAGAGAGAATTTCCAACAACCTATGGCTCCCCTCTTGGATTGATAAATGTGATATACATGTGAGTAGGAGGACTCTTGACTATTACATGAGATAATTTCTATAGAGCTTCACTATGAGAATGAGAGAGAAAGAGAGAGACTTCTATTTCTTCAAGTTCCCCCTTTCAAATGAGATTGAAAATGGATTATTGTTAAGTTTCATGGGTGGGAGGAGCCATTACACATGCATCCTTGTTCCTACAACACATGCCATGGGTAAATAATGTAGATTATTTGCATTTGATTATGAAAAAGTACAGGGATTCTAGCATGCCATGGAGATGTCTACACATCATGCTAGTGTCCAACCAAAAATTCATGAGAATCAGACACTTAGGCTACTAACATTTCATCATTGTCACCTATGAAGTCAAAATCATGAAATTCTAACTTATAGGTTTTTGCTATAAATAAGGCATGCCTAAATGTGTAAGTACAAAATTGCCATAGGGTGAAATTTCATGACACTACAATGCATAAGGCCATAAAATCTATGAGAACCCTTGTGTGCCATTGATTTTTATACTTTGGATTGATTCAATGATTCCACTTAATATTTGAAGTTTTTAATTGGGAAGAAATATTCAAAACCATATTGAATGTTTGATTAGGATTGTTTTATAAGCTTGGCCATCCATTTACAAAATGGAAAAACTTTGTTGAATATAGATGTCGCATTAATACAAAATAAAATATAGCAACGAATCCAAATCTATGATGAATATACTACAACTAGCTATCACCATAGCATTTATAGTTAATCATAGCTATGGGTTCACATTCTATAGAATTGGCATGATCTAGCTACCTTCATGGTGAAATTAATGAAAAGTATTGTTAGTGCAACTACTAATTCAATATATGTATATATTTATAAAGTTTAGTGCCTTAGATGATTTTTCTATTTGTAAAATGATACTTGTGAAATAAATAAGAGCTATTATATACAAGTGAATACTATCAAGAACAAAATTATGAGCTAAAAGAACTTGTAAATCTTGAGCAAAGTGTTGAAGTGAGGATTTGAAGACTCAACCATTGTGGGGTAGAAGCTAGAAAAGTAGAAGAAAGTTAAGATCAGTATCTTGGCTTCACCTTTAGAAAGGGGGAAGTTTTACTTAGAGTTTAAATTTTATATCTCCTTCAATGCCATGTATTTCAACAAGTTGATAACCAAATTAGGTATTCTTGTGCCCTACAATCATACATTAGTATTGGACTATTAAATGATGAGACAAAGAAAAATTGTGATACTCATCTTTCCATAAGCGCTACCTCCATAAAAAATAATATGTTATTCTACCATGATTTTGAATTAAAAATATGCCTCTAATGCTATAAGAAGCTATGATGATCAAATATCAACCTCTTGCCTAGCAAAATTCCTAATTGCCATGGTACACCCCTACCCTAAAATTGTTATTGCTTTTTCTAAGCTATTTGATTTTTAATCTTGTAATATCAAAGAAAAAGGAAGGTACAAAAAATATAGGTGCCTCATATTAGCTAATATGATTAGAAAAATGTTAGGTATCCTATATGGATCCTTTAGATATGATATTAATATCTTTGCTAATGTATGTGATGAAGTCCATGATAAGATGGCCCCCACCTTCACAAACCCCCTAAAATTCCTACTATCCCTTAACTAGTAAAAAATTGGTACAAAAGACATCTACAACATGGATGAATCCTTGTTAAGACTAAGAGATCACATATTAGTGTTTTTAGAATATATTGTTAATTCCCATTTGCTAGCTAGAGCCTTTACCTTTGATACTATTGGTCTTGAATTCTCACTACATCTTGAAGAAAAATAACCACATAATGAAAAAAATTAGGGGTCACAAGGACATTCAAGTACTCGCCCATCCTTGTGCACATGCTCCTTCATTAATGCTATCAACTCTATTCAGATATCTATCCCAAAATTTCCATTTTATAAAGATGTGACCTAGTTATAGTATGTAATCCTATCTTCTACTAGAGACATGACTAAATTACATGTTTGTAGAGAAATTTCTCATGTCCACCCTTTCAATTTTCTCAAATGAAGAAATGCCTAGACTAATCAAAACTTGTGTGACTACCTTGAAGTAAATCCATAGAGGAGATTAGACGTTCTTTGGTGCAAATCATATAGTCACGAAATGTACTGAAAGGGAACCCTTTTGGTTTTTTGTACCTTAGGGTTTAACACCTTTCCCAAATTTCATATGAATGGGGATAGGATATGGTAATGGATATGCAAGGATGGAATGAGGATTTGATGGATTTGGACAAGGTATGAGGTTGACTTACAACCTAAAAGGGGAGTCAACCAACCCTTAGCCAAATTTGGAAATGATCTAATAATGAAATGCAAAGATCTAACTAATCTAATGATGCAAAATAATGTTCTGATGCTAATATAAAAAATCTAAAATGTTGCAAGGAAATTCGACAGAAAAAATAGAAAGGGGAGGAAACTATGCACGTGTGGTATAAATTTCAGCCAAATTTGTTGGGACGTTGGTACTGGGGCACCACTATCTTGCTAGGTATATTTTAGATCTGTTTTCACAATCCTATATTGTCGGGTCTACACTTCCATTTTCCATCTGTAAAATTATCAGATCGGTGTCAGATATTTCTATAATTGAATTTTTGTGGGTTGTTAAGGCCCAGGGTTTCAAATGCAATAATGAATAAAGTGTCTTCAAGCTTCATTTGATCCTTTTCAACTTGAAATTTATACATTCACAAAGAGAGGAAATGTTGGGCCATTTTAGGGGCTTGCCTCAATCAAACCCTGTGTAAGTGTTTCCACTTCCACAATGGAAATGCTAATGATAAATGGATAAATGAAAGAAAGGAATGATGAAATCATAAAGTGTTGCAACTCACCACCCTTCAAAGGCTTCCTTGAAGGATTGAAGTCATACACATCACCTCAAGGATCTTGGATCTTGCTTGATTGAATGGTTGAATGCTTTGGAGACCTACGACAATAGTTATCCTTCACACAAAAATGAACACGAACAAACTCACATAAACTTTGACATGATGTTGGATCTTGAATTTATGCAATAAAACTCCAATGGCTGCCCTTGACTTATTGAATAATTCTCTTGATAATTTCTTGATCATAATTTTTCCTTAGTGCTCTCTAGATGATTTGAAATGATACAATAATTAGGTATTTAAATGGTATTATTGTAATTTTTCAAAAACTAAACCCCAACAGTCGAATTTAAATATTTGACTGTCAAATAATCTAATACCGAAACTGATATATTTGAATTTGGAGCCAAAATAGGGGGACATAGGTGCCTATGTCCCAACCCTATTTTTGTGGGTTTAAAGTTTCAGGGACAAAGTATTAAATGAGAGAATTTGTTTTATGCTTGCAAATTGTTGGAAAATATTTAAAATAAGCTATGGAATGCATAATTTTAGAAATTAGGAGCTTAATTAGGTCCAATAAATTAAAGGGGAGAAAAACATAGTGTGAAATTGTCAAGGGTGACAATTTATGACATTGAATTTAGCCCCCACTTTAGTGAGAGTATGAACTTATGCTCATAGTCATACTAATTAGAAAAATAAATATCAAGAGGGGTGCAATTGTATAAATGTTGAAGAGATAGTACGAAAAAGGATCAAGGATGTGGCCAAGCCCCTAGGATCTAATATCCCATGGCAAACCAACATAGCCTCAAAGGAACACACATGTATGATATGCAACAAGACAACATACACAAACATACATGTTAGAAAAATGAAGCATACATGATGTGGCATAGAGATAACAATGAAATGAAAACAAACACGGTGCAATGAAGACACGATGCAAACACAGATAAAACACACAAAAAATACAAGGTTAGTACTAAAAGGCTTGAGTTGGTAAGGCAAAGAGATCCCAATCTTAAATTGTCTCAAACACCAAACGTCATCCATCGAATGTGCTGTCTAACAAAATGAAGCTCTCACAAGGATGTAAAATCACTTATGAAACACATGGTTCTACTGAAAAGAAAGTTGTGTTATGCTAGGTGGCCATGTTAAAAGGGGTTCATGAATCTCACCATAAAAAAGTTCAATATTTTCTAGGTGAATCACAAACAAGAAGGCATGTGGGCTATTGAGGACTATTTTTCACTTGGTGAGCCGCCAAGACAAGGTAGAAAAATGAGTAACACACTAGGTCTAGTGAGAACCATTTTTCACTAGGTGTGTACCCATAACCATACCAAGAGTTATAATCCTTTATAACCTTGATAAAGTTCTACAAAATGATCAAAATTCTATGCCAATGCTACACTAAGTTCAACACCCGTGAAAAAAGTTAAGAAAAAATGCCAAGGTTTAATGTCATAGGGGACAAATGCAACAAGGTTAAATATGCCAAAGGATATTGTAACATCATCGCAAAAGGTGCTTAAACAATAAAGGGTAAAATTTATCAATACATGAAGGTCACACCTTAGGGAACATCACACATGACATCACCATCAAGAGAGGACTAGTTCAGGAATAGAAAATCACACCTTAGGGAACACTAGTCATAGCATTACCACCAAGGAGAATGTCACATGCCAAGAAAATTCACACTCTTATGGGACATTAGGCCTAATATCACCACAAAGGAGACACACCACATGGATTAAGAAATCCACACTTTGTTTGATAAGGTCACATTTCCTAGGAGATGTATGCTATCATCACTAAGAAGGGACCATTTCCTATGCAAACAATGAGTGGAGGACTATATGCCCCCCCTAAAATCTCAACACAATTGATATGTTGGTATTTTAAGGAGAAAGAGGGGAAGAGGGGATCCTTGAAAAGAATGAATGCCTCCCAAAACAATTTATCCTTTCCCCCCAAGTGTAGAGACAAGGACAGCCACACCAAGAACTATCATGTTTCTGCCATGCAAAATATTGTTTCACTTAAGATTGTACCACCATGAATGGAAATGATCAAGACACATAAAGCTGCAAATACCACATAGTGATGATAAACATGTAAGGATGAAGATCATTATTGATTAGAGGAATTAGGTGCATCAACACATGGACGAGCACCACAATCCTTAATTTTTTGTATTTGATTACTCAAGGCCCAACATTCATTGGTAGAATGACCATGCACTCAATGATATGCAAAAATGAGCTTTTGTTATAGAATTTATTTCATGTTCCTAGAGGAAGAGTAATTAGGCAGGTCTTGAGAAGCCTCACCAATATATTCTCTTGATCAATAGTAAAAGATATTACTTTCTCTTCTGATAAAGAGCTTTCTCGCTTACTACAAGATGCCATACGTACACAATATTCTTTAGGTTTAGATTGTGATATTTTGTACTCTCCCATAAAGGAGGGTGTAAAATCTAATGAATCCCAATCATCACTAAAAAATGTATATGAAAATGAAGCAATATCACGACCATTATTTATATTTGTCCTAGGAGTATTTTGCATGATGATGTTGACATTAAGCAAAGGTTTATGTGATGCTTTCATTTATTTCTATGGACAATAAACAAGACCTCTTGTTGTTTCTTGCGTGCTAAGATCTATGGGGACACAAATACCTTGTTCTTTCACTCCACATCTTTTTCCATTATAGCCAAATTGTTTCAATAGTTGGTACTCTCTTCCATAAAAATTTTCCATTTATTTTGAGGAAGGTGGTTTTCGTAGTCACTTTCATCATAGGTAGATGTGTAATTCATTTTCTCCTCACTATTAGAAGTTTTGAACTCTTGTGTCTTGGATATTTAAATATCAAATTGTGTTGATACCTTCACAACTTCTTTCTCTTTTTCCTTTTTTTTATTTGTAATCTTGTATTCCCCCATGAATGTAGGTGTGAAATCTAACGATCCCCAATAATCATCTAACAAATTTATCATAGATGGAAGGATATCATATTTATCCTCAACTTTCAAAGGTTCTACTTTTGTAGTTGGTGTCAATGTTCTAAGAGGATCCTTCATTCCTATTTCAATTTGTAAACAATTTTCAAAATTTTGATAACCTTTTATCGTTTAAACCTTATTGTTGTATATGTATTTCATTGAATGATGAAGCATTGGAGGCACTTATTTAATCTCATGAATCCATGGTCTACCCAAAATGATATTGTATGAAAGGTCATGGGGTATGACATTGATAGGAGTTTGTAACACAACCTTACTAACTTTGACAGGTATTTTTATCACACCAAGTGGTTGTCTTCCCACATTATCAAAACTTTTGATAGATAAATCAATAGGTTGAATTAAAGTTTTTTCTACTCCAATTTTATCCAAAAGACTTACACTACAAAAATTAATCATTGAAACATTGTCAATAAGGGTACGTCTAGTCCCAACCCTGTTAATAATAGCCACTATGATTAAAGCATCATTTTTCTTTTTCTTTTCCAAAGGAGGTAATTTACTTTGATGAAAGACAATGTCAAAATTAGGTGAATTCATATCCTCAATCAAAGCTATCAAATAATTTGGTTGTGCACTAAGAGGGATCACAACTTTTTGCAAAGCATTTTGAAGCATGCCATGATAAGAAGATGATGTTTGAATTAAATCCCACAAGGATATCTTAGTAGGAGTGTTATGAAGTTGCTCAACAAGATCAAATTATTTACCACTATGCTGCAGAATGTTAGGTGTGGGTGGGAGGTATGGTTGATGAAATGGGATGGAAGTTGGTGTATTTTTTGGTTGCTTATTGTTTCTAGTGTTATATGTGTGAGCTATAGTATGATGCTTAGTTGCTGTGATACATGGTTTCTAGTGAGTTGTTTTGTAAAGTTTAAGATAGAATATGGAGGTTTAAAAGGTCCTATAATGAGAGGTAACTCAGGAGGTCCAATGAAAATAGGACTCTTAGGAGGTCCAAAAGGATTTTTAGGATGTCCAATAATTAGATGAGACCTAATAGTCACTTGTGTGTTCATAACCTCAATGAAATTTGACTTATTGTTGATAATATTCTATCAAGGGGGGATCTGATGTCGCCTTAGTATATTCACCTATACAATCCATATTAATATATTTTGAAATAAATGTATCAATGATTTCATCCTCTTGTACAACAATATCTTCCCAAGTAGTAGAGGTGGGTGAAGAGAAACAAACAAGATTCTCGTGACACTCAATGATTAGATCTTCTAACACCAAGGTTCTTTCATCACAAATAGGAGGGATATCAAGAGAAGAATAAACATGATTTTCATGATTTTAAAGGATTGTATTATTTTGTACCAAGCTAACCTCACACATAGGAGAGATAGTGGGAGAGGGATCAATGACAAAAACAAAAAAGGAGAAATGGACTCATTTTCACATGCTTGTAACAAAAATATCTTGTAATGCTTAACAAGATTTGACAATAGAACATGAATAATGACAACACAATATTTTTCAATGAGAACATGTTATTTCCTATAGATCAAGCTAGCAATGTTTTTAGCAACATAAACAATTACAAAACTGATACAAAAAAAATGATATTAGATTTGGGCAGAGACCATAGACAAGGTTCTGCATTGTATATTTTGGCCCAATTTAGCTGGATAGGGGCACCTATGTACTATATAGGATTTTAAAAAATTCAAATTTTCACTGTGTACTATACTATTTAAGCATATTAAGTATATGTGCAAACTGGTCGGATAGTGAGTATTTTTCTAGAATTTAGCCAACTTATGATTATGCAACTCAAAATGCAAGTGTGCAAGAATGTTGAAGATTCTTGAACAATAAATGAAAATTGTAAATGCAATTTATAGATCTAAGATGCAAAATTTAATTGAATATAATATGCTAAATCTGAAAATGATGATACGAATATGCTTTTTGAAAGAAAATAATGCAATTTTTCACTTTTTAACTATATGCAAGATGCCTAAATATATGAAAATGACACTTTTTATTTTGTTTTCAGATTTTAAAAGACCTAATGCAGATTTATGAATAAAATTTGAATGTAGATATGAGCTAGAATGACTAAAATAAACCCTATTGCAAAATATGGTGCAATATGATATGTAATTTTTTGAAATTTTTATGCTTTTTATAGTGCAAAAATGGATGCCTATATGAAAATTGGAAAAAAATGAAATGCTAAACCTAGACCTAGGATGCAATGCTTTAGATTTTAGAAGGTCTATAATGTTAACATGTTAGGTTCACCAAAATGAAATGTAGTGAAAGGGAACCCTTTTGGTTTTTTGTACCTTAGGGTTTGACAAATTTCCCAAATTTCATATAAATGAGGATAGGATATGATTATGGATATGCAGGGATGGAATGAGGGTTTGATGGATTTGGACAAGGTATGAGGTTGAATTACAACTTGAAAGGGGAGTCAACCAACCCTTAACCAAATCTGGAAATGACCTAATAATGAAATGCAAAGATCTAACTAACATAATGATGCAAAATATTGTTATGATGCTAATACAATAAATCTGAAATGTCACAGAGGAAATCAAATAGAAAGGATAGAAAGGGGAGGAAAATATGCACTTGTGGTATAAATTTTAGGTGAATTTGTCGAGATGTTGGTGCCAGGGGCACCACTATCCTACTAGGTGTTTTTTAGATATGTTTTTGTAGTCCTCTAATTTTGGGTCTATAGTTTCATTTCCCATATGCAAACTTGTCAGATCAGTGTTGGATATTTCTATAATTGAATTTTTGTGGGTTGCCAAGGCCTAGGGTTTCAAATGAGATAGTGAATAAAGTTTCTTCAAGCTTCCTTTGATCCTCTTCAACCTAAAATATGTACATTCACAAAGAGAGGAAATGCTGGGCCATTTTAGGGGCTTGCCTCAGTAAAACCCCATGTAAGTGTTTTCACTTCCACAATAGCAATGCCAATGATAAATGGATAAATGAAATCACAAAGTGTTGCAACTCACCACCCTTCAATGGCTTCCTTGAAGGACTTAAGTCATGCACATAACCTCAAGGATCTTGGATATTTTTTGCTTGAATGCTTGAATGATTTAGAGACCTACAACAATGGCTAGCCTTCACAAAATAACAAACATGAACAAAATCACATAAACTTTGAGATGATGTTGGATCTTGAATTCCTGTAATAAAAATATAATGGTTTCCCTTGACTTGATGAATAATTCTCTTCATAATTTCTTGATCATAAGTTCACCTTAGTGCTCTCTAGATGATTTGAAATGATGCAATAAATAGGTATTTATATGGTATTATTCTAATTTCCCAAAAATTAAATCTCGACAACCGACTTTAAATATTTGAATTTCAAATGATAAAATGATGACATTGATATATTTGAATTTGGAGCCAAAATAGGAGGACATAGGTGCCCTAGGCGCCAATGCCCCAACCCTATCTTTGGGGGTTTAAAGTGTCAGGGACAAAGTATTAAATGTGAGAATTTGTTTTATGCTTGTAAATTGTCAAAAAATACTTAAAATAAGCCATGGAATGCATAATTTTGGAAATTAGGAGTTTGATTAGGTCCAATAACTTAAAGGGGTGCAAAACATAGTGTGAAATTGTCAAGGGTGACAATTTACGATGCTACAAGTCATAAGAGTATATGGGTTCACCAAGTTAGTATACAAGATGCTAAAATTAGTTATCCATTGGTTTTTTCCCTTATAATTCTTGTGCTAGGTGGATATAATAGAAATTCAATACAAAAATGATAAAGGTAGAGTTGCATTCTAATCCCTCCCATAGACTTGTTATTACATCACTATCACCAAGAGGAAGATTGTTGATGAGATTGATGTAAAACTAAGGGAGATGTAGCTGGAAAAGATACATGATCACTGGTTATTTGATCCCATAGGCCTATTTGTGGTATGGTTGAAGAATATCAATAATATTGAGGCCAAAAATTTCATTCATGAGTCATGATTAGTGATAGAGGCTAAGAGGAACCCAACTGAAGAAAAGGTTGATAAAAATGTTAATGAATGGCCTATGTCTACCAATAAATTTCACAACCTTAGTCTTGTTAGACCTTTTATATAAAGGTAAATAAATATGATCTAGATATCCTTATGTGATTATATGTCTACAATTATATGAGAGTAATGGAACATGAATGGTGGAAATTTTACTAGGAAGTAAACTATGCGAATGAAATGCCTAATGAGATTCTTGAGAATGAAATATAGGATATGGCTTATGACAAAGTGCATGATAGCCTTGCCTCTTCCTCCCATAGCCTGCAAAAATGAAAACCATATCTAGGAGAGGAATAAATCAAATAAGGGGTTCTTTGATTGTAGGCTATGCAACAACATTCCCCTTGCATAAGAAACACAAAACCATTTGAATCATTCACACATAAAAAGATACATAGTTAATGAAGAAAACTAGGAATCTTAGCCTAGGCCACAAAAATACAAGTGCCAACCAATCCTTCCATCTCATAAGTGGCCATAGGATATGTAGCCTTGGAGCAACATCAAAAATTCACCCAAGACCTAGGGGTGAACCAAAGCTATGGGTGTGCCATTTTAAAATACTAGCATAGTTTAGTATGTTATGGACAACCATTAGAGGGGATGATGACCTAGAGGATAAAAAGAAGAAACTAGAGAAAGGAGACCCATTGGTTAAGAATAAGATAACGATAAAGTATAAAGAGGTGAAGGACACGATATAGACACTAGTAGTAGGTGATACACAAGCACAAAAATCACATGTGGGATCTAATATAAGTATCCACCCCCATTCCTTCTCCTTCTTTGTTCTCCCTCCACCCCTTGATACAACCATCTAACTCCCTTTTTCATAATTCATAACACCACAACCATCACCCAATAGAGGATTCCTATCCCCTTCACATGGAACTATTCTACCATCATTCCGATACTAACAATTTCCTTTACCACCACCATTATCCTCACATTACATTCTTGTTACTACTAGATCACAAATAACCATGCAACAATCATGTATGTAGCCTCATCTATAATAACCATACCCCTGATACTATTACCCGTAATACCTCATTCCTAATGGGAAATTATTAGTAATTTAAGTACATTACCTCAAATATTTCTAGGATCCCCCAACCTATTTAAATAATCATTTGACTCTTAGTAGTTGTAACTATCATGATTATAATATAATACTAATTAATACTTCATCTATGTATACATGTTTACGTTATATATATCATTGTTGTGCTTATTTCACAAATTATTTATTTTTCACTCCTTATCATGCATTTATATTATGCTTACATAATTATGTTCCTTAGCATTGATTATGTATTAGGTCACCATATATAATGGTAACATGATCACATGTAGCTTTTAAAGCTATCTTATTAATTACCCATATTTGGGGCAACCATAGGGACATTAGGTCTTCCCATGATATATAATTACATTTATGTATCTTGGTCAATTATTTTTATATGTTAACATTAATATGTACTTAATTTCACCTCTTCTCATATTCCATGCATCCATTAGATGCAACCAAATAGAGGTGAAGATATATTATTATAATCATGTTAGTTAAATTTAGACTATAACAAGAGGAAATTCATGAAAATGTAAAGCATTCAATCCAAACTATACAAAAACTTTGATAGAGTGAATGATGGCACAAAAGAAAAATAAAATATAATATTAGACACAATCATTATACATTCATGATGTTTGAGATATTCTCCTAGATGCAAGATTGCAATGACACAATAATTATACATTCATGATGTTTGAGATATGCTCCTAGATGCAAGATTGCAATGAAAATTTTCTATGTTGGTTTCTCTTGCTTGAAATTCCTTAATTGGATAGCACATGCTTAATTCCAAATGTAGATAATTATCCTTTAGATGATTGTGTTTAAATATATTTCTAGCCATGAGCATGAAAATTTGATATTTGATCATGAAATAAAGGGTTAGGATTGCTTTACATGGATGCACAAGATATCATTTTTAAAAGCGATTTTTTTTTCATTAGATGTAGCTAATGGAGGGTAGAGATTTATTAAATTGCATGAAGATGGGAGATGCAAACATGTGGAGATGTGGAATGAGGGAAAGTAGATAGAGATGACTAAATCAAGAGATGAAGGGAATAATCCATTTGTCTTTCATGGATTTGTAGGATTCCCACATGTGGAAATCTGAATTGAGGACAAGTGGAGGAGAGTGCATGAGTTAAAATGGATGGATAGGATATTCTTCAATTTGAATGAAGGGTGGAGATGGAAAAGGTACATTTTTGGATTTTATTGGTGAGCTAGAAATTTTCTTATTTATTTTAAGAGATAAATTGGAGGAATGCATATTAGCATAATTAATTAAGTAAGCATAAATTATTTAATTAATTAGTTAGAAGAAGGTCAGATTAAACTTTAAATTAAAATAAGGTTTATTTAATTAAATACTGATTAAATATAATTAAATAAATAAATTAGTTGATGTATTATTTAATTAGATGATGATGGAGAATTAGAGTAATTATTTAAATCACTAATTTTTTTTTTATTAACTAGTGATGAAGTGTTAGCATAATTAATTAAAAAATATGATTTATTTAATTGATTAGTGACAAAGCGATGGAAAATTCAAAGGATATTTGGAGTGTTAACATTTTCCCCTCTTTCAGATGACATCAAGACCTCAAGGCATGACATCATTCTAAAGAAAATTTAAATAGGTTCTTGAGGAGGTAAAAATGATGACAAGTTACCCCAAATCTTCAAAGGAACGATGGTTAGGAAGTGGTAAATGTATGCCTCATTGAGAGTGCAAGTACATTGATGGGGCCTTAGTAGTATCAAAAAAGGGGAATTCGGGTTGATGGAATGGAAATAGAGGAAAATAGGTGAAAAATGGAGGAAAAATTTATAAATAGGGGTGAGGGGAGATATTGAGCAAGGTGAGAGTAGGTGAGGCTTGAGAGACTCATGATCCCTACAACATATAGTTTTTTGAAATGATTGGAGGATTCAATTAAAGAGGGGATAGGTGCTTAGGTATGATGTGGCATATGTAGGGGTGGTGGGATATTGAGCATGGTGGGAAAAAGTGTGCTCTAAGAGACTCATAATATACATGGCACAAATTCTATGGTAGTGAATGAAGGAGTCAACCTAAGAGTGGAGGTGGTATAGAGAGCTAGAGGGAAGAGGGAGAGGGAGGGTGATGGTAGTATCAATGAGGTAAGGAGATAGTTGAGATAGGGGATATGGTAGAGATGGATATGGATGATATGGTGGGGATGGAGATGTGTAGACACACATTGTAAAAATAGGGATAGTGACAATAGGGACATTAAAAACATACCCATCATGGGTAGGATCATCAGGGATAAGGGCTCCCACCTTGGAGAGATGGGATATGAATATAGTGGTGAGAGATGCCATGATATGAGGGTTTGAGAGGGAGAGGGACATGATATAGGAAAAGATGGAAATTTTACAGGTTCAAATAACAATAAAATAGGTATAACTAGGTATTGTTCAAGACGAGCGGAATGGGTTAAGATTGCAACTAAATACTATATAGGTAGATGGAGATGTAGGTAGGGTTGAGAGTGAAAATATATAGAATTAGTTGGATTGGATCAAAAAAAAAAAAATTTAGTATAGGTTGAGAGAAATTATTTGAGGGTTGAGAGGGGGTGAATCAAAATATATTAAAACTTAACCATTCCATTTGCAGATTAACGACACATCACAATAACTGAAAAAATTAGAAGACAACACATGCATCACATAGAGACACTGGGATTTTTACATGTAAAAATTAATGAGGGAAAAACCACGGTGAGGATTAGCTCACAATATAGGTAGCTCATTGCTAACAAGAAGTATAATGTTTTAAGGCTCACTACCTATGTAATTTTAGACTAAGGTATACATCCTTAGAGAAAGATACAAAGGACTTGATAAGAATAACTCTCTCAAAGCTCAGGATACATAAAAATTAGATTGAGAAAATTGATTATGAACTATTATGAAGAAGCATCTAACACATGCTGATGTTGCAATCACTATTTCACACAACTAACCCTTTAAACTGATTTCAAACACTTCAATTTTTATATTTTTATCTACCAATAATCACTATCAATCATCACCTTCACAAATGAAATTTATCTTCTATATATATCCTCTGTAACAACTCAAAATATTTATTAGGTCAACTCTAATATGACCTTTAGAAGAAACACTTGATATCTCACTATTCAAATCCAATTATGTATAATATTTTCAAGATGAACAATTGCAGATTAGCACATGGTATTTAGGATCCACAAATGTCATAACATATTATTCAAAACAAAATTAAATAATCAAGATCAACCACTGATGATGGAGACAAGTCTGTTGGCCCAAATAATGATACCACTACCAAAACTCCCATATATTCACCTTTGCACTCCCTGGGAGATACCAAAACTATCATGCAGACCAAGAAGTAATCATTGCATATTATGTATAATATTTACTCAAAATTCTCCTAAATAAAATTATCATCATATGTTGGCGTAAGAGGAGAAACCCACTGAATATGCAAAAAACGAGCAATCCAAACATACTATAAAGCACACTGTTATTCAAAAATTGAACTTGCAAACCATCACAACACTTGATAATACTAAGTAGTATGTCATGAACACCAATGAAAATTTTCACATAACCACAAGACCAGTACTTCAAATCCTGAGGAATGCAAACCATTTTAGTAGACCTTCAACAACACCATAATTTGTCAAAGCACAAAAAAAAACATTGTTACTTGCAAATTTCACTTTAGAAGGTGTTATGACTTGATTTATTGGATATGGAACCTTAATAACTTGACCAACATATCATATAAACTACAAGAAAAAATCCTACACAATAGAAAGATGCTGAGCAAAATACTATGACTCTACCTTAGAGTCTTCATTATGAATGCCTTAGAGAAACTTCTACACCTTGTCTTTATGTGAGGTACACCAAATTGAGATGATATCATAGTAGGCATGATGGAAACATACTAGAAAAAGTGGTCCCACCTCCACATAATACATAGATCACCATTCTTCCTTATACTACTTTGCAAAAATACACTAATTAATATCAACTATGCAACAACTACTTCTGGAGTATGTACATACTTCAACAACACATCTTATCAATGAAAATACATATTGGGTTGACATTAATGACAACATTTATTTCCAACAATCTCCCCCTTTGTCATTGATGGCAACACACATATACTTCTCACCCTTTAACATCAAGGGTAAAGGGTATGATATCTTTTAATTACATCCAAAAACTATATGAGCTCCCCCTTACTTATATGGATTATAAAACCAATGCTCCCCTTAAGATGGAGATGCCTCAAAACTAATGAAATGTATAGAAAAAAACCCAAAAAGACACTGCAGTACTCTACAAAGACCAAAATTATCTTGATTATACCTTTAAACCTTCCTTAGAGAGCAATATTTTCTTGTGAATTTCTTTGAGTTGTGCCAAAGTTGCAACCCAATATGATTTTTTTGAAGAAAGAATGTTATTTTTGCATTCACACTACATGTACAAATCCTCAATGTCCTCCACATTACTTGGAGCCTTCATTTTTGGTGTAGAGCACCCTGTCATGTTTAGGCATATGAATGCATAATAGGTGTTAAATTTAGTTTTTGAGTCATGATCATTTCATCATTGGAATAAGGTCGAATGTGACCTATGTCGCATGTTAGATTCATCTTGTAGTCAGTTTAGGTGTTTGCGCATGAATTTGGTGAAAAGTTGGAAAACTTGCTTTTTGTAACTTGTCATTGTTGCATGTTTGATTGGTGGCCAGTCCTTTCTTGGATCTGGTGTTTGCAACTGTTGTTTTTTCTTTTCATGTCATTTTTTTATGTCAAGGACCTCGAGGCATTGAAGTTTGTAATCTAGAAAAGACAAAAAGTGAATAAGGAGGCTCTAATTCTAAGTTTTAGTGTGTATTTTTTGTGTTTTTCAATCTGTGTGTAGTTGTACAATACTATCATGACTTGAAATATTTTGGGAAAGCTTGTGAAGGGTTCTAGAATTCATTTTGGTCTGGTTTGAGCTCATTTCATTGAGCATTGTGATTGTGAGAAGTTTTTTTATCTATATCGCTTAGAAACCCTACCTCTTAAGGGTTTGGGTGAAAATGTGAAGGTTTAAGACATTCCACCGATGTATGATAGTTAGGAATGGTAGAATGGTTTTAGTAGGACTTTTTAATATATTTTATAGGTCTGTAGAGTAGGGGATGGAGATTCATGGAGTTTGGGAAAGGTTCTAGCCTAACATCTTCATGTGTTAGGCTAGATTGCGTAGCTAGATAATAGGACAATAGGTTGGGGAATTGAATAGTGGATAAAAACTATTGATTGTGTCTATTTATGATTGGTTCAAGGTGTAGGTGATGTGCGTAGAGGTTGGGAAGAAGTATTGGACATACTTCCTTTGTAAAAGTGGCCTATTAGGCCTATTCCTAAAGCGTAGCAACATTGTTTTGAGTCCTTCACTCCAAAACAACATATGCCTTGGTTGAGATATGCTATAATATGCCCAAATGGGTATCTAAAAAGGGAAGGATCTCTATGAGAATAATATTTCTCTAAAATTTATGTCAATTTATGTCAATAGGGAGACCTAGAAGGATGCAAGGATAAGTATTGGAAATCTCATATGTGGGAGTCTAGGAAGCAAACCAATGGTGGAATATTGTTTGTTAGGGTCTCCTCAATCTTAATCCACCCCTGTTCTACATCAAGTGGTATCAGAGCTTAGGCTCTTGATCGGTTGGGAGTAAGTAGTGTATTGAAGCAAAGAAGATTGTCAGACTTGAAGGGAAAATGGGGGTGGATCTAATGACCCAATAGTGTAGAATACATTCCCTTAACACTAATACAAAAGAGGAGAAGAGCATAAACTAGTTCTAATAGCTTCTTAAAACTAATGAGATGAATACATGCAACATAAAAGAGATAAAATAATATAAGCATTCACAGATTTGACATAGTATTTACGTGGGAAAACCTTTTGAGGTAAAAAACCCACCACACCAAGCAAGAAAAATTATATTACAGTAATAATCAATTACATACAATATTAGCCCTTACTCTTTGATCAGCTCACAACAACACTTAGTTATCTTCACTCACTATTACAATACGTCCTTGCAAAGTATACAATAAATTTCTCACTCTTACATCTACTTGCAACTTACATGTACATATCCATCAACCTCACATTGAATTTACAAGTCTTCATCGCATTTACCATCTCAACCAATCCCATAGCTTCAGGTTCATGCATCGAACTTCCAGTATGTGATCAATCTTTTCTGATTGCATCAAGCCACCCAACAATAACTTCACCACCCAAATTAGGTTCCTGTCATTAGCTGAAATCGGCTTGCAATTACTGGTTTTACTATATTGGCCTTTAGCCAATCAAATTGCTGTCAACCTGATGAGTGTCCATTTTTCATTCATTGTTGCTCTTTGACTCTGAGTCCAACTCGATCTAAGCTCATCCAAGTTCTCTAAGACTCTACCCATCCGAGGTAAAGCAGTGAGCTCTACTGAAATCACCCATGCTTCCCTGTGCTACCACCAAGCTTGTCTTCACTCATTGCGGTATGGAGGTATGCACCTCTGATCTTTGCCTTGCCTTGCTTGCGCTACTACTTCTAGGTCTGAGTCAACCTGCGGTGTGGTGGTAAACCATCGGGCAAACCACTGGCAGTCACATCGTGCTACCGCGGGGGCCACCAGGCCACCCCATGGTAGGGCGATAACCTCCAATTAGACTGTAGGCGGTCTCACCACGACCACCATGGTGAGAGGACCCACCACTCATGGTATGGCGATAACTTCCAGGTCAATCGTAGGTAGTCTCACTGTGGCCACCGTGGTGAGAGGACCCACCTCCCGTGGTATGGCGGTACCTACGAGGTCAACCGCAGGCGGTCTCACCGTGGCCACCACGGTGAGAGGACCCACCACCCATAGTATGGTGGTAACTGCCAAGACCACCATTGGCAGATTCACCGTGGCCATCATGGTGAAGGTATTCACCAACCGTGGTAAGGCGGTGACTGGCGAGGCAGGCAGCAAGCCGCCTACCGCGACCATGCATGGTGAGTAAACTCACCACACATGGTAACTGCCAAGCCTGTCACCACGGTACCACTAGGGGCAGACCAGGCCGCCATGGTAAAGTGGTAAGGGAAGAAATAATTCAGCTGTGGTATGGCGGTAAAGGCTGAGAACACCAATTTTTTTGCCAAGTCTTGAATTCTAAGGCTTGAAATTGGAAGTTGAGACACAAATTCTCAACAAGCTCCCACTTGGCAAAGACTTCCAGCTTCCTACAGACTCTGAAAAAATTACTGATGGTCATAGGCCCTAAGGCCCATAGATTTTGTGCACCATCTGAACTTGTCTATGCTCATGGGCTTTGTCAAAGCATCTGCAACATTCTTCAAAGTGTCGACCTTTTCAAGATAGAATCTTCCATCTTCCACCATGTCCCTCATGAAATGAAACTGCATATCAATGTGCTTAGTCCTGGCATGGAAGGTTGGATTCTTTGCCAAAAAAATGGCACTTTGACTGTCACAGAAAATATTGATCTACCCTACATTAAAACCAATGTCTGAACACAAATGCCTTAGCCAAAATGCTTCCTTGAAGATGTGAGTTGCAGCCATGTACTCCGTCTTTGTCATGGATAAAGAAACTACAACCTATCGCTTGCTCATCCAACTAATTGCTCCAGCATTAAGCATGAACGTATATCCACTGGTGGATCTTTTGGTGTCAATGTCCCCTGCCCAATCAAAATCAACATATCCCTGAATGTTGAGAGTCCTCTGTGATGCAACCAAAATGCCATGGTAACATAGAGCATAATCTGAAGTCCCCTTCAAATACTTGAATACTCTCTTCACATCATCCTAATGTGATCTTCTTCTCCTTGCAATCCTTTCGGATATGACCAGGTTGCCCACACTTCCATCATCTCACCTTGAAATTTTTACCAGGAGAATTTGATCTCCCTGAAGATTTGGATTTTGACTTTTTTTCCTTCTTCTTGCCTTTCTCCTTTGGTCTACCTCAAACAACAAGAGCCTCTTTGGCCATCTCAAAAGACTTCCTTTGGATTTCTTTAGATAGAAGCAAAGCAACCACATCATCCATCTTGAATACAGTGGTTGTGCTTCCAATAGCCATCACTAGATGATCCCAACTGTCAGGTAATGAACACAACAGGAGCATGCAATGATCCTCCTCCTTAGTCTTTACACCTACAAACGCCATTTGAGTAACACTCATATTAAATGAGTTCAGATGGTTTGCAACAGATGCACCTTCTTCCATTTTCAAGGAGTACAACTTCTTCCTCAGGAATAAATTATTTACCAAAGACTTTCCATGATAAATATCACCAAGCTTCTTCCACAAAGAAGCTGCAGACTACTCCTCATGGATGTTGAAGAGTTCAAAATCGGCTAGACTTAGTCTTATTAGACCTCTTGCTTTTCTATCAGCAAGATCCCAAGCCTCTTGCGTCATATTTTGTGGCTTAGTTCCAGACACTGCTAACCAGAGGTCTCTATCCTCCAACAAGTCTTTCATTTTGAGTTTCCATAACTCAAAGTTGCTGCCATTAAACTTTTCAATATCTACTCTATTTGATGTACTCGCCATCTCAAATAGAAACAAGTTTTAACAATGCAAGACTCCCATTAAAACAGTATTAGCACACAAAACTGACCTTTTCTCTCAAGGATAACACAACTGGCCAGGCTTTGATACCACTTGAAGGGAAAACAAGAGTAGATCTAATGACCCAACAGTGCGGAATACATTCCCTTAACACTAATACAACAGAGGAGAAGAGCATAAATTGGTTCTAATAGCTTCTTAAAACTACTGAGATGAATACATGCAACATAAAAGAGATAAATGAATATAAGCATTCATAGATTTGACACAGTATTTACATGGGAAAACCTTTTCAGGTCAAAAACCAACACACCAAGCAAGAACAATTGTATTACAGTAATAATCAATTACATACAATATTGACCCTTACTCTCTGATCAGCTCACAACAACACTTAGTTATCTTCACTTACTGTTACAATACTTCCTTGGAAAGTAAACAATAAATTTCTCACTCTAACATTGACTTGCAACTTACATGTACCTATCGATCAACCTCACATTGACTTTACAAGTTTTCATCAAATTTACCCTCTCAACCAATCCCATGGCTTCAAGTTCATGCATCGAACTTCTAGTATGCCATCGATATTTTCTGATTGCATCGAGCCACCTAGCAATAACTTCACTACCCAAATCGGGTTCCTGTCATCAGCTGAAATCGACCTACAATTACTGCTTTTACTATATTGGCCTTTAGCCAATCAAATTGTTGTCAACCTGCCATGTGTCCAATTTTCATTCATTGTCACTCTTTAACTCTGAGTCCAACTCGGTCAAACTCGATCCGAGCTCTCTAAGACTCTACCGCTCCACCGCCGAGCTGACTCTACCCATCTGAGGTAAAGCGGTGAGCTCTGCCAAACTCAACCATGCCTCCCTGCGCTACCGCCGAGCTTGTCTTCAGCCATCACGGTATGGCGGTATGCGCCTTCAAGCTCTGCCTTGCCTTTCCCATGCTACCACTGCCAAGTCTGAGTCGACGTGCGGTGTGGTGGTAAGTCACTGGGAAAACCACTGGCGGTCACACCGTGCTACTATGGGGGCTGCTAGGCCACCCGCGGTAGGGCGGTAACCGCGAGTTAGACCGCAAGCAGTCTCACCATGGCCACCATGGTGAGAGGACCCACCACTCGTAGTATGGCGGTAGTTGCCAGGTTGATCATAGGTGGTCTCACCATGGTCACCACGATGAGAGGACCCACCACCTGCGGTATGGCGGTAACTGCCAGGTCGACTACAGGCGGTTTGACTGGGGCCACCACGGTGAGAGGACCCACTGCCCGCGGTATGGCAGTAACTGCCAAGACCACTGCTAGCAGCTTCACCATGGCCATCATGGTGAAGGTCTTCACCGACCGCGGTAAGGTCGTGACTAGCAAGGCAGGCAACAAGCCACCTACCATGACCACCATGGTGAGTAAAATCACCACACACGGTAAGGTGGTAACCGCCAAGCCTGTCATTGTGGTACCGCCAAGGGTAGACCAGGCTGCCATGGTAAAGTGGTAAGGGCAAATAAAGGCAGGCGTGGTATGGCGGTAAAGGTTGAGAACATCAATTTTTTGCCAAGTCTTGAATTCTAAGGCTTCAAATTGGAAGTTGAGACACAAATTCTCAACAAGTTTGAGCAAACAAAATGCCTCCAAAAGGTGGTTCAGTAGTTGCAAGGGAGATTAAGGACCTAAGGGAGTCTCAAGAAGCTATTTTAGCTAGGATGGAAGGACTGGAAGTCAGAGAGAAGAGAGGTAAGGGTACTGCATATGAGAGTGACCCTGAAGATGAGAAAGAAGGGGAGAATGAGAACCCCACTCAAGATTCATAATAGGAGTTGGATCCGAAAGTGAAGAAGTTCCCGAGAGTGCTCAAGGCTGCAAAGGGAGATTCTCATGAAGTGAAAATGGAACTAACAATGTATGGTGGTAAGATGAGTGGTGAAGAGGTGATAGAGTGGATAGATTCCTTAAATAACTATTTTGAGTACAAGGAGGTGGAAGAGGATAAGAAGGTCAAATTTTCCAAAACCAAGATGGAAGGACCAAATTTGACATGGTGGAATTACATACAAGAAGAAAGGATAAAGAATGGTAAGCAAAAGATTGGTTCATGGGATAAGATGGTGGCTAAAATGAAAAGCTAATTCCTATCAATAGACTCTGATATTCAAGTGTTTAGAAGACTACAAAATTTGAGACATAAGGAATTGAATGTGACAACATATACTAAGGAGTTTCACAAGCTGACTATAAGTTCGGGCCACTTTGAGAATGAAAAAGAGAAGGTGGCAAGGTACTTGAATGGTCCGAGATACAATATCCAAGATGAGATAAGTCTCACTATGCCTAGGACTATAGAGGAGTGCTGTCAAATGTCCACTAAGGAAGAAGACAAGATAAAAAGGAGACAAGAAAAATAGTCAAGGGTTAGAGGAAATAAATTTAGGGGCAAAGGAACCTCTAATGGAAGAGGAGGACAAAGAGACCAAGGAGAACATAGTGCAAATCAAGAAACAAATAGTGAATCAAGGGGAAGTTTTAGAGGGAGAAGACTGAATGGAAGAGGCAGATTTAATGGTCAAGGAAGAGGGTCTAATACGTTCATTGGAAGATGATATAGCTGAAATCAATATGGATATCATGCATGGAAGTTCCTTGATAAACAAAATGCAAGTTATCATGGTGGAGAAAGATGAAATCAGCTAGTGCAAGAAGAGGATGCTAAGAGTGTAAATTTACCATCTGTACAAGATACACCAGAGGTAGGAGAGAGTTTAATGATTAGAATAACCTTACTCAGGGTACCAACCAACAAGGAACCCCCTCAAAGAAAGGCTTTGTTTCAGACAACATGCAAATCTTAGGGAAAAAGTATGCAAGGTGATAGTGGATTTCGGTTCAACTGACAACATAGTGTCATTGGAAATGGTGGAAAAGATCAAGATGAAAAGAAATCCTCACCCAAATCCTTATAAGATCTCATGGTTTAGCAAAGGCCAGTAAGTGCTTGTTAATCAGAAAGTTTGGGTGGAGTTTAACACAGGTGCTTACAAGGATAAGATCCTTTGTGATGTTGTTTCAATGGATGTGTGCCACCTACTCCTTGGAAGGCCTTGGAAATTTGATAGAAAGGCCAAGCATGATGGATACAAAAATGTGTAGGTGATTGAGAAGGAAGGAGTGTCATACAATCTTACACCTCTACAAGAAGATAATGGTTCTATTCATGAAGGACCAATTGTGATGATAGTGAAGGAAAAGGAATTATTAAAAGAATTAGAAGAGGATACCATTGGTTATGCCATAGCTGGTAAGCCTATTTCAGATCTAGCAACAGATGGAAAAGAGGTACCAAAGGAGGTGCAGGTCTTATTAGAAAAATATGAAGACATAGTGGTGAAGGAGTTGCCAAACTCTTTTCCACCTATCAAAGATGTGAGCCACCATATTGATCTCATACCAGGAGCAAGTCTGCCAAATAAAGCTGCATACAAGATGACCCCTGGACAAAATGAGGAGATCAAGAATCAAATACAAGAGCTATTGGATAAGGGTCTGATAAGGGAGATCTTGAGCCCTCATGTTGTGCCTACCATTTTGGCACCAAAAAAAGGTGGAGAATGGAGACTTTGTATTGACTCGAGAAATAAACAAGATCACTATTAGGTATAGGTTTCCTATACCTCAGATGGAAGACTTGATGGATATCTTGTTAGGAGCTTGTTATTTCTCTAAAATTGATCTAAAAAGTGGGTACCATCAGATTAGAATAAGGGAAGGAGATTAGTGGAAGACTACCTTCAAGACTAATGAGGGTTTGTATGAATGGCTAGTGATGCCATTTGGGTTATCTAATTCCCAAAGCACATTCATGAGGCTAATGAACAAGGTCCTAAATAATTTCATAGGAAAGTTTGTGGTAGTGTACTTGGATGATATCCTTGTATATAGTAGAACAAAAGAGGAGCATTTTCAACACTTGAACATGGTGTTGAATAAGCTAAATGGGGAGAAATTGATGATCAATCTCAAGAAGTGCAAGTTCATGAATAAGGAGCTTGTGTACCTTGGATTTGTGATTGAAGAAGGAGCTTTGAAGATGGATCCCACAAAGGTTGAAGATAGATTTAGTTGGCCAACTCCTAAAGCATAAACAAAGGTAAGAAGTTTTCATGGTTTGGCTAGTTTCTATAGGAAGTTCATCAAGAATTTTAGCCATATTTGTGCACCAATCATTGATACAATTAAAGGTGAGAAGAAAATTAAGTTTCAATGGACTGAGGAGGCTGATAGAAGTTTTGAATAGTTGAAAAATAGAGTGGCTAAGCAACCTATCCTCACACTCCATGATTTTAACAAGGTATTTACAATAGAATGTGATGCAAGCGGTTATGCCATAGGTGTTGTTTTGAGCCAAGAAGGGAGGCAAGTTGCATTTTTTAGTGAGAAACTGAGTGATGCCAAAAGAAAATACTCCTTATGATCTTGAACTTTATGCTATTGTCTAGTCTCTCAAGAAATGGAGACATTATCTCTTACCCAAGGAATTTTTTGTGTTTACTGACAACCATGCATTAAGCTACTTGAACAACCAAGACAAATTGAATCAAAGGCACATGAAATGGATGGAATACTTGTAGGCCTATACATTTTCAATCAAGCATACAAAAGGATAAGAAAACAAAGTTGCCGATGCTCTAAGTAGGAGAGTAATTCTGATTCAAAAAGTTCAACTACAAAGTGTTGGAGCGGATGCTTTAAAAGGTATGTACCAAGATGATGAGGAATGCAAAGATGTTTTTCTGTTTGTAATCAGTCACAAGGTTTATTTCACAATGAACACTCTGATTTTGTTTTACAAGAAGGTCTATTGTTCAAAGGTGCTCAATTATGTGTGCCTAAATTCTCCATGAGAGAAAATTTGATCAGGGAAAAACACAGTGGAAACATGAGTGGACATTTTGGTTAAGACAAAACTTTGGAGCAAGTCAAGAGGTTTTATTTCTAGACTAGAATGCATGTAGATGTTAAAATTTTTGTGGAGAGTTGTGTGGTGTGTCAAAGAGCCAAAGGAACAAGCTCTAATGAAGGTATTTACCAGAGATTTCCCATTCCTAACTAACCATGGGAGTCAATCAACATGGAATTTGTTTTAGGTCTACCTAAGACACAAAGAGGGTATGATAGCATTTATGTTGTTGTAGATAGGTTTAGCAAGATGGCTCAATTCATTGATTGTAGGAGCACAAATGATGCATCTCAAATAGATGGTTTATTCTTTAAAGAGATTGTAAGGATCCATGGCTTGCCTCTAACCATTGTGTCAGATAGGGATGCAAAGTTTATTGGCCATTTTTGGAGAACCTTGTAGAGAAAACTGGGCACAAATCTAACTTTCAGTTCTGCCTATCATCCACAAATGGATGGGCAGACTGAAGTAGTCAATAGGTCACTTGGAAATTTGTTAAGGTGCCTCACCAAGGAACATAATTAGGCATGGGATCTAATCATTCCACATGTTGAGTATGCTTACAATGACTCAATCAATTAGAGCACATGGATAAGTCCTTTTGAGATTATCTATGGCATGAGCTCAAGGGGTGTTTGTGAATGGAGAGATCTAAAAGGAATGGAGAAAAGGAGTGTAGATGGAGAAGAGTTCGATGTTGCTATGAAATATATCCATGAGCAGGTCAAGGAGAACTTGAGGAAGAGTGTGGAAAAGTATAAGGTAAAGGAAGATTTGAAGAAAAGAGATGTTCAATTCAAGGTAGGAGACTTAGTGTTTGCTCACCTAAGGAAATAAAGGCTACCCAAGGGTAAATAAACCAAGCTAATGATGAAGAAGATTGGACCTTGCAAGGTGGTCCACAAGTATGGTCAAAATGCCTATGAGATAGAACTCCCTCCTGGAGTGGATATCTCTCCTATTTTCAATGTTACCGACCTATACCCTTTTAAGAAAACTGTGCTTGCAAGTGAAGAAGCTAATTATACTGAATTTGAAGATGTTGAATGGTTGAAAGACCTACCACCCAACCAACCAATGAATCTTGAAGCAATTTTGGACACAAGAGAAGCAAAGAGGACTAGACACAAGGCGTACAATGAATATTTTTTTCAAGTGGCATGGATTATCGAATGAGGATGCTACTTGGATGTTAGAGGAAGATGTGAAGAAGCATGGAGTCTCTATTCTAGAGCTCATTTCATGAGGAGATTGAAATCTTTTTATACCAGTTGTATGGTGTAGAGCACCCTGCTATGTTTAGGCATAGGAATGCATAATAGGTGTTCAAGTTAGTTTTTGAGTCATGATAATTTAATCATTAGAATAAGGTCAAATGAGACCTATGTGGCATGTTAGATTTATCTTGTAGTCAGTTTAGGTGTTTGTGCATGGATTTGGTGAAAATTTGGAAAACTTGCTTTTTGTAACTTGTCATTGTTGCATGTTTGGTTGGTTGCTGGTCCTTTCTTGGATTTGGTGTTTGTAACTATTGTTTTATATTTTCATGTGATATTTTTATGTCAAGGACCTTGAGGCATTGAAGTTTGTAATCTGGAAAAGACAAAAAGTGAACAAGGAGGCTCTAATTCTAAGTTTTAGTGCATGTTTTCTATGTTTTTCAATTTGTGTGCAACCATACAGTACTGTCATGACTTGAAATATTTTGGGAAAGCTTGTGTAGGGTTCTAGCATTCACTTGGTTCTGGTGTGAGCTCATTTCATTGAGCATTGTGACTATTTGAAGTGTTTTTTATCTATATCGCTTAGAAACCCTACCTCTTAAGGGTTTTGGGTGAAAATGTGAAGGTTTAAGCCATTCCACCGATGTATGATAGTTAGGAATGGTGGAATGGTGTTAGTAGGAGTTTTTAATATTTTTTTTAGGTCTGTAGAGCAAGGGATGGAGATTCATGGAGTTTGGGCAAGGTTCTAGCCTAACATCTTCATGTGTTAGGCTAGATTGCATAGCTAGATAGTAGGACAATAGGTTGGGGAATTGAATAGTGGCTAAAACCTATTGATTGTGTCTATTTTTGACTAGTTCAAGGTGTAGGTGATGTGTGTAGAGGTTGGGAAGAAGTATTGGACATACTTCCTTTGTAAAAGTGGCCTATTAGGCCTATTCCTAAAGCGTAGCAACACTTTTTTGAGTCCTTCACTCCAAAAAAACCTATGCCTTGGTTGAGATATGTTATGATATGCCAAAATGGGTATCTAAAAAGGGTAGGATCTCTATGATAATCGAATTTCTCTAAAATTTATGTCAATTTATGTCAATAGGGAGACCTAGAAGGATTGCAAGGATAAGTATTGGAAATCTCATATGTGGGAGTCTAGGAAGAAAACCAATGGTGGAATATTGTTAGGGTCTCCTCAATCTTAATCCACCCCTATTTTGCATCAATTTTCTTATCAACACTTTTTGCATTTAGAAGCAATCTAGATAGTGAAGCAATTCTTAAGTTGACTGCTTCCCTCAACTGACCAAATAGTTTCCTTAACTTGTCTCTTTGGTAATGAAGCAATTCCAACTACAAATGAAAATTTTATATTTTAAATCTTATTGATCCATTCATATCCTTTGATAAATCATATACTTCAACCAATTTAGTAATTTATGACTCAATGGAGTGAATCTGATCTTTGATATTTTTGGTAGAGCTTGGCCACTTCGAACAAAATTGATACAAATCAGTCACTTCGTTTATACGTTCTTAAATTTTTTTCAAGTTTTCTTTCAATTTATTATGTGCACTAGCACACTGGTCAGATACTTTTACCATTATTTTATCATTAATTTTTCTTATGGCCTCTTGTTCTACCTTTTTCTCCAAGTGAGAGGAATGATCCTTGAAAGAATCTATTAAAAGATTTAATTTTTGTTCTAGAGGAAAGGAAACATCAATATTTACTTCTAGTAACCCCTTTCGAATGATCTTTACAACATCATCAATCAATTCACTTTTCTTTACATGTTCTTGTAAAATTTCCTTGCGAAGGTATGCAAAATATCACTAACTTGTAGTTTGTGAAGGGGAGACATAATAGATAGATCTACCCGACCTTCATGAGTGGGGATATGCAAAATTTGAGATGTTATCACAGGTTGGAACTACATCTGCAAAGAAAATAGGTCCTTGAGCAAATTTTAAGGTGAAGAACTTTGGACTTTACCCACAAAAGCATCTTGCTTCTCAACAACCTTTTCTTTTGTATCCTGAATAATCTCAGGATTATCTTTATTCATCTATACATTACTTCCTAAATTCTCTAGAGGAGAAGAATAATGTTCTGGAGGAGGGACACTAACTTTACCTTGACCATTTGTATCTTGTGCATTAGTATTCACCAGAGGAGCAGTTTTCTCATACTGATTTTTATCAACATTAGTCTCATTGCCTTCAAAAACAAATATATCTATATCTTGAATAGATACATCAGGGATATCTTGCAGGATAGTGTCATCCCTAGGAGTCTCCTCAACCATCTTTATTTCTTCAAGAATCTTAGCTTCCTTTTCATTTGACTCCTTTTCTCCTTCCTTTTATTTCTCTATATCTAAGACTTTTTGAACTTCGTGCATACTGGAGACCTTCTCCTTCTTGCAATCCAGAGGGTCCTTGCAGTTCTTTCTGACTAGATGTATCTTTTGTATTATCTGGAGGTTTTTTGTGAAACACCATCAACATTACTTTGCATCTCATCAATGATTTTCTTTGTAGTGACTTTAGTTTCATTATAAATCTTCCTTTGTACATCTTCATCCATACTCATTAGAAGATCAATTCTTCTCTTGGTACAAAACTCTTTAGCTTGTCTTTTGACAATCTTTTGTTTCTCTTCCCGACAGACTAATATCCCAAACATATCAATTTCCCATTGTTTCATTTCTTCATCTACTTTGATAGCTATTTCTCTCCTTTGGCTTAGAGCCTCAACAAGGCTACCTGGAGCTTTGTTAACTATGTCATTGAAGGGAATGTTTTTCATGAGCATATATTCAATGATATATTTGTCAATTATTTTCTTATCTTTTGAGGGGACTTCCAAATGAAGCTCCATTGTACTATCTAGTAGATTGTTTTCAACCATTCCATTCAATATTTCTCCAAAATCAAGAGGTCCATGTGTAGCTAGAGGGGTTTGCTCAAAACTTCCTTCTACAATATTTTTCCCCTTATTCTTTTGCACAAGAGTATCTTCTTCTTTAATTTCTTCAACATAATTTGACTCTTCCTCATTTATTCTCTCTTTTTGGATTTCTTTTAGGCTTGGCATGCCTAGATTTGGTGGCCTTTTTCTCAGGAGAGATTAGAGAAGCAAATTTCTTTTTTCTAGATGTTTGAGTAGACTCAGAGGGTTGTGGAGTAGAAACAAAAAAAGGAGATGATTTGGTGGATCTCCTCAGACTTTGAATAGCTTCCAGAAGAGCACATTTGATAGTGGAAACTCCTACAAGGCTATCTGATATGGTCTTTGAAGATGTGCCCAAAATTTGTGAAGCTCCTCTCTATCTTTTATTTTAGAATACCATTGAACAACTATCTCTTTAAGCACATTTTCCACCTTCTTTTCAATGACTTCCTCTCTCCCCTTCTAGTAGATCTCATCCATAATTTTTTTGTATGTGCCAAATATTTTTACTTTGGGATCCTTAGGTTTTGATAGTAGAATATCAACATAACTTTGTACAAAATATTCCTCAACCTCATAAGGTAGCTTAGAAATTCATGAAGTTCTAGGCTCCATAGTTTCATTAAAATAGTGATCCATGTTTACCATGAAATTGATTTCTTTTTCATAATTCTAGGCCAAACTAGAAGGTATCCTATATCTCCCCTACAACTCTTTGCAAATTCTTAAAGAATCCCCAATACATGGTAGTATATGATTTTTCAGAAAAAAATTCAATAGAGGAACAAATTTTCCTAATGCCAAGTCTCAGAGGAGAAGAGAGATATGTATTTTAATGTTTACAATTATAGTTCATTAAGGAACACATGAAAGAAATAAAAAAACTGAGAAACAAACAAATAACACAATTGACACCAGATTTACATGGGAAAACGCTTATGAGAGAAAAAGCCACCACACCAAAGAAAGATCACTTGTATCATAGTAATCAAATTACATAAAAGTTACAGTCTCTACTTTTCAGATGACAATTCTATATCAACAACATTTCCCTGATCAACCTTGTATCAAATTACCCTGTTACAATGCATTCAAAACAACACACAATGGAATTCACTCACTGATCATTCATCTAACCAACCTGACCAGACCCTCAAACAAATTCTTCATCCATAACTCAAGCTGTCTATTTGTTTCCCACAAGAAAATGGTCACAACAGTTCAACTGCCCAATCGGTTTGCATTCTGTATCGCTCATTTGTCCAAGACAGAACGCATAGGGCAAATGCTTGGTCAACCAATTTCAACTCTATCACTCATCGATGAGACAAAAAAATGTGTTGAACCGATGTCAGACTACCCAAAGGCTATCACACATGGTACCAACTCCTATCGCTCAGACTTTGGTGAAGTCTCCCTGATGTTCAGAACCATTAGAAAGACAATTGCTATTGCCAACACATTGGGAAGTCACACCGAACACTCATGTCTCGCCGATGACCCAATGAATAGTAAAACATGCATATTGGAAAGAGTCACGCCAATCATTCACCAGGAGAAGATCCATCAGTGAGAGAAACACCATCAAAAAGAGATCAGGAGGTCACGTTGACAACACAAGTCTCCTCGATGTTTCCATTGCCAAGAGTCTCCCTGATGATCTTCATCACCTAGACATATGCCATCAAAATGAGTTAGTAATGTCACTCCAACTATTTTGGTCATGCCGATATCACCAAGACAACCGCAGGTTCACACCGACGTCACCAAGAATTCTGCTATTAGAGTGATTTTGGAAACTCACTCCGATAGATCATGTCACACTGATGACTTTCGTTGGCAAGACAGGTCCAAGGTCACAATGATCTGATATTCTGAGACAACTGCTCATTGCCAAGACATTCCAAGGGTCTCAGTGATACTGCTCTTTTAGGAGTTCCATGTCAATAAGAATTTAGGCACTTTTTCCAACAATCTCCCACTTAATGAAGATCTTATTGACACCTCCAAAGTACAACAAAACTACTGAGTTTTATGGGCACCAAGGGCCATCGAACTGGTACATCACCTATACTTGTCTGTGCTCACTAGTTTCATCAATGCATTTGTAATATTTTCCAGAGTATCCACCTTTTCTAAAGAGACCTTTCCATCCTCCACCATATCTTGTACAAAGTGATACTGCACATCAATATGTTTTGTCCTGTCATGGAAAGTAGGATTCTTTTCCAGAAAAATAGCACTCTGACTGTCATAGTAAATTGTAATCTACCTTGCATCAAACCCAATATTAGAACACAAATGTTTTAACCAAATTTCTTCTTTACAGGCATGAGTTTCTGCCATGTACTCAACCTCAGTAGTGGACAAAGTGACTACAACTTGTCACTTGGTCATCCAACTAATTGCACCACCATTCAACATAAAAGTATATCCACTGGTGGACCTTCTACTGTCAATATCCCCTGCCCAATCAAAATCCACATATCCACGAATGTTGAGAGTCCTTTGTGATCCAACCAAATGTCCATGGTAACACAAAGCATAGTCTAGAGTGCCCCTCATAAATTTAAGCACTCTTTTCACAACATCCCAATGTGTCCTTCCTGGATTCGCCATAAATAGATTAAGAAATCCCATTGCTTGGGCAATGTCTAGCCTTGTACAAACCATTGCATACATTAAACTACCAACTGCACTAGTATAAGGTACTCTAGCCATGTCCTCCATCTCAGTAGGAGATTTTAGACAATCTTCAATAGATAGCTTCGTTCCCTACAAAACTAGAACAACTAGTTGCTTGCAATCATTCATACCAAATCTCTCTAGAAAAGTATTAATATACTTACTCTGGCTAAGCCAAATATTTTTTCCTTTTTTGTCCTTGGTTATTTCCATCCAAATATACCTAGCTTCACCAAGATCTTTCATTTCGAACTTTGTAGACAACTGAGATTTTAGATTAGAAATCATTAACTTACTATTTCCTATGAACAAAAAATCATCAACATAAAGGGCAATAATAGGAATCCGATCATTTTCAGTCTTGTAGTACACACAATGATCTAATTTTGATCTTACAAATCCCAAAGAAAAAACAAATGTGTCAAATTTCTAGTACCACATCCTAGGTGATTGCTTCAAACCATACATAGATTTTTTCAATTTGCAAACGATATTTTCTTTACCTTTTCTCACAAAGTGCTTAGGCTAGGACTGTGAACCCCTAAACCTGCAATTGCACAAGAACAACAAATGAATTAGTGTGTTAGATCAAATGCAAAAAAGAATGAAGGATTCCCCATGAAATCTATTTGCTAATAATCTAAACTAGAAAAATGAAGAACAAATGTAAAAAAAAACATGTAAATCCTAATTAAGTGAGAAAACTAGTGATCCCATGGGGGAATTGGTGCCAATTGAATGTTGAAATTGACCCTTTCCAAACTCCTAAAGTTGCAATGTTGAAGCTTGTAGATTGATAAAATATCCATGATGATATTTGAGCATAACCTTGCTAAGAATTGTGAAAATGATGAAGTATGGAGTGATGTACACAAAATTGGCTCTCAATGTTAAGAGAGTAACTTTGCATGAAATTGTGGATGATGAATGAGGAGAGAAGCCTCCAATTTATAGATTTGAATTTGGAAGAAAGGGCAATATTTGGGCAATGTGGGACTAACTTTCACCCAATGGTTGAATGCCACTTGTCACCATGTGAATGGTTGAAGGTTGTGCACATTTTGACCAAAGTGCCAATAAATGCAATTAGGTGGAATTTGAATTTGAAATGACATGTGAGAGGGAAAAAGAAATGAAATAAATGCCACTCAGTTCAATGCACAAGGACATGTAAGAGGAGTGAATTCCTTGTTGGATGTATAAGTCCACTTTGACTTTTTGAATTCAAACTTGAGGGAATATTCCCTTTTGATGCCATGGGAGGGAAAATAGAGATTTAATAAATGAATTAAATCTATTTTCATGTGCAACTTGCATTCTATAGAGGATTTTAGTGATAGGGATTAACTTAATCAAGGATTTTGATTAATTTAATGAGAGATTAGATGATTTGACAATTTTGACTTAAATTGATGAATTGATTTAAATCAGAATTAAGAGGAAATAATTAATTAAATAAATGATTTTGATTTATTTAACTAAGTGGAAAGATGTTAGATTAAATAAAATGAGGTTTAATTTATTTAATTTAATAAGAGGAATTTAGAGACTTTAATTAAATAAAATAATTTATTTAATCAAACAGAGATATAAGGTTAATTAAATTAAATTAAATTGATTAATTTAATCAATGGAGGAGAAAGACTTAATCAGATAAATAATGATTTATCTAAATTAAGAGACAAAATATGATGAAATGCTGAGAATATTATATTAGGAGGAAACATTGTTAGTAATTAGGATCATGTGTGTCGAACCGAAATTGTACATTTTCCAAGTCTACATTTTGCCCCTCTTTGAAGCAATGTACTTGTTGCATTGATTCAAAGAATAAACTACTGTGATCAAAGTTCAAAATTTCTCGATTATTTTCAGATGGCCCACTACTACCCCAGTGGAAGGATATTGCTGGTATAATGCCCCCTTGAGAGATTAGACAAAAATTTTGATTTTTTGGGATGATCTCTCGAAAAAAGAGGACAAGGTGCTTGGTAGGTCAAAAATGCCCTGGAATGCCAAAAAATGCGTTAGAATGCTAAAAAAAGATGCAGAATAGCCCTTGGTTGGACGAAAATAGGATCAGGGGACCGAAACCCTAGTCAGATGGCCAAATTAGGTCAAAAAATCCTAATTTTTAGGCTTAAATAGACCTTGAGGGGTCACTTTCAATGCATTTGCAATATTAGCCCTTAGAAAATTTCACACTTTTAGCTCTGAGTCTTGGTTGAAATGGCGCAATGATAGCTTCCTAGGCACGTGTCAGAGAGAGTATGAGTGCACTAGCAGCCAGTCGGCGTAGAACCCGTGGTATGTACCCTTATCCAAATTTCAATTTTATTGTTTTACATGCATTGAATAGGGTTTAAGTGTCCTTTAAGTTGAGCGGTGCTATATAGCACCACTAGAAATTCTTTATTGGCACCGCGCGGTCCTGTATTGGACCACATATGCAAACAGCGCCATGCATCTTAGTTTGGAAATTAGGGCTTTGCCTGTCAAAGTATGCCGCGTGTAAATATTTAATCGTGTGACGTAATTAGGGAATTAGGGTTCACCGCAAAGTGGACCACATACGCAAATAGTGCCGCATGGGTCACTTTAGAACTAAGAAAATTTCAAACTCAATCGTGGCGTGTAGTTTGCAACTTTCCAAATAGCACTGCACTCGCAAACAGTGCCGCATTTTCTGTTTTGGCTGCGAAAATTAGCGTGAGATGCCACTTTTTTCTCTTTCTTGACACAATGGCTTCCCTTGTGCAGGAGGAGCTTGATGTACTTCACTTGCGGGAGCATAGATGGCCAGTGCTTAGTAGATTGTAGGGTATGCATGAGTTGGTTCAGGAGTAACTTGGTGCCCTTGGTCTTTGGTATGTTGTGTACATCCCTCCTGTTCAGGCACACTTAGGCATGATGACAGTCTGGGCCGAGCGGTGGCACAACAAGACTTCTTCCTTCCACCTTCCTACCGGTGAGGCCACTATTACCCTTGAGGATGTTTGTCGCATCCTTTGATTGCCTATCCATGGGGCCAGAGTCATCTATGATCTAGATGCTGACAAAGATGCTTGCTAGTGTTATGGAGCTTGATGAGATTGAGTTTTCTGATGGTCAGATCAATTTAGAGAGATACCACGACATTGTACCCGTTTACAGATTGATCATTGCGGCTATCATTTTAGGCCTTGTGGCACCTAATCGGCGGGGTAGATATTTTAGTCTAGGATGGGGACTGGCATGTGAGTAGATGGTTCACCATAGGGAATGCTTTGCTTAGGGACCAGTATTACTGGCGTCCCTATATAGGGATGTTCATGAGTTTGTATACTTGGACAACAGGTCCCTCATGGCTAGAGTTACCTTACTACACATCTGGGGATGGGAGCAGATCCTAGTGCTTCACCCAGATGTTACACTAGTTATTCTTGAGATAGATGATCTTGTTGTTTGGTGGTACGGCAGGGAAGAGATTCATTTCACCCACACTAGCACAGGTGGTCTGGCACACTGGCGACGAGTTCTTGATGAGAAGAGGGAGTTCGTCGGGTGACCCTGGATGGGCATTGGCCCATGGTATGATGATGCAGATCGGCTATTTTATGCCAGACATGACAGGTGGATGTAGGGTCAGGAGCATACCATGATAGAGCGGTATCTCCCAGATAGGGTAGCCTGATAGTTTGGAGAGGTACAGGATAGACCTGACGACTAGTACATGGCAATCTTCGCCCGTACGACTAGAGAGACAACATGGGGCCAACCCATCGCATCAGTTGAGATAGTATCTTCTTTTAGATAGTTGGTGGCCCAACCATGGCCATATGATCAGGGGCCGATAGATGCAGGGGTCACTCCAACATACAGAGCTTCGTTCAGGCCTCCCCTTAGACTGATAGTTCCTGGTGCAGCGATTCTGCAGTGTAGGCCCAGAAGTAGGACAACTGGCAGAGGTAGAGGATGGGGCAGAGGAGGAGGTGGACCACCTCCTCATCAGACACCTCCCAGGGATTCAACACATTAGTCACCTGCCCGAGTAGGGGGGCACGATGGTCAGCTGAGAGTAGTTCTTGAGTAGAAGCCAACTGCACTGCTAGATCATAGAGATGCACTGATCCAGCAGTTGCAGGGTTAGATCCAGGTTTTGACAACAAAGCGAGATGAGGCTAGGTAGAAGGTTGCAGTAGTTATAGCTGAGAGGGACTAGGAATGATCCGAGAGGGATCAGGAGATTGGTCAGCGACGAAAGCTAGAGAGCACAACTTCCTCATCCCAGGGTTGATTAGTTGATCTACAGACATATAGAGAGGTTGTCAAGGAGGCCAAGTATTATCGACAACACTATAGACAGGTAGTGCCACCAACAAGAAGAGTGCCAAATTTCTCCTAGCAGATAGGGATGCGGTTGCCAGAGGATCACGATGACAAGAAGGTGGGAGAGGGTGAGGGGCACAACCAGCAGGGCTAGCCCTTGATCACAGACAGTTTTCCATTTTTTGATTCATGGCCTGCATTATTGCCCCTATTGTACCATGTATTTTGATGTACACTTGATCCGATTTTGTATCATAATAGTGTATTATTTGATGATATATATATGAGATGATTCACCTTTATGATATGTATCGATGCATTCTAATGTATGAATTTCTTTTTCTCTTTTTCATGCATTTTAATAATGATCCTATGAATGTAATGTATGGTAATGATGGTGCAATGGATGCTAATAATTATGTATGATGTAATGATTTCTTAAGATTCTTAGAATAACAAATTTATATTATCCCTCATAACTTAAGATAATGATATGATGCAATATTCTTTTTATGCTAATGATCTGGTGGATGGTGCAAAGTGTATGCATTGGTGATTTTTCCGATTACTGTTATGATACATGTTAGTATGGAAAGAGGATAGAAGAACTTAGAAATAATGAGTTAGTTAGGACAATGATAATTTTTCTTTTCTAGGAGTCGAGATTTTCAAAGGGTCAATTACGTTATGTTTGATAACACACCTAGGTACGATGCATCAAGGTATAAAGAACTAGAATGGCATTGTACTCAGTGTGCTGGACTTTGAGTTGACAACTAGATATGAACATTTTTATTCACACTTAGCGTGCATACTTCATTCAGGATGTGGTTCAAACATTTTAAACAGAATGGGCCAAAACATAGGAAAGCAAAATTTCTTATGTGGTCAACAAGATATCCAGAACATTCTCTCCACAAACCAAACAAAGCATATGTGACTAAGTTATTTTAAAAATGTATCCCACAAGCATAGTAGATAAAAGAGACAATGATATTTGACCCATTTCTTTCTCTCTAAACCTGTTTTGTTTAGGCATCATCGAGAGGTCCTTGGAATGAGCGCAAAATAAGATAAGCTAATAAAAGACCAGCTAAAGAAAACAAACAAGCCAATGTTCTTCATACTGCTAGCTAAGGCTAAACTACTATGGGGTACTTGATGCTTATGTCCATCATGGGAAGGATTCATTCTAGGACATGTTGTGATTAGGGTTTTGATGGGACTGATTGGGTGATAAACTATTGATACTCCGAGTTGACCAACTTGCTTGCTTACTAATTTAGACTTTCGAGACTTTGATGATTAGGGTGTTCAATTTTGAACCTACTAGAATTGCTTCTGACTGACTCACCAAAGGGTGAAGGCGATGATTTATTTTATTAGGAATGATGACAATCATGGGTGAAAGCAAGATGAGATGGAAGCAAAATTTTGGATTTTTCAAATATTTTTAGGCTGTTTTTGGTATTTTGAGATGTTTTACAAATGTTTTTGGTATTTTTGAGATTTACAATGAAGGGAATAACCTAAAGACCTATCCTAGGGGTCTCGAAAGTTGATCTGTAGATGAGCCTTGCCTACGTTATACACGTAGAGACCACGTACTTCGACTGACAACAAATTTGACTCAATGATGGGCAAACGGATTGCCAATTTATTATGACAGATGCCTAAGGACTGACCTAAGATGTCTTGGGCGATGATCAAAGGTCAACCTTGCCTATGATCAAGCTCAGAGATTATGTAGTTCAGACAAGGTGGAAGACTGACAAGACTCAATGATGAATTTTTTTTTGAAAATTTTCTGAGATTTTGTCATGTTTTTGTATTTTTGATGAATTTTCCGCATGTTTTTGGATTTTTTGATGTGTTAGGAAGAGCACAAAAATATACAAAAATCCGATCTAGTGCCAGTTTCAAGGACATGTCCCCAGCATTAAGAAATAGACTACTTCAATAAAGGAAGGACAAACTGACCTTAGGAATATGCCAAGTAGTACTATGACAAAATATGATATGGGTGTCAGCTCAAGCTATGGTATGGATGCGAGCGGTTGGGTGGATGGATGATTAATGAAATGTGATGGAATGGATGAGTGATTCATGCAGATCCTGGAAGATGGGGAGTGATTTATTTACACTTGGTGCCTATTTTCTAGGTTTTCACCAAGGTACTTGTTCATAGTGCCACTAAAATGGTTTTCACTAGAGGACACTTTTTTTCTTTACTGTTTTCAATCTTTTTTCTGACTTTTTTGGATTTTTGCATTTTCTGATTTTTTTGTTGTTGCCAAGATGCCTGTTTGTAGGTTTTCATCAAGGTAACCATTTTTTCAAGACTTTTTCTGATTGTTTTTTTATTTTTGGTTTTATACCTTGCAAGTTCTTAGGCATAAATTTTTTTGAGATGAGAGTTGTTTAGAGGCTCCTGCAGAGGCTCGCCTTCTGGTGTTGCTAATTGATATGCTCCTGATTTATAGCTGGCTATGATGATGAAAGGTCCCAGCCATTTGGGCTCAAATTTTCCTTTGCTCTCTGGATTTGGCACATTCTTTTGGTTTTCCTTCATCACAAGTTCACCAACTTGGAAGGTGCGTTGCCTGATCTTCTTGTTGTAATTACATTTCAAGTGATTTTGGTAGACTTGTAAATGGTTTAGGGCATCCATATGCCATTCATCTAGTAACTCTAGCTCATTCAGTCTTGTGACCTTGTATTCCTCATATGTGATGAGGTTTTACAATGATATTCCTAGTGACGGGAGCTCGATCTCGATAGGGAGGATAGCTTTTGATCCGTAGACCAAGGAGAATGGGGTGGTGCCTATTAGAATGCAGATGCTGGTGCAATAGGCCCATAAGGTAGGATTTAGCTATAGATGCTAGCCACGACAAAAGTCATTGACTATTTTTTTAAGGATTTTTAATATGGTTTTGTTGGTAGCTTCTACTTGGCCATTTCCTTATGGATAATATGGGGTGGAAAAGTGATGTTCGATTTTGAATTTTTCACACAAGTCATAGACATCCTGATTCTTGAAAGGTGTCCCATTATTAGAGATAATGGATTGGGGAACACCATATCGGAAAATGAGGTAGTTTAGGATGAACTTGGATATTTTCTTTCTGGTGATGTAGGTCATGGGAATTGCTTTGACCCACTTTTTGAAATACTCTGTGGTGATGATGATGAACTTATGGCCATTGGATGAGGTGGGTGAGATTTTACCTATGAGATCGAGCCCCCATTGCGAAAAGGGCCATGGTGTAACAATAGGATGTAATTCTTGAGCTGGTGCATGAATGAGGTCTCCATGCTGTTGGCACTGTAGACACCTTCTGACAAAATCATGTGCCTTTCTTTCCATTGTCGGCCAGCAGTATCCGATTCTTAGTAACTTCTTGGCCAAAGTCATACCACTCGAATGTGAACCGCACGTGCCTTCATGTACCTCATTCGGAGCAGTCAGGGCTTCCAGGTTTTAAGTAACATAATAGGGTTCCATCAATGCTTCTACGGAAGAGGGTTTCTCCTAGGATGACAAATCATAAGGAATTTTTGACAAAGGTTCGCTTGAGGTTCGAGGTAATGTCGGTTGGGAGAACTCCTAATCTTAAGTAGGTGTAGATGTCATGGTGCCAAAGATCACCGGGTCCAACGAGTTCACACACATATTCTGACTTTGGTACCTCAAAAGTGGGTACGAGAAGCTGCTCTACCAGGAATTTGTGTTTTGAGACATTGCGAGGGATATCTAGCAAGGATCCAATCATTGCCATTGCATCAGCTGCTTTGTTGTTATCCCTCAGTATCTTCTCAAAGGTGATATCAATAAATGATTCCTTGAGGCTTTCTACCAATTTCTTGTATGGTGTGAGCTTATCATCCTTTGTTTGGAATTCACCATTGACTTGGTTAATGATAAGCTGTGAATCTCCATAGACCTTTAATGCCATGATTTTCCACTGTGCCATAATTTTGAGACCTATGGTTAAAGCCTTGTATTTTGCAATGTTGTTGGTACAGGGGAATGCCAATTTGTAAGATCTTGGTATGCAATCTCCCTGTGGGGTGATGACAAACACACCGGCTCCCAATCGATGTTGTGTGTGGGAACCATCGAAGTATAGTTTCTAGTGATCAGCTATGCTGAGATTAAAGATGGACTCATCTAGAAATTCTGATATGAGTGGGTTCTCTGCGTAGGTGGGAGCTTCTACCAGTTGGTTCACAATAACCTGTCCTTTGATTTCCTTTCACTCCACATACTCAATGTCATACTCCAATAGTATCATGACCCATTTAGCCATCCTTCTTGTGAGCATAGATTTTGACAATAGATATTTTAAGGGATCTATCTTGGCGATGAGCTTGATTTTATGTGCCAGCATGTAGTGTCGAAATTTATGTGAAGTGAACACTACTTCTAGGCAAGCTTTCTCAATGGCAAGCTTTCTCAATGAATGTGTAGTTTAACTCATGGCCAACCATTGTTCTGCTAATGTAATAGATAACCCTTTCTATTCCATTCTCATCATGTTGTGCCAAAAGAACACCCAAGGCTATTGTTGTTGCTAAGATGTATAAGATCAATGGTTTTCCTACAATGGGTGGCATCAATACGGGTGGTGTGAGAAGATATTCTTTGATTTTGCTAAATGCCTGATCACATTTTTTATCCCACTTGTATGCTACTCCCTTGTGGAGTAGATGTGAATAGGAAATATTTTTGTCTGCCAACTATGCTATGAACCTCCAGATGGGCTGGAGTCTGCCTTGTAACCCTCTGAGAAGTTTCAGCGTTCTTGGTGCTTCCATATCGAGGATTGCCTTAACCTTTGCGGGATCCACCTCTATCCCCCTCATTGACACTATGTAGCCAAGAAGTTTACCTGATTGTACCCCAAATACACATTTCTTGGGGTTGAGCTTGACCTTATACATCTCCAGTCTGTCAAATATGCCACTTAGGGTTGCTATTTGGTTCTGCCTCTTCTTTGATTTTTATAGTATGCCATCCACATAATCTTCTACGGTTTTGTGTGTCATGTCATGGAAGATTAGTGTCATGGCCCTCTGATATGTAGCCCCTGCATTCTTTAGCCCAAATGGAGTCATATTCTAGTAGTGGGTGCCCCAAGGACATGAAAATGCCATTTTATGTTGGTCTTCTTTTGCAATCATTATCTGGTTGTACCTCGAGAAGCCATCCATTAGGGATAGCATCTCATGTTCGACTGTCATGTCCACTATCATATCAATGTTGGGTAGTGGAAAATCATCCTTAGGACATGCTTTGTTGAGGTCTCTGAAGTCTATGCAGATGTGGATGCCCCCATTCGGTTTTGAGACTGGTACAAGGTTGGATACCCATTCTAGATAGTCAATCAGGCGTATGAAGCCAACATCCGGGAGCTTCTGTAACTCTACCTTGACTAGTAAGGCTATCTGGGGATGTATTTTTATTAACTTTTGTCTTACCGGCTTCGCTCCAGGGTAAATAGCCAAATGATGAACCACCACTTCTAGATCCAGACCTGGCATGTTAGCATAGGTCCATGCAAAGTTTACCTTCTTGCAATTGCACAAGAACAATGTGAACCACCACTTCCGGATCCATACCTGGCATGTCAGCATAGGTCCATGCAAAGTTTACCTTCCTACAATTGCATTTGATCTAGCACCAAAATGTGAACCCCTGAACCTACAATTACACAAGATCAACAAACGAGTTAGTGTGTTAGATCAAATGCAAACAAGAATGAAGGATTCCCCATGAAATCCATATTCTAATAACTTAAACTAGGAAAATGAAGAACAAATGTAAAAAAAAATGTAAATCCTAATTAAGTGAGCAAACTAGTGATCCCATGGGGGAATCGATGCTAATTGAATGTTGAAATTGGCCCTTTCCCAACTCCTAAAGTTGCAATGTTGAAGTGTGTAGATTGATAAAATATCCATGATAAGATTTGAGCATAACCTAGCTAAGAATTGTGAAAATGATGAAGTATGGAGTGATGTACACAAAATTGGCTCTCAATGTTAAGAGAGTAACTTTGCATGAAATTGTGGATGATGAATGAGGAGAGAATCCTCCAATTTATAGATTTGAATTTGGAAGAAAGGGCAAGATTTGGGCAATGTGGGATTAAATTTCACCCTATGGTTGAATGCCACTTGTCACCATGTGAATGGTTGATGGTTGTGCACATTTTGGCCAAAGTGCCAATAAATGAAATTAGGTGGAATTTGAATTTGAAGAAATGACATGTGAGAGGGAAAAATGAATGAAATAAATGCCACTTGGCTCAATGAACAAGGACATGTAAGAGGAGTGAATGTCTTGTTGGATGTACAAGTCCACTTGGACTTTTTGAATTCAAACTTGAGGGAATATTCCCTTTTGATGCCATGTGAGGGAAAATAGGGATTTAATAAATGAATTAAATATATTTTCATGTGCAACTTGCATTCTATAGAGGATTTTAGTGATAGGGACAAAGCATAGGAACAACTAGAATCTAACATAGAGAATCCACACCTATTTGGTTGTTTCTTCTCATGTGTAGACCTTCTCATAGGTTTAGGCTAAGGTTGTAGTTCTTCTTCTTGTTCAAAACTCTTAGATCTGCTTGAAATCTCCCTAGTTTTAGGTACACTTTCAATGTGTTGTTACTCTTTTCCTAGAGATAGAGGTATCTCAACAACATCATTCTTATTTTCCTCTTCCTTCATCCCTGACTGCAGATCTATTGAAGAAGGTTTCAATTCTTGAAAGATAACACTTTTGCTATACAATACCTTCTTGGTCATAGGATTCCAAAGCTTGTATCCTTTCACACCAAGGCCATACCCAATGAAGATACATTTTTCACATTTGTTGTCAAATTTAGATCTTTTAACATCTAACACATAAACATATGCTTCACAGCCAAAGACATGAATATGTCTGAGAGAGGGCTTCTTACCAGACCAAGCTTCCATAGGCTATATATCAACAAGTGCTGAAGAAGGTGATCAATTCAATAAGTAACATGCTGTAGCCACAACCTCAACCTAGAACATCTGCTCCAAACCAGAATTGCTCAACATGCTTTTTTCCTTCTCCATCAATGTCCTGTTCAACCTTTTAACAACTCCATTTTGCTGCGGAGTGTAAGGTGTTGTTTTATGTCTCTTAATCCCATGGTCTTTGCAATACATTTCAAACTCATTAGAAAAAAACTCAACGCCATTATCAATCCTTAGACACTTTATTTTTCTTCCAGTCTGATTTTCCACACGGTTTTTAAATTCCTTAAAATGATTGAACACTTCCGATTTACTTTTAAAAAAATAGACAAATTCCCTTGTCAAAAAATCATCAATAAAATAAACATAATATTTAGACTTCAATAATGAAGGAACATCCAATAGACTACACACATCAAAATGAATATAATCTAGAAAACCAGAAGATTTATGAGGACTAGAGTAGAATGAAACACGATGTTGTTTGCCATATATACAATGTTCACAGAATTCAAAATTGAGATCACAATCATCAAGCCCCTCAACCAAGATTTTATTCTTCAAGGCTTTCAAACATTTTTCACCAATGTGACCGAGCCTCTAATGCCAAAGCATAGTCTTTTTTGTTGGAAGTTTCACTTCCAAGGAATTTTCTCCAATAGGAACATTTTCATTCTTCTCTTTACGAATAGCCTTATGTGACTTTGTAGAGACACTATTGCATTGAACAACCAGTGCATCCAACTTGAGCAGTGTACCAATTCGGGCACCCCTAGCTAGCACCATCAATCCTCTAGTCATTTTACAACCATTGCTACAGAATGAGACTTGCACTCCAACATCATTCAACTTGCTTACAAAAAGTAAATTTTGAGCCAGACTGGGTATATGCATTACACCATCAATTCCCTTAATTCTAACTCTTCCATGACCAACTATCTCCAAAGATGAATCGCTTTCCAGATACACCTTTCCACCATCACAATCTTCATACTTAGTAAATCGGTATCTATGAGATTTTATGTGAAATGATGCTCCATAATCAATTAGCTAGACATCATCTGATGCTTGAGTTGCCAAGGCTATAATAAAGGCATCTACATCGCTCTGAGAAGAATCATTGTCAAAAGAATTCTTCTTCCACTTCTTTATCTCCTCTTTTCAATCCTTTTAGACACTCTGCCCATAGTTCCAACACTTCACCTTGGCCTTCTTACTAGGAGACTTTGATCTCCCTTTTGATTTTGATTTGGAATTCTTGTCCTTTTTCTTGCATTTTAACTTTGATCTACCTCGAACAATAAGAGCCTCCTTCGCCATCTCAGAAGATTTCCTTCTCATCTCTTCTGATAACAAAGAAGCAACCACATCCTCCATTTTGAAAGTGGTTGTTGTGCTCCCAATCTCCATCACCAAGTGATCCCAAGAATCTATAAAGAACATAACAAGAGAATACAATGATATTTTTCTTCAATATTCACTCCTATAGATGTTAACTTTGCAATCAACATGTTAAAGTTATTTAAGTGATCAGAAACAAATGTTCCTCACTCCATCTTCAAAGATTACAACTTCTTCCTCAATAACAACTTATTTACCAAGGACTTGACTGATAAATACCTCCCAGTGTTTTCCACAATGTAGAGGTAGTCTTCTCTTCATGCACGTTCAGGAGAATAGAGTCTGCCAAACAGAGTCTTATCAACCCTTTTTCTTTTCGATTTTCGAGATCCAAATGTTCTTGCTTCATGGATGTAGGTTTCATTCTAGACATAACAATCCAAAGATCATGATCCACCAACAGGTCTTCCATTTTAAGTTTCCACAACTCAAAATTGCTTCCGTTGAATTTCTTAATTTCAATCCTTCTAGACGTACTTGTTGTTGCCATCTTAATCTATAATTAGAAAAATTCAAGACTTCTACAAAACTCCCACTGAACATAAATTGACACAAAAATCCAATCTACCCACAAGGATAACATAACTGGCTAGGCTCTAATACCACTTGTTAGGAAAAAATTCAATAGCGGAACAAATTTTTGTAATGCCAAGTATCAGAGGAGAAGAGAGATATGTCTTTTAATGTTTACAATTATAGTTCATTAAGGCACACATGAAAGAAATAAAAAAACTGAGAAACAAACAAATAACACAATTGACACTAGATTTACATGGGAAAACCCTTACGGGAGAAAACCCACCACACCAAAGAAAGATCACTTGTATTACAATAATCAAATTACATACAAGTTACAGTCTCTAATGTTTAGATGACAATTCTATATCGCCAACATTTCCCTGATCAACCTTGTATCGAATTACCCTGTTATAATGCATTCAAAACAACATACAATGGAATTCACTCACTAATCATTCGTCTAACCAACCAGCCCAGACCCTCGACCAAACTCTTCATCCATAGCTCAAGCTATCTATTCGTTTCCCACAAGAAAATGGTCACAACAGTTCAACTGTCCAATCGGTTTGTATTATGTATCACTCATTGGTCCAAGACAACATGTAGGACAAACACTTGGTCAACCAATTTCAACTCTATCGCTAATCGGTGAGACAATAGAATGTGTTGAACTGATGTTAGAATTTCCATAGACTATCACACATGACACTGAATCCTATCGCTTAGACTTAGACTTCAGTGAAGTCTCCTCGATCTTCAGGATCATCGGCAAGACAATCGCTATCACCAACACACTGGGAAGTCACACCGAACGCTCATGTCTCCCTGATGACCCAATGAACACTAAACTACACATATCGGCAAGAGTCACGCTGATCATTCACCAAGAGACGATCCATTGGTGAGAGAAACACCATCGACAGGAGATCAGGAGGTCAGACCGACAACATAAGTCTCCCTGACGCTTCCATCACCAAGAGTCTCCTTGATGATCTTCATCACCCAAACATCTGCCATTAGAATTAGATAGTAATGCCACTCCAACTGTTCTAGTCATGCCGATATCGCCAATACAACCATAGGGTCATGCTGACGTTGCCAAGACTTCTGCTGTCAGAGTGAGTTTGGAAACTCACTCCGATAGATCATGTCACGCTGATGAATTCCATCGGTAAGATTGGTCCAAGGTCACAGCGATCTGATCTTCCAAGACAGTTTCTCGTCACTAAGACATTTCAAGGGTCTCAATGATACTGCTCTTTTAGGAGTTCCATGTCAGTAAGGATTTAGGCACTTTTTCCAACAGATTTTTCATCTTGAAAACTATCCATATGCTTCTTGATTTGTATAGCTACTAGAGTGAATTTATCTAAATTTTACCTTTGAGGCCAGAAAATTCATTTAGGAAGAAAAAAGTAAGACATATGATCAAAGGATCAAACCTAAAGTTGTACTTGGTTTCCTTTGTTATTTTCAAGTTCTCCATCACCTATTCTCTCTACAACTCACATAGATCAGCATTGGAATTTTCCTTCACTATTTGATGTGTGGTGTGAATTGTTGTGGCGGTGGTGGAGCCTTCCTTATTTGTGAAATAGATTTTTTATGAAATGACCATTGATGCATACCGGACCCCAAGATCAATTATATCTTTTAATGTTAGGGTTATCTTATCAAACTTAGCACTATTGAGTTCCATAATAGTTTCACTCTTTATAGATTTCAACAGTAGAGTTGGTCAAGAGGAGCAAAGACCAATAACTGCTCTAATAGAATCCTTTGTGATCAAGTAGGGTTTGTTTAACCAAATAAAATCATCATAAATATGTCTCAAGATGATTTAGACCCATTCCTTACTTTTACAAAAGTTGAGAAAGTCTTTCTAGATGTCTAACCCTTTTGCAACAATATTCCCATACTTTGGCTTATATCCTCCATTCTCATTTAGTAGCACATACCAAACCATTTCAAACAAAGAGGTATGTTTAATTTCTTTCAACTAAGCATTAATTCAAATTATTATGTCTTCATAGTACCCAATGCCCACTAGAACTTTTGAAAATGTGCCATATTTTTCTACCTCCATTTCTTTGAAAGGAAATTTCTTGTATTTGGGCCTTGGCCTTTCATTAATATCAATGATAGTTGGTGTAGCCATGATACTGCTTTCTGATACTAAGGTTTTATAAACAAAACCAAAAAAGTACTTGTGAAAATTATCGTTAGGGTTTGATTTGCAGCACACAAAGAGTTTTCTTCTCTTCCTCCTTAGCACTTGCACACATTTGATATCTTTGAATGAGACCACTTTGAGATTAAATATGCTTCATACCAACCCTAATCGCTCCATATTAAATACCTTTCTTAGTTCTTGACATTTTCAAATTTTTATTGTCAGTGATATCATAGAGCACCATAATCCATCATGAAACTTTTGTAGAAGGTGTGATTGCTTCGAAAACATAACCAAACAAGTCCATATTAATATTTACCATTATGCTAAAGTTTTCATCATCTCATATATTTTAGGGGTTTAACAGGATCTTCAATTTTAACCCCCCCTGGGTCAATACACCCTTTTAGTTATTAGAGGACTCATCTACACCATGTTGAGGTACAAATTAATTCTTCATTTCAATTTCTTCTTTCTTCTTCCAAAATTTGTTCATCTCCTTCCTTTGTTGAATAATTTTAGGATTTTTTTGAGGAGAAGAAGATCTTACACTCTTTCTCTTGCAGACTATAGAAATGTGTCATAATTTATTGCAATTATATCAAGTGATACTATCTTGCGGAGAAGAATTGATTCTTCTCACATTAGATCTACAATAAAAAACCCTATGAAAAAACTTATTGCATGTGTAGAAATAACCATATAAATATTTAGGGGTCATAGCCTTAATCCTTTACGGCCTAAAGGATTTTTGACTCATATTGCTTCTGCATTCAACTACCTTATGACCAAACTTATTACAAGCATAGAAATTACCATTGAATTTGGTAGGAGCAATTTTTTTGGGGGCATGCTCTATAAAGTTTTTATTCTTGTTCCAGTAAAGAATGAATCCACCTTCTCTCTTTTTGTCATGATTTATCTTTGCATCTTCAAAGGATGTCTCCTTAGGATTTTCTATGCAGAATTTCTCTTATATCATTTCATATTTTCCTCTTTCTTTGAAGTTATCATATAGGTTTGTAGATGCACTAGATATAGGAATTTTCCCTTTTTCAAAACCAAGTCCGAATTTATCATTGGATGGATTTTGAGAGTTAATAAATTCATTAATAATTTCAGTACTTCCTCTTAGTTTTAAACCTTTGTCAATTTTCTCTTTTACCTTTTCAAGTTCTTTTCTTAGGGATGCAATTTCTTCCTCAAACTTTAATAATTCAATAATTTTGTCATTGACCTTGATATTCAGGCAATCCCGAATCCTTTCCTTCTTCAACTTTGAATTTTAAATTTGAGATCACATCTTCAATTTCTTTGGCTTTCATTTCACATCCATTGCCTCCTATTTGAGCTTTTAGTTTTCTAATTTCTTCTTTAGATTCTTTAACTTTTACCTTCAATTTATCTATTGTCCCTTTTTATTTTTTCAGCATGCACTCATATTTTAAAATTTTCAACCTTTCTTCATCTAGATCTTCAAGAGAAAACCAAAGTTCTCTTTCAAACTCTAATTCAAAATATTTCGGATTTATGTCTCAACCTTCAAGTTCCATTGATTCTAGACCTGGTTCTAGAATAAACATATCATTGATTTCTACAATAGACCCCATGTGTTCAAGAGTAAGGTCAAACTTAGCTGTTAAGCTTCTCAAGGCACTTGCCATTTGCAGATTAACAACACATCACAATAACTGAAAATAAAAAAAGAGAAAACATGAATTACATAGAGACACCAAATTTTTTATGTGGAAAACCTAATGAAGGAAAAACCATAGTGAGGATTAGCTCACAATATGTGTAGCTCACTGCTAACAAGAAGTACAATGTTTTGAGGATCACTACTTATGGACTTGTAGACTAATGTATACAACCTTAGAACAAGATACAAAGGACCTGATAAGACTCACTATCTCAGAGTAGGATACATGAAAATTTGATTGATAAATTTGATTATGAACTACTATGAAGAAGCATCTAACACATGCTGATGTTGTAGTCACTATTTCACACAATTAGCCCTTTACACTGATTTTAGAAACTTATCTTTGTCATTCTTCTCTACCGCTAATCACTATCAATCATCACCTTCACAAGTGAATTTGATCTTCTATATATATCCTTCACAACAACTCAAAAAATTTATTAGGTTATCTCCAATATAACCTTTAGAAGAAACACTTGATATCTCACTGGTCGGCTCCAATTATGTATAATATTTGCAAGATAAAAAATTGTGGATTAGAACATAGTATTCTAGATCCAAACATATAACATATTCTAAAAAAAAAATTAACTAATCAAGATCAACCATTGATAACAAATATAAGTCTGTCGGCCCAAATAATGATACCACTGCCAAAACTACCATCTATTCACCTTTGCACTCCTAAGGAGAGAACAAACATATAATGCAAAATAAGGAGTAGGCATTGTAGTTTATGGACAATATCTCCTCAACCTTCTCCTAAAGAAACTTATCATCATATGTTGGCACAAGAGTGGAAACCCATTGAATATGCATAAATAGAGAAATCCAGATAGATTGTAGCACATTGTTATTCAAAAAATAAACTTGTGGACCATCACAAAACTTGATACTGCTAAGTAGTATGTCAAAACACAAATGGACATATTCACATAATTGAAAGACCAATACTTCAAACCAAAGGAATGCAGATCATTCTAGTAAGCCTTCATCAACATAGTACTCTATCAGAGTGCAAACTGAAACACTATTACTTGTAACTTTCACTGTAGAAGGTGTAATGAATTGATTTCTTAGATATGGAACATTCATAACTTGAACTACATATCATCTTAACCACAAGACAAAATCTTGCACAATGGAAAGATGTGGACCAAAATACTAGACTTTGTCTTAGAGTCTTCACTATGAATGTCTTAGAGAAACTTTTACACCCTGTCTTTATGTGTGGCACACCAAATTAGGATGATATCATAGTAGGCATTCTAGAAAAATACTGGAACAAGTGTACCCACTTTCACACATAACACATAGATCACCATTCTTCCTTATATTGCTCTATAGACACACATTAACTAATATCAAATATGCAACAACTACTTTTGGTGTATGTACATACTTCAACAACACATCTTACATCAATGACAACCCATATTGGGTTGAAACCAATGAAAACACTTATTGCCAACAAGAGGAACATGACTTAGGTAGATGTGTGGTGGCTTTGATAGGAGAGAAATGTAGCCAGATCCCTACTCACATCAAAAGGGATGAACCATGCATTCATAAAATAAATGAGGGATTAAATGGATGCACATTGAGCCTTGAGAGAGACTTAGTATTATAGGTGGCTATACGATAAGGTAGTGTTATTAGTAGAGAGTGAAACTACATATGTAAAACATTCGAGTGCTTGTTTAGGAGCATTAGGGTCAAGATTAGTGCTTATGGGTTTGTTGAAGTGAGGGATATGACCACCTTCACCATGTACACCTCCACAAGTGTGGGATATAGTGGGAGATATATATGATGGGATATGGTCATGGAATTATGATGATGTCCTTTTCCACTATGTATTTGCATTTTTGAGACATACTCATAATGATGTATCAATGATTTTGATATACTATACATACCATTCATTTTAAATTGTATATAGAGAATAATTTTGGTGCAATGTAACATTTGTATGATGACATTTTGATATGATTTTTATTATGGATGTTGATAAAAATACAAATCTATGTCACACTTTTGTAAAGGAAATGACAAATACTACAAATTTTCAATTTCAACCACATAAAATGACCTTTAAATTTTGAATTTCAAAATGATGTAAACTAATGAAATGTATAACTCTTGATGAAGTTTACACTTGTAATTTTTAATTTAAAAAATGGTTGATAATTTTGTTTAATAAATTTAAGAGAAAAATTTGAACTGTTGAAAATTTTAGAAAAAACTGAGGTCGATGGGATGTCACCAAGAAAAGAACAAATAAATTTTCCCCCTATTTTTTCCCCAAATAGCTAATTTAATATCTAGTGCATGGATTTTGTTTTTATAACAATTTAAAGTGAAACTTCACTAAAAGGTCATAATTTTTATGGGATTTCAAATTTTGTTTATTTTTTTCTACCATTAAAAAAATAAATTGTACCCTTTTGGAGAGAATTCCCTCCTCTAGTGCATCATATATTTTTAAATTTACTTGAATATGTTTAAATATATATTTTAATTTCTAATTAGTCTCATGTTTGATTATTTAAACCTACTTATTATAAATTTTAAAAAAATCATAATAAAACTAATCAAAATATCATTTTTTTGGATTCTAGAATCTCAGCTCTATAAAAAGGTTTTTCTTAAAATTCATGAAATTACCCCTAGTTGGAGAAATTCAGAGTTGAAGTTTTTTTTTGAATTTTCTCCAAAAGAGCAACCACCTAGATAGTTTCAGTCGAAACACTTTCACCTACAATCTTACACATAAATTTAGTTGCATTTAAAATTTGCAATGAAAAAATATTTAATTTATATTTTAAATTAAAAGGGTTTCACCCAAAACTATATGCACCATGTATATGGCACATGGTTTCAAGAAAAAATATTTTTCCTGAAGCAGTTTAGAGAGAAACTATTTCGATCGAAACAATTTAGGGAAAAATTGTTTCACTTGAAATTGTTTAGTTGGCTGAAAGTATCACTTAACTTTGTGCTTTTACCTATGTATATAGTTGATATGGTTGTACATGTGTTTGTGATACATGAATTTATGATTATGATGTATGTGTTCATGGTTGGATATGTGTTTGATCTTGAAAAAATCTATAGCCATTTTTTATTTCAACATATTTTTATAATGTTTTCTTTCCTCATGCTTATGTTATATTTTGGATATAATTTTTAGAATGCGTTTAATAATGAAACATGACTTATGATTGGTTGATTTCTAATCACTCCTTTGAGCTAGAAAATGATGATGGTAGAAAATTGTATTAGTGAAGAAATGAAAGGTGATAGTGATTGATGATATGGAAATAGACATGGTATGAAATTTAGGGTAAGTGCAAGACGTGGGTCCATTTTTTTGCCAAAAAACTGGAAGTGTTTTTGTTGAAAATAAAAGTTTGTCATAGTTGGAGTAAAAATTTGAAGAACTTACACATAAAACCTTAAGGTAATTCAATAATATGAAATGCTATATTTTTAGTCTAGTTTTAAAACATGTAATTTATTCTAATAACTAGATTATAAAATATGTACAAAAATATTTTTTAAAGTCACATTTTTAGGCCCATAATATGTATATGTATGCCAAACATAATTTGACCTAAATAAAAATAATTTTCTAATTCATTTTGGGGAAAGATGTGTATTATAGTGAAGTTTGATGAGCATATTTTTTAATAATTTTTTCCATTTTTTTAAAATTATTATTTTATTGGCCCTAATTGCTATTTTTGAAAACCCTTCATGTATGACAAACATAATATGAGATAAACCAATCATATGATGATTATTATTATTTTATTGTGTAAAGAATGATGTTTAGATTGATGACATAATTTTTTTTTTTTTAAAAATAAAATTTATTAAAACAATACTAATACCTAACATTTCAAGTTTATGGACCACTTTCCTCATAAATTAATTAATAAATAGAAAAAAATGTCTAATCATAAAAAATTACATATTTGCAAACTAGACATTGTCATCTACACCGGGTTTTAATTTCATAAAAAAAATCTAAAAAAGAGTCATGAGCCATATTATTAAAGTTAGTTTTTCTCTTGCTATTTTCATGGCATTGTATTTGCAGGTCCAAAATTGAGGGTTGGGTTTCCAAGCCTTAAACAAAAGAAAAATAATGAGTTTCAAATTTTATGAAATGTGTAATCGCTCCAAAACACGTACCCATAATGTGAATAGAAATGGGAACCCATTTTAAAATGAAAGTGTGTGCCCACTTTAAAACGGGTACCCATTTTAAAAATGAAAGTGTGTATCGACTTTAAAATGGCTACCCATTTTAACAATGAAAGTGTGTACCCGCTTGATGTAGAGCAAGGGAATAAAATAGAATATTGAAACCATATTTCACAACAATGGGTTCATTGTCATCTCAAGGTTCAGTGATAAACATGATAGGGAAGACTTCTACACATTGACACTATTGGTCACTTGCTCTTTTGTCCCTTCAAGGATGGGAAGCATCTCTACAATATGGAACAACATGTGGTGATGGGACAATGATGCTACAAACTTTTCACAAGGGGTTAGATAACTGCAAACATATGGGAACAAATCAATAGTGGCAACATTCCTAAGATAATCAACTATCCTATTCACATAGAGTGTTAACATCAACCAATGATAGGAAATGAAAATCTAGTGGATCTAGTGGCCTTCATTGTCCGCCTTCCACCTATCTCAACCTTCATCAAACACAAATCAATGACACAATGCCAAGTTTCTGGACAATCACAATGAGGGTCTTTTGACTGTAAACAAGCCAACATGCAACCTTCTGTCATTTGTTTCCCCTTCCAAACATGCACACCTAGGCCCAAAATATTTCAAAGTGTTAGAAAACATCAAAATAGAATTAACTATAGAGTTTCATTACCAGATCATGGAGGAAACACAAGTAAATGCATTTTATATGCCCATTGTAACCCTAGGTAGGGTTTCCGGTCAGTTTCACTAAGATGTTGATATCTTTCTCAAACCTTAATGGATTTCAACCAAATCAAAAGAATATTAAAGGTAAGAGATCCCTTCACAACATACAAATAACCTTTAGTCCGTACAACATGACAAAAATCAGAGAAATGTAGGAAAACATAGATTTCAACATGCAAGAATGGTATTTATTCTTGAAAATATTAATCCAAACTTCTCCTTTGATATTACAAGGCTTATTTAATTTTTTACAACCATATTCTAACTACCTCTAACCATATTTTGGTTATTGACTTAACAAATCATCAGTTTACACTTTCTACAAAATGTAGTTTGTGCAACTTTGACAACAATTACATTTTTGAAGTACTTTGTACCTAAAGACTCAACAATGACTCCAAATGACATGACATGGCATAAAAAAGACCTTATTACATGAAATAGACACTCATATTACCAAAAACCAAAAATTCACTACATAAAACCAAGGGTACACCTAACACCAAGGGTGCCCCTGCACCATACTCCCTAGAGGAGAAAAAGAACTCAAGTCTCACTTGAGTTGAGATATTCTACAGTATAACCATGCTTTATTATGTCACTTTCATACATCCAAGTGGAATCCTCATGAGGCAGACCCTTCCACTTGACTAGATACTGAAAATAGACTTGCTTTCTTGTCCTTTTGAGTTCCTTGGTGTCTATAATACACTCCAACTCCAGAGGTTTTCTTGGTGGAAGATATATGACCCACTCAACATATGAACCTACATGTGAAAATTCTCCTAGATCATCACTGATTTCTCCCTTGTATGGATCCAAATCAACAACATTGAAAATGGGAGATATACCAACCCCTTGAGGGAGTTCAACCTCATAAGTATTATTAGAAAATTTATGAACTATCTTATAGAGACAAATCTTCTTCATGTGAAACTTAGAATACTACCCCTTAGGATACCTTTTCTTTCTAAGATGAACCAAAACCAAATCACCCACCTTGAAGTCCACTTCTGTTCTTTTTGCATTTGCCCTTAGCTTATACTTATCCACATTGTTTTGAAGGTGTTCCCTGACCTGCTGCTGAATCTCTTGCATTGCCACAAAATGTTTTTCCCTCTCAACACTTGGCCTTTCCATACCACTGATATTCCTCAATTCAAACACCCCTCTAGGCTCCAACCCATAGACAACTTCAAACGGGCTCTTCCCAATGCTCCTGTTCATGGAATAATTATAAGCAAACTCAGTTTCAGGAAAAAGAAGAACCCACTGAGTTGAATGCTCTTTGGAGAGGCATCTTAGAAGGTTTCCTAAACTCCTATTTACCACTTCAAGTTTCCCATCAGTTTGTGGGTGATAAGTAGAACTAAATCTCAAATTAGTGCCTAACGTCTTCCACAAGGTTCTCCAAAAATGATCAATAAACTTACTATCCCTGTCTAATAAAATTCTAAGAGGAAAAAAATGGATTCTTACCACCTTTTGAAGAATATACCTGCTATGTACGAAGCGTCATTAGTACTTTTGCAAGGTATAAAGTGATCCATATTAGAAAACCTATCAACAACAACATACACTAAGTCAAAACCTCTTTGTGTCCTAGGTAACCCCATCAAAAAAACCATACTTATGGATTACCAAGGCCTATTGGGAATAGGAAGATTTTGGTATAACCTTGCATTGGTGCTACAAATGAAGTCATTTCGGATTATTGCTGCTACAAGGCTGCCTATAACTTGTATAAATTTCTTTAAAATCTGCATCTTCAAGATACATTCCTTTCAAAGAATCAAGTCCCATGCTTTGTAACTTAATTTTTTGTACCATTAGAGCCCTTCTACTCAATGCATCTACCACTTTGTTAGATTTCCCCTTCTTATGCTTAATGGGAAAAGTGAAACCTTGCAAATACTCAACCCATTTAACATGCCTATGACTAAGTTTATCTTGACTATTCAAAAATTGGAGTGCATGATTATCAGTGTACAATATAAACTCCTTAGGAAGTAGATAATTTCTCCATTTCTTTAATGCTTGCACCATTGCATAATTTCAAGGTCATAGGAAGAATACCTCTTTTTTGCTTCATTCAATTTCTCACTAAAGAAGGTAATAGGCCTATTTTCTTGACTTAACACAACACCTAAGACATGGCCACTTGCATAAAATTCAATTGTAAAGACCTTATCAAAACTAGGAAAATAAAGTATAGGCTACTAAGCTACCCTCCTTTTCAAATATTCAAAACTCCTATCAGCCTAACTGACCAAACAAACTTCTTCCTTTTATGACCCTTATTGGTATCAATCATTGGAGCACAAACATGACTGAAAAATATAATAAATTTTCTATAAAATATAGCTAAACCATAGAAACTCCTTACCTCAACAATTGATTTGGGATTAGGCCAACTTAAAGTGGCCTCAACCTTGCTAGGTTCCATCTTCAAGGCACCATTTGTAACCACAAAACCAATATATACCAACTCTGTTTTCAAGAACTCACACTTCTTCAAGTTTATCATTAGTTTCTCTTCATGTAATATTCTCAAAACCAAATCCAAATTGATTCAGGAGCATCCTTGGTTCTTGGCAATCTTGCATCAACCAAAAATATTTTCATTCAGTTTTGTTCTTGTTCAGTTCTTTTCCAGTTCAAGTTGGTAGATCTGGTATTTCTTCATGTTTACTCACCAAACCTCATGGATCTATGGTTTCATCATGCACATGTTCAATTTACTTATTCCAAGTTTTCAACTCGATTGGATCTTTTTCCGGAAAGTTATTGCTTTCGGATTAAGTGATAGTTTTTTGGAATTGTCCCCAAAATTATTTCAAACCTAACAGCTAGTTGGATCGATCACGGATCTCTCCCGTAAGTTGCAAATCCTCTTAGTGTGTTTAAATTTGTCCCTTGGAGTGTCCCCGACCTTAATTTTAGGTCCACGCTTCATCATGTGAATCTACCATGGAAGAAATTCAAATTTGAGGCCGACCTATTCTTGCCCATGTTACATTTCCTTCATCAAAGATTGCAATGATCTTTGGCTGATGCAGATGTTTCTTGACCTGTGGATATGGTATAAAGCTTGTAATGAATCATGAGAATAGAAATAAATCAAGATCAAGTAGATTAAGAAGAATATAGAGTTTGATCTATAGGATTTTTGCTCGCATATATGCGCACTGTATTTTGAGCATGTTGTAATCAGGCCTATGCACCGAATGTATAAGCCTAGATGTGACCGACTGTATGTAATTGAATTTTCTGATAATAATAATGTTCACATCTGAATTTTCCTCCAATTTTCGTGTTGCTTCTATTGTGTTACTCTTGTTGCACGGTCCAGATTTTTCTCTTTGAGGACCCTCGTTTTGTGTCTACACCAGAATAATATCGGAGCAAGATTCATTCCTTGTGAGATCGTCAGAGTTTGCGCAGTCCTATTGAATATTTTTAGTTGGGTGGCCAATTGAAGATTCGACTTGCAGCTACAGAGGACTTGTGTAAATATGGAAGGAAGAAGAAATGGTAGAGGAAATGGAGCGCATGGAAATGTAGACCCATCTATAATGGAAATGTTGAGAGGAATGACTGCTAGATTAGAAGCAGTCGAAAAGACCTAGAGGAGCGGTTGACCAGTTTTGCAAAGGTTGAGAGAAGAGCGAATATTTTTAGTTGGGTGGCCAATTGAAGATTCGACTTGCAGCTGCAGAGGACTTGTGTAAATATGGAAGGAAGAAGAAATGGTAGAGGAAATGGAGCGCATGGAAATGTAGACCCATCTGTAATGGAAATGTTGAGAGGAATGACTGCTAGATTAGAAGCAGTCGAAAAGACCTAGAGGAGCGGTTGACCAGTTTTGCAAAGGTTGAGAGAAGAGCAGTTGCTGATAAACATCAAGAAGTGTAGTTTCATGAAGGAAGAGTTGGTATATCTAGGATTTGTGATATCTGTGAATGGATTGAAGATGGATCCTGAAAAGGTAAGAGCTATTATTGAATGGCCTACACCTGAAAGCATTGGAGAGGTAATATAATTTCATGGATTGGCTAGTTTCTACCAAAATTTCATTAGGAATTTCAGTTCTATTTGCAGTCTTATGACAAAAACCATGAGAGAAGATAGGAAGGATTTTAGATGGACATAAAAAGCATATAGAAGTTTTGAGTTGTTGAAACAAAAGGTGACTAAGTAGCCTGTATTGGATTTACTAGATTTTAGTAAGGTATTTTAAGTAGATTGTGATGCAAGTGGAAATGCAATTGGAACAATATTAGGTCAAGAAGGAAGACCAATAGCCTATTTTAGTGAAAATTTGAATGATGGTAGGAGAAGGTATTTAGTATATGATCAAGAGTTCTATGCAATAATTGAAGCTTTGAAGAAGTGGAGACATTACCTGTTATCTAAGGATTTTCTGTTGTATACGGATCATCAGGCATTACAATATTTGAACAGTCAAGGTAAGTTGAATCAAAAACACATGAGATGGGTAGAGTTCTTGCAAAGTTATACTTTTGTTTTGAAGCATACGAGTGTAAAGTAAAATAGAGTTGTTGATGCTTTGACTAGGAGAAGGAATTTATTGGCACAAATGAAAGTGGAAGTATTAGGCTTTGATGATGTAATGCCCCACCAAGTAACCCTAAAAGAAGTTGTAATTAACGTCTTAAGCGAACCAATTTTTTTTTTTTTTTAAAGTGCATTTAACATACACATTCACTTACTAATTAACAACAACCTCTAAGGCTACAAGGTTAGGATTACTTAAACCCACACATACATATTACATATAACCATAGCCTTATGAATTTTATGAAATAACATCATACATCATAAAAATACCACGTAATATAATAAGATAATCAACCAAGATACAATCTCATAAACATTATCTTAAACCAATAGTTACATCACTCATTCCCAGAATGAGGCAATAGTATAAATGTCTTACAATTACATAACTCCACCTCTTACAAAAGAGGGATAAAGTAACCTATACAAACATAAATATTACAATGCAAGAAATTACAACAAGAACCGCGAGCTATCCATCTGGATGTCTCGCCACCAAGTACTGAAGATTGATGGGGACCCAACGGTTTTGGTGCATGTTCCACCCTACCAACGTGGTACCCGAAGGCCCACCCCCCATGCTAGGAGATAGTAACCAAGTAACATGGACAAAGATTCTACTACCTCTAACCAAAGGCAGATTCAAACTGACTCATACTGTTATAACCAACCAAATGAATTAACAAGTACAACTCATTCACCATACAAGTACGAATCAAGTACAACTCAACTACAATACAAGTACAAATCAAATACAATACAAGTACAAATCAAGTACAATACAAATACAACTCCAACATCACTGACATAGGTCACATTGCTTCCAGACATAAAATAGATCAAGTATGTTCAAATAACCATACACATAAAATAATTAACAATAGTTGTCATAGATAGAGTGTCATCACAAGGTTTGTCATGAGATCTCCTCTGGGCATTCTTCATAGGCTCTGGCACAAGTAATCCTGGTGACCTCAATCGAATCCCGGCACTCATACTCACTCATGCGGAATCAACTACCTCTCGCAAGAACTAGATAGTTGATATTGGCATTCCAAGCCTTTCCACTCATCCCAAGTCTAAACAAGCCCCTGTGTCTATGAGTGAGGTAAAATTATCTTGATTAGTGAGAAGTTAGTCCTAATATTCTAAGTACATTATTTTAATTATCACTTGTTTAAATCACTCCTGAAGGTTATCCAGTTTGCCTTTTTGGGCTCTGACGCTTAACAGAAGCCACTCTTCTATTCGACAACACACACCCAAACAATCCACCAAGGGAACCACAAGTGCATACCAACTAGGCATCATAATCCACTCCAACACAAGGAGGATGCAAATAATAGAACTCACTCCAAACATCTTGGAGGCAACAAACACATAGTCCACTCCTTTCATAGGAGGTAACAAGATGAAACCACATAACAAGGTCACTCCATACAAAGAGGCACGAATCCCATAATCCGCTCATAAACCAAGGAGGTGCAAACATCCCCGTTCGTGAAAACTGGGTAAAACTGAGAAGATGCTATGCACTACCCAAGGGGAAACAACTAGATGGCATAAAGATTCAACAACCCTTATCTTCTAAGATCTTCTGGAAGACTTATAATTTAGGACTAACACTAAATCCCAAAACCAATAATGCAACTTGACGACATAGCAACAAAAGCATTCAAATCATCAATCAAATCTAATATTTGGATTTCCTAAATCCATACTCATTCAATAGGTAGTGTTGACAAAGTTAAAGACATGATAAGTAGATCATCTAAAATAATCATAACCTCTGTTTCCCTTTTCATTATTGGAAATCTAAAACAATTAAACTTACTTCCCTTTACTAAATACAAAGAATTAAATCCTTTAAGATAAGCATGAGGAAGATACTACTTTTGGATATACTAAATCCATATCTCTTTCATAATCCAATCACAATGATTCAATTAATCTAGATAGAAATTAATAAATAACATAATTGATTGCTTCATCAATAAAACAACTTCTTAATTACTTTTAAATCGACACAAATCCATGCAAGTAAACTCTTTCCATTTCCTAACCAAATCTTACATCTCATTCAATTTTCTATTTAACACATTCAATCACTTTAATATAATAACATATTGTTTCTCTGTCCATTTTCCATATACACTAATCAATCCAATTTTAAATCTCTATTCAATAATATATTGCATTCTTTAAATCAAGTATTTAACTCTTTCAATTAAACTTTAACAAGCCATTTTAAAATAAACAATAATTTCTCCATACGTTTATAATATTAATTCCACTAATCAAATATACAAATTTTATTTAAAATAATATAAATAAATATAATACTTTAGTATTATAAATTATAATATAAAATATTATTAAATAATATTTTAATATTATAATAACAATACCTAAAATATTAATATTTATAAATATCAATTTATTATTATTTTATTTTCAAAGTAGCCATGGGAAAATAATTTAATAGCAGTCTCATGTTTCAATCATAACTCAAAAACTACAATCTGGGTATTTACGATTTTTGGATAGGGGTAAAAAAATTTCAAAATGCAAAAACCTTTTAAATTTCCTGAAAACCCAGTTTGTGAAAGTGAAGTTATAGGCGACGCAATCATACCATTTTACCATGAAAATTATAACTATACTGCAGATTTTAAAATCCGTTTTTTAATAATAAACAGAAGGTTTCATTTTCTAAAAACATTCTAAATTCATTTTTCAATCTCTATGTTTAATTTCAATAACAACAAAATCGATTTCTCCAATTAATTTAAATTCAACTAAGGTTTTCACAATTTTCATTCAAAAATTTTCACAAGCAAAGGCTATAACTTTGTTTAATTCTTTTCTTCTAATATCAAATTTATTTTCTAAAATAGATTTAACAAACAAATCTTTAATCATTACTATTTTAAAGAAAACAATCAAGAACAATAAAACACAAAGAGGAAAACCTGGTACAAGAAGCTACAGGAAGAGATGAATTTCTGATGCAAGCTTCCTCCAAAGATTTCCTGGATTTTCTTCAATCCTCCAAATAATTCAATCCAAAATCCAACAAATGCAAACAATCTTTCCTTCAATCAATTCTACAATCAAACTTTCTTCAAACCCTTGTGCAAAATTTCCAAAATTTCTTCCCTGCTGTAAAAATGTATTTTTTTCTAAATCTCTTTCCTTTCCCCTAAAATTAAAACGTGTATTCTTATAAATCAAAAATACCTAATCCAACCCTAATTCACATTACATGCAAATTAGATATTTCAATTTTAATTTCAATTTTCAATTTCAATTTCACTTTCAATTTCAAATTTTAATTTCAATTTCAATTTCACTTTTCAAAAACCCACTTTCAATTTAAAATGCAATTTGAAATAATAAATTAATTTCCAAAGTTGCAACCAATTTCCAAATAAACATTTAATTACAATTTCTAATTTAATTCTCACACGTTGGAATTAAATTCCAAAATTAATTCTAATTCTTTTATTTCCTTTCATTCTCTTGCATCACGTTTAATTAATTAATTTAATTATTTAATAACTAAACTCAACCCCCTTGGATTAAATTTAATTAATTAAATAATTTAAATATAATTAATTAATTTAAATATAAACTTTTATCCACATTGCATTATTTAAATTAAATAACCATCAACATGATTTAAATGCAATTATTCTAAATATCTATTTCTAAATCAAGAATTCTTCAGAATTAAATAACATCAAAGCAAGACAAACAAAGAATCGACACACACAACTGACGACACACTAAGGCTAGGGTGTAAACTTGACACATTTTACGTAGCTACTATCTCCCGTTCAACTTAACCATTGGATTGACACGCTCAAACCTGTGAAACCAGGTGGAGTCGATGTCATGTACCTGCAATTCTGCAACCAAGTAAACAATATCATACAATATATCCAACATATATAATACACACCGTGAAAAAGGAATTACGGATTCGTAGGGCACTCGCAAGCGAGTGATGCGAAACCGTCCTCTTCACCAATACACTCATTGAAACTGACACTTCCATCATAATCTAGTAATCTCATAATAACATATCATGTTAACTCTACAACATCATTAATCCATAATGCAAATGAAACAATAATCAGATAACTACATCCCACAATAATAGTTGTCGCTCAATAGTAGCGATCAAAACATCATAACAAAATGTATCCAGTATCAAAGTAATTGCAACCAAACATAGCATAAAGCAATTTGAACAAGAATCAAAACAGAGGGGTATTATAGATGACTTGAAGAACTTGTATGAGAAAGGCTTGGATTTTGCAAAACCTTGGAGAGCATGTAAAGAACCAGTTTTAGAGGATATGTCATTGGTTGGATTATTTAATTCAAGGTGATATATTGTTCAAAGGAAATCAGTTGTGTATACCCTGAAGTTCAATGAGAGATAACTTGGTAAAAGAAAAACATAGCGGAGGATTGGTAGGACATTTTGGAATTGATAAAACAATAACATTGGTGAGTGATAATTAATTTTGGCTACAAATTCATAAGGATGTCAAGAAATTTATGCAGAGTTGTAGAATTTTTCAAGTTGCAAAAGGGAGTAGTCAGAATGTGGGATTGTATAAACCTTTAACAATACTCGAAAGACCTTGGGAGGATATTAGCATTGATTTCATACTTGGTTTTCCTAAGACATAGAGAGGTAATTATTTTGTATTTGTAGTGGTTGAATTTTTTTCTAAGATGGCACATTTCATACCTTGTAAGAAGACAACCGATGCAGTACATGTAGAAGATTTATTTTTTAAGGAAGTGGTCAGATTGCATGGATTACCTAGGAGTATTGTTTTAGATAGAAATATAAAGTTTGTTGGTTATTTTTGGAAAACACTTTGGAAGAAGTTGAAGATAGATTTGAAGTTCAGTTATACTTTTCACCCATAGATTGATGGAAAGATAGAGGTAGTAAAGAAAAGTTTGGGAAATTTGCTGAGATGTTTGGTTGGAGAGAAAATCGGAAGTTGGGATTTAATCCTTGCTCAAGTAGAGTTTTCCTACAATAAATCAATAAACAAGAGTACATGAAAGAAATTTTTTGAGATTGTTACTGGAGTTCATCCTAGAGGTATATCAGAATTGTGAGACATCAGTAGAAAAGATAAAAGGAGTGCATAAGTAGAGGAATTTGCAGACCATATGAAGAAAGTGCATATTCAAGTGAAGTAGCATTTGGAAGACATGAACTAGAAGTATAAGGAACAAGCAGATGAATAGAGGAGACATAAGGAGTTAGAAGTTGGAGATGAAGTGATGGCATATTTGAGGAAGGAAATATTTCCAGTTGGCATGTACAATAAGCTGAAGATGAGGAAGTTTTGACCTTGTAGGATTTTGAAGAAATTTGATTTAGGAAATGCATATGAAGTAGAGTTACCAGATGGCATGGGTATTTCACCTATATTTAGTGTTGCATATCTTCATTAGTACCAAGAAGCAGAGTTCAGTGAGGAAAATAAAGAAAAATTGGAAGAACAACTTCCTAAACAACAATCAGATGAGAGAGAAGAAATTTTGGATGATAGAGATGGAAGGAAAACTCATGGAAGACAATACAAAGAATATCTTGTGAAATGGAAGGGTACAATAGTGGATGATTCTTCTTGAATTTATTAGGATGAGGTAGACCATATTGGTTTTCCTTAAGCCCTAGAAAAGTGAGGGACTCACTTTTCAATAACCCTTGATGTCTGATGTAGGAGCATCCTTGGTTCTTGGCAATCTTGCATCAACCAAATAACTTTTCATTCATTTTTGTTCTTGTTAAGTTCTTTTCCAGTTCAAGTTGGTAGATCTGGTGTTTCTTCATGTTTACTCACAAAACCCCATGGATCTATGGTTTCATCATGGACATGTTCAATTTCCTTATTCTAATTTTTCAACTCGATTGGATCTTTTTCTGGCAAGTTATCGATTTTAAATTAAGTGACAGTTTTTGGAACTAGCTCCAAAATAATTTCAAACCTAATGGCTAGTTGGATCTGTGAAGGGGAAAAATGTACTAATATAAAATGCAAAATGAACAAGAATGCAAGAAGAACACAAAAAACCTAACACCTCAAATGATTAGCCTAGTTGGATTCAAAATAAAGAAAGATAAAAATGCACAATATGATTATAACTTGTCTCGAATCGATCCTTTGGTTGGCCCTTGATATCACTTTGATATGTGCTCCTTGGATGATATGCTTGAAATAATGGTAGTTGAAGGATTAATGGAGGTAGATGAATGCAATAATGGACTCTAGGATGCAAGTGCAAATGCTAAGAGGTTGCAAGAAATGGCTTAAAATGACTTGAGATCATAAGTTGGCTAAAGATGCAATGACTAGATAGAAGATGCAAGATTTTTTAATGAAGGAAAAGAGAGGTTATTTATAGAAGAAGTTGAATTCTCTAGAGAATTCAATGGTCAAGATTGAGCCACCATGGCTAAGATGGAGGGCTATGGTGAGTTGAGGACTCACAAGCCCTCACATTTGGACATGTGGCAGGTGAGTTGTCCAAAGGACAAGGTGAGATGGCAAGGGTTATAAATGACATGGAAGAGGCCATGTGGTCCCAAGGTACTTGAAAGTACCTTGGCATGTGACTGATGTGGCCTCTCAATGATCACATGGGGAAGGGGAAAGATTTGGAAGAATAAAAATGAATTTTTAATTCACTTTTTGGAAGAAACCAAAGGGTAAGACAAGATTACTTCTAGAAGGTTTCTTTGTCCCATGGGTACAACGTGACATATGAGATGTCATGGGGAAGACAAATGCATGGGGGAATAAGTGAATTTTTAATTCACATGGGGAAGAGGTCAACCCAAAAAAGGTAAGTACCAAGAAGGTTGACTTAAGGACATGTTAAAAGGGGTAAGTGATTAGGATTAGGATTGTGCAAATAGGCGATTAGATTAATCAATGATGATTAGAAGCAAGTGGAAAGTTATGGAGGACGTGACATTAATCCTAATTATGGATATGCACATATTAATGGAGGATTAATTAAATTAACCCATATTAATGAAAAGGTTATGGAGGATGTGACAAGGAGAGAGAAATAATGAATTAAAAATTGAAAAGGATAATTGACTAAATTAAATAAATTGATTGATTTATTTAATTTAGAGATGAAGTGGGATAATGTATAAAGTATTTAATTGATTAAATTAAATACCTTACGAACATTAGGGAAAAGAGACAATATTAATTAAATGTGTCATTTGATTAATATAGATGGATTAGATGAATAAATGATGGGATTATGACCATATGAAAGTGGTCAAATTTAGGTGTCTACTGGATTGATCACGAATCTCTCCAGTAACTTGTGGATCCTCTCAGTGTTTTAAAATTTGTCCCTTGGAGTGTCCTCGACCTTAATTTTAGGTCCGCTTCATCATGTGCATCTACCGTGAAAAAAATTTGAATTCGAGGCCGACTTATTCTTGCCCATGTTACGTTTCCTTCATCGAAGATTGTAACGATCTTTGTCTGATGCAGATCTTTCTTGACTCACAGATATGGTATAAAGCTTGTAATGAATCATTAGAATAGAAATAAATCAAGATCAAGTAGATTAAGAAGAATATAGAGTTTGATCTATAGGATTTTCACTCACATATATGAGCACTGTATTTTGAGCATGTTGTAATCAGGCCTATGCAACAAATCCATAAACCCAGATGTGGCCAACTATATGTAATTGAATTTTATGATAATAATAATGTTCACATCTACATTTTCCTCCAATTTCTATGTTGCTTCTAGTGTGTTACTCTTGTTGCACGGTCCAAATTTTTCTCTTTGAGGACCCTCCTTCCATGTCTATACCACAAATGCTACGAATGCTCTTCCCTTGTTTTACTAAAAATAAGAATGCTATCAAGATAAACCACAACAAACTTACCAATGAAAGGTTTAAGCACTTCATTCATTAACCACATGAAAGTACTAGGTGCATTTGATAAACCAAAGGGAATTACAAGCCATTCATACAACCCTTCATTTATCTTAAAGGTTGTCTTCCAGTCATCACTTGGTTTGATTCTAATTTGATGGTAACCACTCTTAAGATCAATTTTGGAAAAGTAATAGGAACCACCCAAACAATCCATTAAGTCTTCAATTATTTGAATAGGAAATCTACATCTTATTGTAATCTTGTTGATATCCTTGGAATCAATGCACATCCTCCACTCACCCCCTTTCTTTGGTGCTAAGACTATGAGAACCACACAAGGGCTTAAAATTTCTCTAATCAGCCACTTGCCAAGTAATTCCTACATTTTCCTCTTTATCTCCTCATTTTGTTGTGGTGTCATCTTATAAGCAACTTTGTTAGGAAAACTAGCCCCTGAAATGAAATGATGATGTAAACTAATTCCTCTCATAGGTTGTACAGTGTTAGGAATCTCATCCACCACTATTTCAACAAAATTTTTAAGCAAGGTTTTGATCTCCAAAGACAACTCTTCCTTCTTTTTTGCTGCCATGACAGACCTAGGCTTTATTATGATGGAAAAAACCATATTCTCCTCTTTGATGGTCTTTAAGAACTTCTTCTCATCTACTAGCATCACACTAGACCCTAATTTTGTTTCTCGGCCTTAATCTTTCAATGGTGGGAGGGTGTAAGAAACCCCATCCTTTTCTATGGCATATGTATTTTTCCTACCATCATGGATTTCCTTTCTATGATACTGCCAAGACCTACCCAAAATCAAATGGAAAACATCCATTGGATTTATGTCACACAAGACCTTATCCTTATATCCCCTTATGTAAAAATCTACCCAACTTTGTTCATTCACAACTACTTTCTACCCTTTGTTAAGCCAAGAGAGTGTGCATGGAGTGGCATGAGGTATCCTTTTCAATTTAATCTTTTCTACCATTTCAACATAAACCAAATTTTCACTACTACCAAAATCAATAACAATTTTGCGACATTTACCTTGGCACTTGCATGTAGTCTTGTAGAGAGACTTCCTCTGTGGTGGTTCCTTCTCCATTGGAACTTTGATCAAGGTCCTTCTCATCAATAAGGACTCTCCAACTTCTTGTTCCACATTTTGTGATTGTGAATTGACACTTTCAACCTCATCTCCACCTTGTTCAATCTGATTTCTCCTCTCACCTTTGAAAGAAGTAGATGGATTCTACTTAGTGCATTGCCATGCTTGATGGCCTGTAAATTTATTGCATTTATAGCACTTCATAGTGAATCCATTTGAGCCTCCCCTATTTCCAAATCTGCCTCTAGAATGGGTCTTATTCCCCTAAATCTACCTCTTGAATCTACTGCTTGTTCTTGATTGCTACTTGTTTCACCTTGTGATCTTTGGGACTGCCCGCTACCAACAAATGTCCCTCTTCCCTTGAAACTCCTTCCTATACCACTAATTTTATTTTCTTATCTCCTCTTAAAATTATCTTTAGCCTTTATGGCCAATTGATAACATTCGTCCACTGTCCTTGGGATTGTGAGACTTAACTCATCTTGAAGGCTAGACCTTAACCCATTCAAGTACCTTGCAACTTTGTCCACATCCTCTTCCATGTGACTTGATTTGATGCTTAATTTATATAACTCTTTAGTATATGTCTTCACATTCATTTCCTTCTACTTCAAATTTTATAACCTTCTATACAACTAAATGAAATAATCAATAGGTAAGAGCTTACCCTTAAATTTTGCAACCATTGTATCCAAAGATGAAATATTTGCCTTGCCCTTTTTCTTTAACTCCTCTTGTACATAGTCCCACCATAGGGATGCATGTCCTTTTAGTTTTTTCCTTTCCAATTTCATTTTTTGCCCCTTAGGTATCTCTTCATACTCAAAATACTTGTCAAGTTCTCCTATCCAATCTAGGAGTTTTTCTCCATTCAAACTTCCTGCATAAATAGGGAGTTCCATTTTGATCTTGGAACCATCATTCTTTACTACCTTAGCAACCTACCCAAACTCTTTTCTTGAACATCCCTTTCCTCATCATCTTCTCCTTGTGGTGTCTCTTCACCCACTTATTCTTCTTCATCTTCTCGGTCACTCAAATCCCATGTGACGACTCCTCTCCTTTGGTTGGTCTTAACAGTTGTGAGTCTTGCATCAAGGATTTATCTTATGGCCCTCAAATCTGGTGCAAGAGAGTCTCTCACCTCTCTAACTATCCTTTCTATATTCAACCTTGGAGGCATTGAAACTTGACTTCAATTCCATCCTTCTTCTGATTTTTTTTTTTTAGAAATTAATCTTTCCTTGGTGAAAATATGTATTTAAAAGGATAAACCAAGGTATCTTATATTGTATTTGTCCTCTAGTCTAAGTAGGAGGACATGTCATTTCTTGTAATTCCTTTAATAAGGAAAATAGATATTCCTCCTTAAGAGGAATCACACATTTTTCACACACACAATAGGAATGTGGCATTCATAAGAGATGGGAGTTACATGCAAACTCCTCCACTCATATCTACTTAAGAGATGCCTCTCACACACTTGCTCAATATCTTCTCCATTCTCTCATTTCTTCTCACATTCTCTTCTTGCTCTCATTATTGTATTGAGCTTATTGCTCTCATTCTTTAGGCTTTGTGCCATATTATTATTATTCACAAGGGTTTTTTTCTTGCTTTTCCCCTTTCAAATCCTTGTTTTCTTGCCTTGGTTCTTGGAGCATTTTGGTGAGATTGTGTTTGATCTATTGAAGGAAAATTTCTCTCTTTCTCTCTTAGTGTTTGGTAAATCTCTTCCATTGCATACTCTCTTGGATTCTTTCCTTACCTTTTCATTTTACTTTATGATTCTAACAATTTTGGTTTGGCTTTGATACCAAAATGATACAGAGTAGAGGCATAAACTAGAATATTGATACCATATTTCACAACAATGGGTTCATTGTCATCTCAAGGTTCAGTGATAAACATGATAGGGTAGACTTCTACACATTGACACTATTGGGAACTTGGTCTTTTGTCCCTTCAAGGATGGGAAGCATCTCTACAATATGGAACAACATTTGGTGATGGGACAATGATGCTCCAGACCTTTCACAAGGGGTTAGATAACTCCAAACATATGGGAACAAATCAATGGTGGCAACATTCCTAAGATAGCCAACTGTCCTATTCACATAGGGTGTAAACATCAACCAATGATGGGAAATGAAAATCTAGTGGGTCTAGTGTCCTTCCCTATCCTCCTTCCACCTATATCAACCTTCATCAAACACAAATCAATGACACAATGCTAAGTTTCTGGACAAACAATCATAGTGAGGGTCTTTTAACTATAAACAAGCCAACATGCAACCTTTTGCCATTTTTTTCCTCTTCCACACATGCACACCCAGGCCCCAAATATTGCAAAGTGTTGTAAAACATCAAAACAAAATTAAATATAGAGTTTCATTTCCAGATCATGGAGGAAACATGAGAAAATGCATTTTATATTCCCACTATAACCCTAGGTAGGGTTTCTTTTCAGTTTCACCAAGATGTTGATATCTTTCTAAAACCTTAATGGATTTCAACCAAATCAAAAGAATATTAAATGTAAGAGATCCCTTGACAACATACAAACAACCTTTAGTCCGTATAGTCAAGTAATAATCCATACAACATGACAAAAATTAGAGAAATGCATGAAAACATAGATTTCAAATTGCAAGAATGGTATTTTTCCTTCAAAATATTCATCCAAACTTCTTGCAAAAGTTGCTTGACAAATTTTGTGCTAGATTGACAACAATTACATTTTTTTAGTACCTTGCACCTAAAGACTCAACAATGACTCCAAATGACATGACATGGCCTAAAAAGACCTTATTACATGAAATCAACACTCATATGACCAAAAACCAAAAATTCACTGCATAGAACCAAGGGTGCACTTGAAACCAAGGGTGCCCCTACACCATACTCCCTAGAGGAGGAAAAGAAATCAAGTTCCACTTGAGTTGAGACCTGCTATAGTATACCCATGCTTTATTATGTCACTCTCAGATATCCAAGTGGCATCCTCATGAGGCAGGTCCTTACACTTAACTTGATACTGAAAATAGACTTGGTTTCTTGTCCTTTTGAGTTCCTTGGTGTCTAGAATACACTCCAACTCTAGAGGTTTTCTTAGTGGAAGATACTTTTAAGTTCCTTGGTGTTAGAATACACTCCAACTCTAGAGAAATCAGAGAAATCCATAAAGGCTTATTTGAATTTTTACAACCATATTCTAACCACCTCTAACCATATTTTAGTTATTGACTTAACAAATCATTAGTTTACCCTTTTTACAAAAAGTTACAAAAGTTGCTTGACAAATTTTGTGCAACTTTGACAACAATTCAATTTTTACAGTACCTTGCACCTAAAGACTCAACAATGACTCCAAATGACATGACATGGCCCAAAAAGACCTTATTACATGAAATCAACACTCATATGTCCAAAAAACAAAAATTCACTACATAGAACCAAGGGTGTACTTGAAACCAAGGGTACCCCTATACCATACTCCCTAGAGGAGAAAAAGAGCTCAAGTACCACTTGAGTTGAGACCTACTATAGTATAACCATGCTTTATTATTTCAATCTTAGACATCCAAGTGGCATCCTCATGAGGTAGATCCTTCCACTTAACTAGATACTTAAAATAGACTTGCTTTCTTATCCTTTTGAGTTCCTTGGTGTCTAGAATACACTCCAACTCCAGATGTTTTATTGGTGGAAGATATATGACCCACTCAACATCTGAACCTACATGTGAACCTACTCCTGGATTGTCACTGAGTTCTCCCTTGTATGGATATAAATCAAAAACATTGAAAATGGGAGATATACCAACCCCTTGAGGGAGTTCAAGCTCATAAGTATTATTAGTAAATTTATGAACTACCTTATAGGGACCAATATTCTTCATGTGCAACTTAGAATACCACCCCTTAGGATGCCTTTTCTTTCTAAGATGAACCAAAACCAAATCACCCACCTTGAAGTCCACTTCTCTTCTTTTGGCATCTGCCCTTTGCTTGTACTTATCCACACTATTTTGAAGGTGTTCCTTGACCTATTGGTGAATCTCTTGCATTGCCACAAAAAAATGTTCTCCCTAAGCACTTGGCCTTTCCATACCACTGATATTACTCAATTCAAACACCCCTCTAGGCTGCAACCCATAGACAACTTCAAACGAGCTCTTCCCAATGCTCTTGTTCATGGAATCATTATAAGAAAACTTAGCTTGAGGAAAAACTAGATCCCACTAAGTTGAATGCTCTTTGGAGAGGCATATTAGAAGGTTTCCTAAACTCCTATTTACCACTTCAAGTTTCCTATCAATTTATGGGTGATAAGTAGAACTAAAACTCAAATTAGTTCCTAACTTCTTCGATAAGGTTCTCCAAAAATGACCAATAAACTTACTATCCCTATTTGATACAATGCTAAGAGGAAAACCAAGGATTCTTACTACCTCTTTGAAGAATAGACATACTGTGTATGAAGCGTCATTAGTAATTTTGCAAGGTATAAAGTGAGCCATATTAGAAAACGTGTCAACAACAACATACACTAAGTCAAAACCTCTTTGTGTCCTAGGAAAGCCCATCACAAAACCCATACTTATGGATTACCAAGGCCTATTGGGAATGGGAAGTTTCTGGTATAACCCTATATTGGTGCTACACCCTTTAGTCCTTTGACAAATAGTACACTTTTCAACAAAGTTTCTTACATCAATTTGCATTTTAGGGCAATAGTAGTGCCTCTTCAACTAATCCAAGGTCTTATCAAGACCAAAATGACCCAGAAGGCCACTATTATGCTTCTCTTTGATCAAATTAGTCCTCAGAGAACACTTAGGAATACAAATTTATACCCCCTTAAACAAAAAATCATCTTGGATCATAAAATCAAGCCATTTCACATTATTAATGCTACAAGGCTTCCTACAACTTGCATAACTTTATTTAAAATCTGCATCTTCAAGATACATACCTTTCAAAGAATCAGCTCCCACACTTTGTAACTGAATTTTATGCACCATTAGATCCCTTCTACTCAATGCATCTGTGACTTTATTAGATTTCCCCTTCTTATGCTTAATGGTAAAAGTGAAACCTTACAAATACTCAACCCATTTAACATGCCTATGATTGAGTTTATCTTGAGTATTCAAAAATTGGAGTGCATGATTATCAGTATACACTATAAATTCCTTAGGAAGTAGATAATGTCTCCATTTCTTTAATGCTTGCACCATTGCATACATTTCAAGGTCATAGGAAGAATACCTCTTTTTTGCTTCATTCAATTTCTCACTAAAGAAGGAAATAGGACTATTTTCTTGACTTAACACAACACCTATGGCATGGCCACTTGCATAACATTCAATTGTAAAGACCTTATCAAAACTAGGAAAAGACAATATAGGCTGCTCAGCTACCCTCGTTTTCAAATATTCAAAATTCCTATCAACCTCACTAAACAAACAAACTTCTTCCTTGTATCACCCTTATTGGTATCAATCATTGGAGCACAAACATGACTGAAACCTTTAATAAATTTTCTATAAAAGCTAGCCAAACCATAGAAATTCCTTACCTCAACAATTGATTTGGGATTAGGCCAGCTTAGGATGACCTCAACCTTGCTAGTATCCATCTTCAAGGTGCCATTTGTAACCACAAAACCAAGATATACCAACTTTGTTTTCAATAAATCACACTTCTTCAAGTTTATCATTAGTTTCTCTTCATGTAATCTTCTCAAAACCAAATCCAAATGCTGAAAATTCTCTTCCCTTATTTTACTAAAAACAAGAATTCCATCAAGATAAACCAAAAAAAACTTACCAATGAAAGGTTTGAGCACTTCATTCATAAACCACTTGAAAGTACTAGGTGCATTTGATAAACCAAAGGGAATTACAAGCCATTCATACAACCCTTAATTTTTATTAAAGGCTATCTTCCATTCATCACCCCGTCTTATTCTAATTTGATGGTAACCACTCTTGAGATCAATTTTGGAAAAGTAACAGGAATCACCCAAACGATCTATTAAGTCTTCAATTCTTGGAATAGGAAACCTATACCTTATTGTAATCTTGTTGATAGCCATGGAATCCATGCACATCCTCCACTCACCCCCTTTCTTTGGTGCTAAGACTATGGGAACCACACAAGGGCTTAAAATTTCTCTAATCAGCCCCTTGTTAAGTAATTCCTGCACTTGCCTCTTTATCTCCTCATTTTGCAGTGGTGTCATCTTATAAGCATCTTTGTTAGGAAAAATAGCCCCTGAAATGAAATCAATGTGGTGGATAATATCTCTCATAGGCTGCAAAGTGTTTGGAATCTCATCCACTACTATATCAAAATAATTTTTAAGCAAGGTTTTGATCTCCAAAGACAACTCTTCCTTCTTTTTTGCTGCCATGACAGACCTAGGATTTACTATGATGGAAAAACCCATATTCTCCTCTTCCATGGTCTTTAGGAACTCCTTCTCATCTACTAGCATCACACTAGACCCTACTTGTGTTTCTTGGACTTCATCTTTCAATGGTGTGAGGGTGTAATAAACCCCATCCTTTTCTATGGCATATGCCATTTTCCTACCATCATGAATTTCCTTTCTATGATACTGCCAAGGCCTACCCAAAAGCAAATGAAAAACACCCATTGGAATTATGTCACACAAGACCTTATCCTTATATCCCCCTATGTGAAAATCTACCCAAATTTGTTCATTTAAAACTAATTTCTTCCCTTTGTTAAGCCAAGAAACTATGTATGGAGTGGCATGCGATATCCTTTTCAACTTAAGCTTTTCTACCATTTCAACAGAAACCAAATTGTCAGTACTACCAGAATCAATAACAATTTTGCAAAATTTACCTTGGCACTTGCATGTAGTCCTGAAGAGAGACTTCCTCGATGGTGGTTCCTTCTCCATTGGCACTTTGATCAAGGTCCTTCTCATCAATAAGGACTCTCCAACTTCTGGTTCCACATTTTGTGATGGTGAATTGACACTTTCAACCTCATCTCCACCTTGTGCAATCTGATTTCTCCTCTCACCTCTAAAAGAAGTAGATGGATGATCCTAAGTGCATTTTCATTATTGATGGTGTGTAAATTTATTGTATTTATAGAACTTCCTAGTGAATCCATTTGAGCCTCCCCTATTGCAAAATCTACCTCTAGAATTGGGTCTTCTTCCCCTAAATCCAACTCTTGAATCTGCTACTTGTTCTTCATTGTTGGTTGTTTCACCTTTTGATCTTTGGGACTGCTCCCTACCAGAAAATGTCCCTCTTCCTCTGTAACTCATTCCTCTACCCCTGCTTTTCTTTTATTATCTCCTCTTCAACTTATCTTTAGCGTTTATTTCCAATTGATAACATTATTCCACTTTCCTTGGGCTTGTGAGACTTAACTCATCTTGAAGGCTAGATCTTAACCCATTCAAGTACCTTGAAAATTTGTCCACATCCTCTTCCATGCGACCTAATCTGATGCTTAATTTATAGAACTCTTTAGTATATTTCTTCACATCCATGTCCTTTTGCTTCAAATTTTGCTACCTCCTATACAACTAAATGGCATAATCACTTGGTAAGAACTTACCCTTAAATTTTGCAACGATTCTATCCCAAGATGAAATCTTTACCTTTCCCTTTTTCTTCCTCTCCTCTTGTACATAGTCCCACCATAGGGATGCATGTCCTTTTAGTTTTGTCCTTGCCAATTTCAATTGCTGCCCCTTAGGTATCTCTTCATACTCAAAATACTTGTCAAGTTCTCCTATCCAATCTAGGAGTTCTTCTCCATTCAGACTTCCTACATAAATAGGGAGTTCCATTTTGATCTTGGAAACATCATTCTTTACTGCCTTAGCAACCTCCCCAACCTCTTTTCTTCAAAATCTCTTTCCTCATCATCTTCTCCTTGTGGTGTCTCTTAACCCACTTCTTCTTCTTCATATTCTCGATCACTCAAATCCCCTGTGACTAATCCTCTCCTTTGGTTGGTCTCAACAATTGTGAGTCTTTCATCAAGGCTTTCTCTTATGGCCCTCAACTTTGGTGCAAGAGAGTCTATCACCTCTCTAAATATCCTTTCTATATTCACCCTTGGAGGCATTGCAACTTGAATTCAATTGAATCCTTCTTCTGATTTGTTTTGGTTTGGCTCTAATACCAAAATGATGTAGAGTAGAGGCATAAACTAGAATATTGATACCATATTTCACAACAATGGGTTCATTGTCATCTCAAGGTTCAGTGATAAACATGACATGGAAGACTTCTACACGTTGACACTATTGGTCACTTGGTATTTTGTCTCTTCAAGGATGGGAAACATCTCTACAATATGGAACAACATGTGGTGATGGGATAGTGATGCTACAAACCTTTCAGAAGGGGTTAGATAACTCCAAACATATGGGAACAAATCAATGGTGGCAACATTCCTAAGATAGTCAGCTGTCCTATTCACACAGGGTGTAAACATCAACCAATGATGGGATATTAAAATCTAGTGGGTCTAATGACCTTCCCCATCCTCCTTCCACCTGTCTTAACACTCATCAAATACAGGTCAATGACACAATGCCGAGTTTCTGGACAAACAATCACAGTGAGGGTCTTTTGACTGTAAACAAGCCACAATGCAGCCTTCTGTCATTTGTTTCATCTTCCACACATGCACACCCAGGCCCCAAATCTTGCAAAGTTTTAGAAAACATCAAAGTAGAATTAAAATACAAAGTTTCATTTCCAAATCATGGAGGAAACATGAGTAAATGTATTTTATATGCCCACTATAACCCTAGGTAGGGTTTCTGGCCAATTTCACCAAGATGTTGATATCTTTCTCAAACCTTAATAGATTTCAACCAAATCAAAAGAATATTAAAGGTACGAGATCCCTTCACAACATACAAACAACCTTCAGTTTGTACAATCAAGTAATAATCCGTACAACATGACAAAAATTAGAGAAATGTAAGAAAACACAGATTTCAACATGCAAGAATGGTATTTCTCATTCAAAATCTTCATCCAAACTTGTCCTTCAAGATTAAAAGGCTTATTTGAATATTTAAAACCATATTATAACTACCTCTAATCATATTTCGGTTATTAAATTAACAAATCATTAGTTTATCCTTTTTGCAAAAAAATGCTTGACAACTTTTGTGCAACTTTGACAACAATTATATTTTTGTACTACCTTGTACCTAAAGACTCAAGAATGAATCCAAATGATATGAAATGGCCTAAAAAGAGTTTATTACATGAAATCAACACTCATATGACTGAAAACCAAAAATTCACTACATAGAACCAACGGTGCACCTGAAACCAAGGATGCCCCTGCACCACCACTTTAAAATGGGTACACATTTTAAAAATGAAAGTGTGTACTTGCTTTAAAATGGGTACCCATTTTAAAAATGAAAGTGTGTACCCTCTTTAAAATGAGTACTCATTTTAAAAATGAAAATGCATACTCAATTTAAAATGGGTACCCATTTTAAAAATAAAAAATAGGTAACCACTTTAAAATGGGTACCTATTTCAAAAATGAAAATGTGTACCCGCTTTAAAATGGGTACGGGTGATCCCACATTATTGGTTTACAATTTTCGGGAGATCCTGATTTTTTTTGAAATCACATATTTTTAGAAAATGTAATGATTTAAGCCTTGAAAAGTTCCATTTAAAGGATTCCAGTTGAAGAGGGTTTGATCAAACCACCTTAGATCAAACCCTCTTGGATAGAACCCTGCTAGTTTTAAACCGTACCTATAACAAAGTCTCCTTTACACCTATCAAAATGCTGATAAAAAACCATTTTTAATTTACCTTTTGGGGGATCAAATGAATTCATTTAAAATTTATTTTTTGTAAGTATGTAGTCCTTATTATAAGCTTCCCAAGAAGTATAATTTTAAATAATTTTAATTTTATTATTATATTTATTTTTTATTTCTTGTGAATGTAGGTTTTTCACCAAAAATCAAGCTCTTTGTTTTGCACATGTGGAAAAATAACAGATTATTAATTTTTTTTTGAAAAATATTAGTGCACTAGATATTGAAGTCCTTGATCCAACAAAATAATAATAATTTAGATACATACAAAAAACATTATGTTGTATATAGTCCACCTATGTCTGAATTGTAATTGGTTTGAATTTGAAACTTGATTAAGGAAAAAATATTCAATTAAACAATATGAAACCAAATGAAAGTGCTAGATATCACAGTTAAAAATCTAAATTAAAAAAAAAAAGAATTTTATCCTTCACAGAAAAAAAGTTATGTTGTATACGGTGAGCATCACTCCTTATAAATGGTGTTTACTGAAATACACTAGTTTTCGAAGGAGATGAAAAAAGAAGTGCAATCTGATTCTAAATTTTTTGAAAAAAATATATTTAGAATCTATAGACAAAATTTCACAAATCACTAGTTTACATCATCTTCAAATTCCTCACGGTTTAGCTTCTATAGGTGCCCGAAAGTGAAGATTTAGTTAGAAAAAATCAATTTAGTGTTCAGTTTGGCCAAAAATTGTAAACCAGTATTGTGGGATCACCCGTACCTATTTTGAAAATCAAAATAGGTACCCCCTTTAAAACGGGTACCCTTTTTTTAAAATAAAAATGGGTACCTATTTAGAAAATAAAAATGGCAAGTCATTTCATACATGTATAAATTTAGGTTTGGGATCCTGATCCTAAATGGGTACCCATTTTTACGAAACGGGTACCCATTCTCATCGATATTTTTCAAGATTGACACTTCCACTAAAAGTGGACCCATTAGCTTGCACTTATCCTTTGTAACATGTTTTTTATGTTGTTGATGATAGGTACATACTTAAGAAGGAATTTCCATGCAATAACAATTAATTTTTCAAACAACTCTAGGCCTTATGTACCATGATACAAGGGATCATGATGAAAATGTGCCAAGTGTGTGAAGGATTGGCATAAAAAAAGAAGATGCAAAGATAAAAATGCCCTGAAAAACACATTGTTTAGAAACACTATGATATAATAAATTATGATGGCCTTAATGGTGTATGCTATGAAATTGTAAGGATATACATATACATATACATATACATATATGTATATGTATATATATGTATATATATACATATATATCATGTAAACAAACAAATAAGAAAGCATGGAAAGAAAAATATAGAATTATACCTTGTCCACAAGAATGTGAGCCAAAGACATTTGAGAGTCATGGAAACTATTAGGGATATGCACTTTGATAAAATGATGTGTTTTGGACATATGATGAGATTAATTATTTTGTACAAGGACCTTGCTATGGTTAAAATCAAGTGAGCTTAGGTTAGGTTAAACTTGTGAGCATGACATGACCTATTTAAAATAGGGCTTTTATGAAGCTCTTAGGTGATAGATGGAAATATGTCATGCATGATTATATTAGACTTCTTAGTTGATGTGATGAGAATGGGTTTTCATGGGTTTTTTGATTCATAAGTGTGTTTTGGTCAATAAGGTAGTTAGGGATGTGTTCTAGGGTAAGGCCATAAGAAGCTATATGTTTGAGTGTCAATCATGAAAAAACTAAGGAATATCCTCTGTAGCTTACAAATAATTTGGTTTTGGCTTATTTCATTTTCTTATAATTTTTACTCTTTTTCTTTCTCTTTGACCCACCTATTTTTACATTCAAAGAATAAAATAATCATGGTTAAGGTTTTAAACATATTTTTATCTATTTTTATAACTTCTTGAATGGTAGGCTTATAGCCCCTAGTGTTTAAACTGGTCTCTAATACTAGGTGTAACAAACTACCTATTTATAATCTAATTATGCTTAATATATCTATCATCATCATGCATGTTTTTTGAAATATCAAAATGCTATTTATTTTCAATTGCTATATAAGGAAATAAATATAACTCAAACACATATATTTCCAAATCATTTCAACAAATAAATATAATTCTTTACAAAATTTTCTCAAATAACTAGTTTACAAGTGTAAGGCATATTAAGCATTTTATTACATCAATATAACATATTTATTTTCATCAAGTATTACATTATATAGAGTATTTCTCAATAGTTCACTACATAATACAATTGTCATAGCATTGACTTGAAGTACAATAATATATTGTCATGTGAAATCAAGATAATGTAGATCTAATAAACCAAGTTTTTAACATCTCAACTACTTGATAGAGAACATCACTCGAGTGATTTTCCTCCAACCATAGACCATTGGTCCCCCACACACCTTCCAACAAGAATCTACCCTACCCTTCATGAGAGTAATAGATCTAGGGAATAATCATGGTGAACATGCCATTTGAGAACTAGTATTATGTTCTAAATACAAATAATTTGTCATAAAACTCTAGACACCCTCTAGTTGAGTATGACTTATTTAACTAATTTTTAATAAATAGACATTGTGAACTGATAATGTAAGAAATAATTTTACATTACTTTGGCCAAATATTTAGTAATAAAATAAACATGTCTCAAAAATGATAATATTCACCATATGTTCACACACCTCTTTCTCAAATTGGTTATTGATAAAATAAATCACATTCAAGTTTACAAATTGGTTTGAATAAACCAAAATATATCCATTCTTATAAAAAAATATAACTTATATTCCACAAGAATTCTTAATTTAGCCCTTTTGATATTTAAATACGAAAAAACCAAACATTAGTCTTTTATTTTAACAATGGAAATTGTTGTCTCTTATTTTTGATAAATATTATCTTTTTTACTCTTAAATAAGAACATAATTTTACACACACATATATTTATATATACATATAAATACAAATATATTATGATTCTCCCAAAAAATATAGTAACACTTATAATGGTACTCATATCAACATATATCTATACATATGTACTCATATGAGTAAATACACATCTTTATATATATTATCACTAATATCTTTATTTCAAAAGACAACATAATTCAAACAAAGAATTCATGTGAAACAAGTTATTTGGCCTTTGGTCTATAAATAAAATCAATAGCTTGCTATGATATCATAGAATATGTAGAACTATGTATAATCACAATAATCTCCTAAATTTTCTTTGAGCCATTCTACACTATTAGAATTCAAAAGGAGTAGCAATCGGGTTCAACACCTCTAGGGAAATGATTACATAGAATAACCTCTAAGATGCAATCCTTTCCCTACTATATTAAATGTTTAAGAATTTAAACATAGATAATTTAGAATAAAAATTTAATTTAACCCCGACATGGAATAAGATAAAAGGAAAAACCTTTCTGAAAAATGCAACCATAGACAATTCCTATAATAATAATTAACCTGCAACAATGATGGGAAGATCAATTTACTCAAATAAAAATTATCATCTCTTATTGAATTGGGTGGATGATAATATCCTTGAGAATATGAGATTTTTTTTCCAAAACTTAGACTTACATTTCCTATTATTAACTCAAAATACTCGAAAGAGCTTAAACCTAAAATGGTCTCTAGAACCAACCATTTACAAGCTCAAAGAACACACATAACATACTAATATCATATAGTTGTGTTCAAGAGGTAAAGATAATTTATGGTCTTACTATGCATGAAATTTCTTGTATCAACACATACCTTTAGGGTCTCCAATTAAAATACCAAGCTTTCTACTCCTATACCTATATGGTCTCATGACATACTATAAAATATTATGCAATGATTATAAACCTACACAAGCTTAACTAAATATGCAAAACATTTGCAATAAATAGAGACCTATATGGTCTTAACATATTATGAAAAGTATTGACAATAAATAGGGATTGATATGGTTTTAACATATAAGCAGAGTATTAGAAATGAATAGGGACCAATATGGTCTTACCATATTATGCTGAGTATTGGCAATGAACATGGTCCTACATGGCCTTGACATATTTATACTAAGAATAAGATGAACTCAAACCTTCATGGTCTCAACATAAGCTTTGTATAGTGTTTTTTATAACCACATACCTACCTGGTCTTATTATAATGAACACAATACATGCAAGATAATAAAGGCCATCATAACTCCCCAAAACTTTCTCATAAGGTTCAAAAATGAGTTTAAACCTAAGGGACAACATATTTCCCAATAATTTTAAACTCCAAATCAAGCTCGAAGGTTTTAAAATTATAATATAGTGTTTACAAAACAAAACTTCACTATTCAATATATTCACTCTTAAGGTTTACAATATATTCATAACTTGATGAGTTTTAATCCTGTAAACCAAATTACACATACCTTAAAAAATAAATATTAACCTTCTCATGAAGTTCAAAGAATGATTTTAAGAATTTTTCTACAATTCCTTCAAAAATAATACTTAATTAGTTTCTTGCAAATTTGACAATCAAAATAAGAGGAGAGAGAGAGAGAGAGAGAGAGAGAGAGAGAGAGAGAGAGAGAGAGAGAGAGAGAGTCATACTGAGTTCACTATAAAAAAACTAAATAAATAATGCTAAATTCCTTCAACTCTGCTCCTTGATCTTCTACCACCTATGCTCCTCCTTCTTCTTTACTCCACTCTTTATCTTTAATATGAATCCCCTAAAACTTATCCTCCATTAACTCCCACTCTTCCTTATTCATCAATAAAGAGTGGTTAACAAATAGGGTTGTAGGACATTGAAGCAACTAAGATTCTCAAGGAATTACAGTAGTGTTTCATGTTTCTTTTTTGTTGCTGTCTAGTTTTTTGATGGTTTTCTGATGGTTGAATGCTAGTTTTTTTTTTTTTTTTCTCTTAGGCAACATATCTTTGTAGAGGGTTTCGGGTCCCTTCAAAACCTATTTTACCTTTAATAAAATAACAAATAGGATTTTTTGTAGTTTAATTTCCACATGTGTGTAGTATGTTGTCATTAATGCATATTAATACCTTCAACACTCCACTTCAAAGTTCCCAACAATTTGAAATAAAAAATTATTAAATTAAAATATTGACAAGAAGTTATTCAAGAATAAAAAATGTCAAAAATTACTTAATCAAGACAAATAACATAACAATATAAACACATACATATAGGAAGCCACTATATAGTGAGTGTGTGAGTGAGTTCTTGGAGCTAGGGTTTGCATGAAATCATTTTGGATCTACTTCCTTCTCCTTGGTGATGCTCTCCCTCCTCATCTAGGGGGAGACTAATTTCTTGCATACAACTCATTCAACCAATAGGGTAGTTAATTCGATTATCATAATATAATATCACAATTTAAATCTTTCACTAACATTATAAGATAACACTTTCACATTTATATCTTTCTAAACAATATCTAAATGATTTTTGACATTTACCTTATTTGGTCAATTTGGTTGGAAAGAAACAAATGCATTTTCAAAAACCAGACTATCTCAATTCAAAGAATTAAAGAGAAGCTAGAGAAGGCAATTTAAGAAGAAGTTTGTAATTCTTATGTTGGAAAATTCAAGTCAATTTCTTCCTTATACTCCAATTGGGATAATTTTATCTTAAACCACTGGAAACATATCATTTTTCCACTTAAGGGGGCTTCAATGCATCCAAATTCTGTAAAAGTGGATAGAAATAAGGTGAAGTGGATGCCTCCAAGTCCATATTTATTTAAACTTAATTTTTATGGAGCTTCTCGAGGAAACCTTGGTGCATCAGGTGTTGGTTGTTGTATTCAAGATTCAAAGGGTTCTTTGATTTCAGCCAAAGCAGTTCAGTTAAATTCTTGCACAAATAACGTGACAAAAGTCTAAGCATTGTTAGCAGGTGTATCTTTGGCAAATGATCTCAATATCAAAATACTTCATCTGGAGGGTGATTCAATTCTAATAATCAATGCATGCAAATTGAAGAGTATCTATAATTGGAAAATAAGATATTTTCTTCAAAAAATTTGGGATTTTCTATCATCTTTTGAAGATATTCGCCTCTCTCATACATATCAAGAGGGTAACAAATTAGCAGATGGTCTTGCCAATTTGTCTTGTGATCAACAAGAATTGATAATCATAAAAAATAGTGAAGATTTGTTAGGGTTTTCTTACCTTCAAGAGATAGTTTTGGCAGAGCAATCTCTATTGACTTAGCAATTCTTTTATTGGCCCAAATGTGGTAAAGAGAAAGTTTCAAGACATATGTTATCTGATTTAAAATATTATCCAATTTGAAAAGGTTGGTGGTGTCTGTTTAATAATGATTGCAATCATAATGGGAATCAGATATGGAATTCTCAATCAACATATTTCCTCTCAAGTATTGGTTCTAAGTTGGTGACTAGTTGTCTTGGTGGCAATTATCTGACATGGCAGTAGTCATCCATGGGTTTTTAACACATTCTCGAAAGGTTTTAATTTGGACGGATGACGTTATTAAATAATGATGGCATATTTTGATGGTAATTTTACTATTTTTTGCTTGAGATGTCTTATCACCTTTCCCGTATCATGTAGATATTCATCCTGTCCACAAAGATCAATGTGTAATGATTATTATCATTTTAAATTCCCAGATCATGCTAGCTTACTCGGGTGGAGGATGAGATTTGCTATTGCCATGAATTACCTCAGTGGGAAACTTGTTTAATATTACTTGTTCTTCTATTGTGTTTCTTATTTTGCAGGTACCTCATAATATTTTCAATCTATTGCATATTAATTAGCTCTATGTAGGAGGTGGTTTCACATGAGCCAACATGCTCCACTGGTGCTTATCAAATTTTTGGCCTTCAATCATCATGATCAGCTTTTACATGTTCATTTGGGCTTTAAAAAGTGGTGTTCATTATACCATTTCATCCAAAAATATCGAAGGCTGTTGGAGAAATAAGGATTGTAAGCTAGGTGTTTTGAACTCTATCAAAATGATGTCTTAACCATGGAACTTCAGGATATGTTGGCCAGTGAAACCTTGGGAGCGTCCTTTTGAAGATCATCTCTCTCATGAAGATTTGGCCTTGGTATTTTGAGTAGAATGACCTAGGGTGGAAGAATCAGTGCGTTCAGTTCTTGGTTTTGAGATTACAAGTCCTAGAGCTAAGCAGTTAATTTTCCCTTCATAGGTACTGTCTATGTTCTTGTCAAATGTCTTGGATCTCCTTCAATCTTTAGCAGAATTGGAGTCAATTGTCAATAAGTTTTTCAAACCCCAAATGCTTGATGTTGATGCATTGTTGAAATTTTTTCAAGGGTATAATGTCTTTTCTAGTGAAGGGTATCTAGGAGGCTTGTTTCCTAGGGAGTATGTTTAGAATCATCAAGGTTTTGAAGAAATATATGAAGCAATTAGGTTGGAATTGTAGTACATAAATGATGGTATTATTTTAAAGGTGCTAAGGAAGAATTGCAAGCATGTGTGCATTATTATGAGCTTCGACATCAAGGAGAAGTACTATGCAATTTATTTTCTCCATGAGCATACTACTCATCCTCCTCGGAATTCATATTTTGTTGGAGTTGATGAAGGTGCCCTAATGCCTGCGCCAGTTATTAAGTAAATAGAGCTAATACCAGATAGAAATGTGGCTGGTTCTTCAGCTGGTGAACATCTTCCTACCATAGCAAGGGCACATATTTTTCAAGTAGACTTTAAGGGAAAAGAACCATAAGTTGGTTTTGACTTTTTTTATCATGAAAAGTGTTTGCAGGAGGCATCTGAAGGTCAAGATGAGAAATCACTACATGGGGGTGATCGTATGGAGGAGTAACAGTTCAATTATCTCAATTTTTCAATTTTGTGCACAATGAATATTTCTTCTTTATTTTCTACAGTTAGTTTGTTCGATAGTTATGATATTATAAGCAATTCGTAACTATTTTTATGCAAGGGCATATATACATTTTCAATATTATGCAGATATAAATATTGTATACCGCATATTTAGCTAGTTTTGAACTATTGACATCTAGTAGAATGGATAAGTGTATAGGAGAGAATTTTCACCCCTAATGAAAATTCCCCTTTTACCCCTTTCCACTTTTGAAAACCAAAGGTGGAGGCTTAATACCACATAAGCCCATTGATCACATCACACTTGGTGCCTATTTTGAGTGTGGGTGGAGGTTTTTCTATTAGAGATGCTCGTGCGGTGTGTAGACATCCACGTGGCATGCTTACATCCCTAGCAGATCCTTGTGGCTGGAGTCTATAGATACATTACACTTCCTATTGGAAGTCAAAGTGTAATGCCTCCTTTCGGCTGACCAACCCGAATATGGCCGTTTCTTGACGTCCTTTCTTCACATTCTCCATTTTTTCATTTATTTTCATCTTTTTGGCTATCTCTTGAGCATCTCTTGGCATTCTAGCATTCATTCCAAGAATTGAAGCAACATTTGACACTCCATAACAACAATCTATCACCCCATCACTTCAATAGAGCAAGTGCAGAATGAATCCATTGCAGCAAAGGCTTGAGTTCCTCTCATCTTTCTCCTCCACTAGCCTTGAGCACTTTGGATGGAGGTGGTAAGCTCCTCACTCATATTCTCTATTGTTTGGTTGAGTTAGAACATTACTATTTTGTAGTGTCTTTGGTGTAATTTTCTTGTATTCCCTTCTTTATCACATTATTTCTACATCATTGCAAACTTGGTTATCCATGGAGGTGGAAACACCAAAATGGGGGTTTGACTGAGGCAGACCCCTAAACAACCCCCCTACATTTTCCCTCTTTTCTATGTGTAGGTGGAGAGATCTTAAAGAAAGTTGGAAAAAAGGTTATTATGTGAGATCATCTTTGTCACCCTTATGGTAATATATTTTCTTTATCACATTCATTTTTACATTTCATATTTCTTAGTCTTATTCTGCACCTTTAGAAACTCTTAACTCATTTTTTAGTCCACTTTTTAGAGGTTAGACCTTGTCTCCTTGGTTTTCTAGTTGTATGAACACCAACACACTTGAGAGACACCAGTGTGCCATGCTGTCATCCCAAAACCATGCTTATGTCCTTTAACAAAGAGCTACCCGAGACATAGAGTTGACCTTAAAAACTGACTCGCCCAATCTCCTTTCAACTCTTGGGTTTGTAGAGTGACTGAAGGACCCCATAGTTCTCATCATTCTTAGCCCACCTATCCTAACACTCTTTCAAACTAAGGTACGTTAGGGAAGCCATACTACTCTTGGCCTTTCATGACCTGGGGACTTGCAGTGGTTGCTCCCCCTCTCTTACATTTTTGGTGAACCCGACGTGAACCAACCTCTACCCATTTTTTTGGTCTTCCGAGATTTTTCCCTTGTACCCTTTGATTGTTGTAATCTTGCGTGTTGTGAAGGTTTATTATCTTCACAACCCAGTCCATGAGCTCTAGGTATATTGTCAGGAGAAGTATGTGACACCTTCTGATGGAGAAGACAAAGTTATCTTCTAGTTTCACTATTGGTCTTTTCTCTAGTTCTGTAGTTGGCCTATCTATGCAGGAGAACGTGTCATGGGGTGAGTGTAGATTCCTTGATGAAAATGATTGTGTCCCTACCCCTACTGTGTCACTGATCTCCTCATTCGTATATGAGAATAAAGCTATCCATATCCCTTATGAGTACATCACTAGTCTTAGCAAAGGGTTGGGTGCTTTAGAGAATCACCTGGAGAGGAACCCGAAGCTAGCTAGGGCCACTAAGGTTATCAATGAAATAAGATATATGGTAGGAAAAGACCAAACATGCATAGAACTACTGGCTAGTCTCAATAGTTTGGCCGAAGTGTGTGGCCCTTTGAACCATATTAACATGATGTGAGGTGGCCCCTTTGAAGAACATGAGAGCAAATTGGAAGTATTGATGCCTCCCACATCCATGTACATGGCCGAAACGGTCCCTTTAGTCAGTGTGCCTACTGCTTCTGAAAATTTTAAAACTATCAAAGTAAACAAAAACCCCTTGGGTTTTTACTTCACCCCTTCTGTCGTCTTTTGTGGTGGAGGATTTGGTGGGATGATTGGTGGAGGCTTTGGTGGTGGAGGTGCTACTGATAGAAGTGGTTCTAACAGAGGTCATGGTAGTGGCTTTGGAAGTGGTAGTGGCTCTGGCAGTAGTCATGGTGGTGGTCTAAGTAGTGGCTCTGGTGGTGGTTCTAGTGATCCTATGCCTTCTAATGACCCTATTTTGAACAACCTTCTTCAGAATATGGGGAAGATGCAGAACCAGCTAGCGAACCTTTCCCAAGCTTCTACCCAACCTATCTTCTAGCCCTTCTTCCAACATATCCCATTGTCGGTAGCAATTCTAAACATTGATTTCCCGCAAGGGATGGAGATCCTAAATTCAAGAAATATGATGGCAAAGGGGACCCAAAAACACACATGTCCACCTTTAACTCCTTATGTATAGAATTATTCCATCATGATGCATTGATGGAAAAACCATTCCCTCAATCCCTCAAGGATACAATGCTCGAGTGGTACTGTTCCTTGCTTGAAATTTCCATCTTTACATTCGATAAGCTTGTGAGCCAGTTCCTACAATAGTTCCAAGCTAGCATCAAACCTAGGATGACCTTGTCTTACCTTGTTTGATGTAAACAAGGGGAAAATGACAAGATTACCAACTTTATAGCACGATATCAAGCACTCTTCTCAAAAATATCATACCCGTTACTTGACTTTGATGTGTAGAAGGTATTCATAGGGAACTTACAAAGGCCTCAGTAAGAGAAGTTTTCCCTTATGAAATACCCTTCTTTCACGGATTTGTGTCCGACCTTACGAGAGTATCAATAGATGGTTGTTCAGTTCAGGGGATCTTCCTCACACTCTTGTCTTAAAGGGAAGTCTATTATATCAATCTCTGGAAAAGGAAAATTTATTGCGAATGTAGTAGCCATTGTAGAAAACAACAGCCTCATATGTGACCAAAAGTTCACAAAGTTATTAGAATCTTATTTTTCCATCTTGCAGAAGTTGTTGAAGGATAAGATCGTTAACTTTCCAACCCCAAAACTAGTTAGGGAACCATATCCTTATTAGTATGGAGCAAATACCTATTGTCAATACCATCAAATTTGCATACATGAAACTGAATGCTGCATGCACCTGCATCATGAGATACAAGATCGCATCAAGGACGGTACTATTCATCTTGATAGAAGCAAAAACAAATGAACAAATTAGTGGAAAAAGATAATAGTGAAGTGCAGATATACATGGACCCATTTCTGTTGCATTCTGCTAACATGATTATCGATCCTTCTAATTCTATTTCTTAGCCTGAAGTGTACGTTATCATGGTTATTGTTTCCCCTTCTCCTTACCTTGCGACAGGTTCACTAGATATAACATCCACTTCGCAAGATGTACTAGCAAATGAAAAACCTTCTCTGCTTTACATTCTCTCTCACCTCAATGGTAACATTGTGATAGGAGTCTTAGTTGATGCCGTGAGAAGAGTGAATGCCATCACAGAGGGGAATCTATTCTTAAAATCCCTACAAAGGCAGGAATACAAAAAAATAAAATCCATCTTATGCATGATGGTCTTACTCTTAAACCCTATGGATCGATAATGTTGTCCATCCTGGTTGGACCTAGGAATGTAGACATGGTTTTCGATGTCATTCCTAAGTCAGACCTATTCAAAGTGAAGCTAGGTATACCTTGGCTAGCTTCCATGAATGGGATTTCCTCTATAATTCATAAGTGTCTTAATTTTTCCCATGAAGGTGTCATACATGTGATGCATGATACTGGATATGAGCCTGTGGTATGTCATGAGGGATATTCGTTGGATCAATTTTGGCCCACTCCAGTCAGTCTGCTTCCACAAAGGATGAATCTACTTTACAAGAACTATGTGAAGTATAAAACTGGAGGCAAGGGACAATCGAAGTTGAACCTTCCTATAGTAGAGTAGCTAACTGCCTCCTCCTCCTGAAAGAGAAAGGAGAAGTTTGCTCCTTCTTGGGATGACTCATCCACTCCATTTTCTTGGGGGGAGTATTGGATGAATAAGCTTGGTCTTTACCCCCTGAGTCTAATGATGCCTGCTTGGTGTAGACCCAAGATCAGGATATCGGATCTCCCTAATGGGTCTCTTGGACCTTGTAGTATTTATATGGCAAAAAGAAAGGTTCACGAAGAGAATTTTCCCCGTGACCTCTTACCATTCCTACGAGCGGGAAGAGGCCTACCATAGAGGCATTAGAGTCAATTCCCCCTATCATTTCCGAACTCACTCCTCCTACTCCCATCCAAGAGTCTATCCCTCAGTTGGAAACAACTGTGGAGGAGACTCCCATGGTTGATGAAGAGCCCTCTATCCCTTCGTAAACTCTGGCTTTTGGTTTGGAGGGTTGCAGAAACTGCCTTGTGCATGAGAGAAAGCACCGACGAAAGGCTCTTCTAGCTGAGCAAGCCTCCTTACAAAAGAAGGAAGAGGAGATGACCGCTCCTATATCAGGACCTCCTGCCATGTCCTCCTCTCTCCTCCCTTTTGTTTCTATCTAATCTAGCTCTGTATCTCTTTTGGTTTCCGCTGCAAGCGCACATGTGCCTAGAAAGGTGCAGGTGTTCATCACTCCTTTTATGGATCCACCATTGTTAACATTCATTCCAGATGTCTTGCCTTTCTTGAAGCCCATAGATATAATTAAAACTTCAGTTGTATCTACTGTGGTTATTTCCTCCTCTCCCTCTACCCTTCATGCTTCTTCTATGGGGAGTTCACCTCTCTCGACAAAGAAGAAGGTAGAGAGTGGTCCCTCCAGCAATGAAGGATGTAAGAGGAGCCCACCTTCTCTAAAAGGTGGACCTGTGTTGACTTGTTCTATTCTAGTGACAAGACCAGTCCCATCCTCCCTTGAGTTTGTCACCACTCTCGAATCTCTCGGTGAGCTTAGCGGTGAACCTCAGGTGCAAACTCCTCCACCCATTAAGGAAAAAAAAGGAACTCCCATTAAGTGTATGTTTAACTTGGTGGATGAAGTTCCAACCTTGTCAATGATCTTTGCAAAGTCATTAACCTTAGACCCACAAGAGTTAAGTGATGGAGACTTCATAGGTCCCTCTTCCTTGGCCCTTATTGCAAGAGGATCGAAAGCTCCTCCCCTTAACATTACACCATTGTAGGCTCATCATCCTCCCCCTATGATGATTTAGAGTGGGAAGCTGATGACCTCTTGGTTGACCAGTGTTAGGGGGAGACTCTCTTCTTGATCTTTATATTAGATGTGTGTGTTGTGATGTGTTTCCCCCGTGATCATGATATGTGTGCCTAGATGACCCTCATCACCCCTTTTGGTGCTTGGATATAGGCATGGTGTTTGTGTTGTAAACCTCCTTCTATGTGTATCATCATTCTTCCATGTTTGTGATTAACTTTTAGAAAATTGGGGATGATGCAAAGCGTGGGGAGAATTTAGGCCTCCTTCCATGTTGACCCAATTTTTAATTTTTACTTTGTCTTCTCATGCATTCATCACATGGCCTGACATAGTAGGGGGTTGATGACAGTTCATTTATATACTATTATTATACTTATATATATTTATGAGTAGTTTTAACCCCAAAATATTAGGCTACCCCTATGCCCTTTGTTCATGTTCTCTTTTCTTTTCCTTTCTCTTTTCCTTTCTCTCTTCTTTGCTTGAGTTGTCCCTCTCATGTGTGACAATGCCACTTCTAAATCACTTGGTCTTTAGAAAATGCATTCGTTGTCAAACGAATCTTTTCTCAAGACCCTCCACACACTTCTTTGTTGAAATTGCATTCTCGACTTGAAACCCTAACGAAACATGTTTCCTTCATCATGGGTTTGTAAATAAAGGACTTGGGAACCTTCCTACGAAGTGGGAACAACTTTGATCTTCCCCTTACATGGGGGCATATCCTTCCTTTCAAATTCCTTGATGAAGTGAACCTCTTTAAGAAGGATTCCTTGATGATGAATTGATTCGAGAAAGAAGACATTAGCTTTTGAAAAATGCATCCTTTGAGTGGACCCTTTCTTTTCACAACGGGTTCCCAAGGGACCCCTTCAAAACTATTATCTCTAATGAGTTCTATGGAGTCTAGCTCGGGGGCAGCTCGACTAGACTGGTTTCACATCTTCACATCTAGCCCGAGGGCAACCTGACTAGACCTACTTCACATCCTTGCATCTAGCTTGGGGGCAACCTGACTAGAATTTACTCTTCAAATAGTGTGTCCCTTGAGTGGACCCCTCTTCCTTTTGAAGGTTTCTCAAGGGATCCCTTTGAAAGTCTTCCATCTTGGTGATGGTCTACATGACTATCTGTTCAATGGCCTACACAACTGCTTCTTGACGTGTTCTATTTGCGGGTAAACATGTCGTCATTCCTTACTTTGCGGATCCCCCTTTGCTTGGTATCCCTCATGTGAGAGTTCTTGGGGGATACCTTCCTTACAGGCCTGTGGGTCTATAAGGTTCCCATCTTGGTTTCATTCATGTGAGAGTTTTTGAAGGATACCTCCCTTGCGGGTTTGTGGGCTTGTAAGGCACTTTATTTCTTCAACTTTATAGTTCTATGGAGCTATTAAGTCCTTCTCTATCCTACACATTTAGGTTCTCTAGACCATGATTTTCTTCCTTGTTAGTACAGGTATGCATTTCTAACCCTATTACTTCTTCAATCTACTTTACTAAAGCACTCACCAGTACTTATGATCACTTAAGTGGGGGGAAAATTTATAGGATAAAATTTGCACCCCTAATGCAAATTCCCCTTTTACCCCTTTCCACTTTAGAAAACCAAAGCTGGAGGCTTAATACCACATAAGCCCACTGATCACATCATACTTGGCACCTATTTTGAGTGTTGGTGGAGGTGTTTCTGTTGAGGATGCCCGTGTGACATGTAGACATCCACACAATGCGCTTACATCCCTAATAGATTCCTATGGCTGAAGTCTGTAGAGACGTTACACTTCCTATTGGAAGTTGAAGTGTAATGCCTCCCTTTAGCTGGCCAACCTGAATATGACCATTTCTTGACCTCCTTTCTTCATATTCTCCATTCTTTCATCCATTTTCATCTTTTTGGCCATCTCTTGAGCATATCTTAGCATTCTAGTACTCATTCCAAGCATTGAAGCAACATTTCACACTCCATCACTTGAATAGAGAAGCACAGGACAAATCCATTATAGCAAAGGCTTGAGTTCCTCTCATCTTTCTCCTCCACTAGCCTTGAGCACTTTGGATGGAGGTGGTAAGCTCCTCACTCATCTTCTCTATTATTTGGTTGAGTTAGCACATTATTGTTTTGTAGTGTCTTTCATGTAATTTTATTGTATTCCATTCTTTATCGCATTATTTCTACATCATTGCAAACTTGGTTGTCCGTGGATTTATAAACACCAAAACGGGGGTGTGGCTGAGGCAGACTCCTAAACAACCCCCCCAACATTTCCCTCTTTTTTGTGTGTAGGTGGAGAGATCTTGGAGAAAGTTGGAGAAAAGTTTATTGTGTGAGATAGTCTTCGTCACCCTTGCAGTAATATATTTTCTTTATCACATTCATCTTTATGTTTCATATTTCGTAGTCTTATTCTGCACCTTTAGAAACTCTTAACTGTGATATTGGTCCACTTTTTAGAGGTTAGACCTTGTCTCCTTGGTTTTATGGTTGTACAGATGCCAGTGTGCTGCACTATCATCCTAGAACTGTGCTTCTGTCCTCTAATAGAGAGCTACCCGAGACATAGAGTTGACCTTAAAAATCGACTCGCCTAGTCTCCTTTCAACACTTGGGTTTGTAGAGTGACTGAAGGACCCCACAGTTCTCATCATTCTCATCCCACCTATCCTAACACTCTTTAAAATTGAGGTAAGTTAGGGCATCCATATGACTCTTGTCCTTTCGTGACCTGGGGCCTTGCAGTGGTTGGCCCCCCTCTCTTATAATAGGTTAAGATAGCAGACAACTTAGAAAATTTCTTTGGCAATCTTTCCTATATTTGGAGATACATATGTAATCTTCTCATTATATAATATATAATATATATAGGCCTCGTTCCTTTTAACTAAATAAAAAAAACAGAAAAAAATCATATCACATGTGATAATAAAACATAGTTTTACTATAATGATTTAAAACAAAAAAATGTAACTTAAAATTAATTTAAGTAGCATAATTAATTGGTCCAAAAATTGGGCGTGACAATAATGAGGGGTTTTTTTTCACTTTCCTCATTATTTTAATCAATAGGATGGTTCGTATGATTATGATGTTGGATAGGGGATGCGGATGGTTGGTCTGGTCTTTCAAATGATCATGTTCATCATTTGGTGATTCGATGTAATATATTGTTGATATTTTCAATATTATAGTTGGAAGGTAACTTAGCCATCAATTTGATTAGATTCCTAACTATTTCATTATTTTTTCTTACCATGGACCTATCTACCAAAGTGAATTTTGTTTGAAGCCAAGAAGGTTATGATAATAATGAGAGTATTCCATTTTTCTAGGGGATAATAATGATATTATTCACTTTGGTTAAGGGAATCACTATCACTGTCACTATCATGGGATGTGAAGGTTCCCCCACATATGAGTTTTGATCTAAAGATGATTTTGGGAGCAAGGGTTTCTCTTCATGGAATTCCATGTTTGGATTAGCTTGGTGTCTAGTGATAGGTGACATTTCAAGTTGGTTTTAAAGGGTTTTGAGTTTGCATTGATTTGGATTTAGAGCTTATGACTTGGGTTTTAATTTGAAAGGATGGGTCTTGGATGTTGTATTTTTTCTTCAAGGTGTTGGTTTTAGATTGATTTAGATAAAAAAATAGGATTTGGGTTATATTTTAAAGGAGTTGGGTGCTGAAAATTAAAATTTTGTTTGGATTTATAGATATTCATCTTAAGATAATGGAAATGGGTTTCAAAGTGGCTTTTGGATTAATTTGAGTAGAACTTCTGGATTTGGATTTTATTTCAAAGGATGAATTTTGAACATTGAATTTTTGAGGTTTTTCTTCAAGGTGTTGGGTTTGAATTGTTTTGGATAAAATTTTAGGATTTGGGTTGGATTTTTGGAGAATTTTAGGTTTGAACTTTAGGATATGGGTTTGGACTTTGAAGGATGTTAAGTTTCGATTTCAAATTTTATGGCTTGATTTAAAAATAAATAAATTAAGGCATTACTTTTGGATGAATGCGAGATTTGGATTTATTTGAATTAGATCTTAAGCTTTGGATTTTGGTTTTTTGTGAATGGGAATAAATGGAAAAGATCAATCAAGAGGGAAAATAACACAAGGGTTAGATCAAATCATAAACCAAAACCCAATTGACCAAATTAAACCCATTACCAATGAAGTGACAAGCTAAAATAAAATGAAATAAATAAGAAATAAGAGAATAAAACAATTAAACCATACTTTCACCTCACCCAAGAATGCAAGTCCTTACTCCATTATTGAATTATGCCTTGATATGTTGGATTGCTCATGCTTAGAATAAACCCAATTGTGTAAAAAATTGAAAGGTTGATAACTATGGAGGACTAATTTTTTAAAGCTCAATTGGAGAGAATCACCAATTACTTCAAAACTTTGAGGAGGGATCATTAATGAAGGATTAATGCTTGTTTTATAGATTTCAAGATATTTGATCGATGGTCAAAACTAATGTTCAGATCAATGGTGGTGAGTGCTTTAAGGGTGGAAAGGCCATACACAAAGAGGAAAGTTTCAATTAACTGAAGCTCTTCCCTAAAATTTAGGAAGATATTTTGAGATATTTTGGAGGGAAGATATTTTTAAATTTGAATTTGAATTTTGGAATATTCCATTTGGAAGGAATGCACAACTAAATGAATTAAATAATTTATTTATTGTTGAAAAAAAATAACTAATTAAATAATTATGAAATTATTTAATTATGAGCGATAATAAGAATGATGATTTTTAATTAAATAATTAAATAATTAGGTGGGTGTGAAGAAAATTAAAATTTAATTAAATAATAAAAATTATCTAATTAAAGTGGGATAGGGGAAATTTGAAAATTAATTAAATAATTAAAATTATTTAATTAAGGTGATGGAGGGGAATTCAAATTTAATTAAGTAGTTAAAAAATATTTAATTAAGGTGATGGAGGGGAATTCAAATTTAATTAAGTAGTTAAAAAATATTTAATTAAGGTGATAGAGTGAAAAATGGTGAATTAATCAAATAATTAAAATTATTCAATTAATAAAGGAAAATAGTTAGTTTAATTAAATAATAAAAAATATTTAATTAAAAGTGATGAAATAGGGATTAATGAGTGAAATGATGAAAAAATAGTTAATTAGGGGAATGCGTGATATGTTAGGCAATTTTAGGTGTCTACATTTCCCCCTCTTTGAGACAATGTACTTATTGCACTGTTTCAAAGACATAATGGTGATTTGGAGAAAAATAGATAATAATGATATCGCCCCAGTGTGCTCCAATGAATGAAGAAATTATGGAAGGATGGTAGGCTACCCCCTCAAGAGGTTGGCTGGAAAAAATAATTTTTTGGGGCGAGCTCATGACAAGAAGACATAATAGGTTCATTGAAGAAGGAGATGGAAATTTTCTTGGTTAATGAGGAAAGTGATCAAGAAGATTGGAGAATGATGAAAATGTGATGCAAGGGGTGGGATGGATGAAATCTATGGTTTCAAGGTCTATATATAGGACCTTGGGGGTCATTTTCACCTCATTTACACTCTCCTAGCTTATAGTTTTCAAAGCTCTAAGAGATATTATTGAGTGAAGCTACTGTAGAGATGGTTGTCATTTCATGAGCTACATATTGCACAGATCAAGTTTGTTAGTTCTAGAGGCCTACCAAAATAGCTCCACCAATATATGTATCAAACCTTTTATTTCTTAAACATAGTTCTAGGTATGATGAATTCTATGTCTAGGGAGTCGATTAAATGTGTCGATCTAGGATCAACATGTTTGGATTCCGATGTGACGTGTTTGATGTGTCATGCCACATTTGAAAAATGATTTTCATTTGATTGATGTTAAGTGAAACTTTTGAAAAGTGATTTGTATTTGATTTGACAAAGTTATTCTTTTGAATAAAATCTCACAACTAACTAGGATAAAGTGACACTTTTGTAAAAAAGGTCGTAATTGATTGAGAGGTCTGCAAAATTAGTTTTTTTTTTTTTCAAATTTCTGATAGTTTGATGTTGTGGGTGCTATGTATGTAGGATGTTCTAGATCTTATCATCATGAGAGCATCAATCCATGGTTTTAGATCAGATAGCCCATTTGAGTGAGATGGATGTCAAGTTCCTAGGTTTCGTTGATTTATTCCATGTCACTTTCATGCCAGAGATTTGAGCACACAAAATATTCATGATTTATATTATTAAGAGGTGGCATAGTGAGAGCTAATCATTTAGTTTTTTTATTGGAGAGGATACCATCACCCTCGAGGATGTGTGGAGGATTATGAGGATTCTAGTTGAGGGTGCTCATGTGATTTATGATACTAACTCTAGAAATGGAGCACTACATCGAGTGTTCCATGACAACGAGATTCATATAGATGATGGGGAGGTAGATTTGAGGTAGTACATTGGAGTGTTAGAAAATATCATCTTGGTAATTGGAGGCCTTATTTCTAGTGTGATCATTCTTGATCGATGATCTAGGGGATTTTCTATTTTATGGGCTCATGTGTTCGAGTGGATGATGTTTGATGTTATCTTTTATGTATGGGGGCTATACATATTGGCTCACTTATATCATGACATGCACTGGGTGGTGTATAAATCAACCACTAATTTATCGACAAGAGTTATAGTATTTCATGTGGGGGATGTTGTTCAAGTAGAGGGAGACCCCTATGTTTATAAATATGATACCATACTGACTCAATGTAGGTTGGGTGATTGATGAGTTTGATGAGTTCATTTAATGACCATGGTTATATTGCGAGGCCTAGGTGGATGATGGCATCCATCTCCCCTTATGAAGGAAGACCAGGTGGTTGATTGGGTGGACACCTCACATTATAGAGAGGCACCTTCCTGATAGGGTCAGGAGGTAGTTCAAAGAGGTATAGGATGTACCTGCAATAGATTATCATGTCATGTTTTCTTTCACTAAGCAAGAGATTGGAGAGTGGGGGCTCATGATGTGCCCTTAGGAAATTATCAAAAATTTCATTCACCTGGTGCCACTATAGTGAACCTAGAATTTTTGAGGAGATAATGTAGGGACTATCCCCAAATATGATGCATGGTGGACCATATAGAGGCCGCTTAGATTTACCCATCTAGGTAGTGAGGTGATGGGGAGATGGAGGGGGAGAGAGGTGGAGCTAGGTAGGGTTCACTAACAATGATAGACAATAGAGGTAGTTGTGGGAGGAGGTCTTGATCAAGGACACTAGTAGGAGGTAGTACCAGTTGTGGCTATGAGGGGAGACAAGTAGAGAGTAGAGAAGAGGGGGAGGATGAGCCAGGGGTGGTAATGAGATGATATTCATCTCACAATGGAACTCTTAGAGCAAGATCATGCTCAAAAAGAGAAAGATGGCTATAGGATGGAGAGGGATGGCCTCACTATCTAGCTTAGATAGAGGACAATAGAGTGGACACCAAGATAGCTTGTTGCTAGTAGAAAAAGGCTCACATTGCCTAGTTGACTATGGAGAGAGATACCAAGCAGGCCTAACGACAAAAAATAGAGATAGTTGGGGAGGGTTCCATAGTCCTTATGGAGCAACATATAAGGGAGGTGAGGGTACTCACCTAGGAGGCTACCTACTATATGAATTTTTGTGAGGTTTTTGTTCTAGTTGGGAGGAGAGATCCCAAATTCTTAGTTAGGAGTGCTGCAAGGATATTGAGTAGATCAGATAGAGGGTTAGTGTTACAATCGCCTCAACCAACTCATCCATAGTATTCAAGGGATTAAGACGATATGGATTAGGTGGGCAACAAGTATCAGGACAAAATATTTCTCCTCCCCACCCTCATTCTCCTGGTGATGGTGAGGAGAGGGGGAATTTCATGTAGCTATATGTCTTTGAATGTTGATATAGAAACATTAGATGTAGACACATTATTTTGAAAATTTATATATTGATGGCTCTTGATAGCCCTTGTGTATCATTACATACATTTTTAACGATATATGATATGAGATTGGACTTTGATGGGATGATGATATGATGTCATGTTATTATGATTATATGATGTATACATATGATGAATCTAATTATTTCTATTTGATCTTATGATGTATGATGGATAGATTATGATGATGCTATGATGTATGATTTTTATGATTCTTTTATTTTTATTTTTGATGATGCATATAGATGATTGATTATGTGATGATGATAATGTTATGGATCCAAGATGCAATGTTATGGTTGATGTTGTAGATTTGTGGATGTAGGATGCGATGTTATGATATTACTAGTGATTTTTGGATGTAGGATGCAATGGATATTTTTATTTATTCATGATACATGGATAGAATAGTTAGTATGATGAGCAAGATATAAGATATGATAGATGATTAGATGGACGTATGATTAGATGAATATATATAATAATAGATGATGTCGATCAAATATCAAGAAATATATAATTATTGGTATGATTTGAAATTTTATTGAAAATGGTATGGGACAAATTATTTTTCTTTTGCTTTAGGTTATGCTAAATAATGTAGAGAAATCATTATTTTGATATAGAAAGTGGAAACTGCTAGTGTAGACATGGAAAATGTACAGTTTCATTTTGGCATGTTTGACCCGATCACTAACATCATTTCTTCCCAAATTTCACTCTCAACATTTCATCATAATTCTATCCCTTAATCTAATGAATCATCATTCATCTGATCAGGTCTATCACCTCCTTTTGATTAAATTAATCAATTTAATTTAATTAACCTCACATTTCTATTTAATTAAATAAGTCATTTTATTTAATTAAAATTCTCTAAAGTCATCTTATTAAATTTAATAAATTAAACCTTATTTGACTTAATCTAATATATTCCTCCTTAGTTAAATAAATCAAATCATTTATTTAATTAATCCCTTCCTTTCAATTTGATTTAAATCAATTCATAAATTTAAGTCTAAATTGTCACATCATCTAATTCTTCATTAAATTAATCAAAATATGATTAACTTTATCCCTCTCATTAAAATCCTCTAGAGAATGCAAGTTGCACAATAAATCAATTACTTTGATTTATTTAATCCTCTATTTTCCTTCACATGGCATCAAAAGAGAATATTCCCTCTTTTGAATTCAAAAAGGCCAAGTTGACTTGGTCCTTCCAACAAGGCATTTAAGGCCTCTTACATGTCCTTGGCCTTAAGCCAAGTGACATTAACTTCATTCCTCTTCCCTCTTCAACAAGTCATCTCACAAATTTCAAATTCAAATTTATGCATTTATTGACACTTTGGCCAAAATATGCACAACCACTAACCATTCACATCATGACATGTGGCATTCAACCATTGGATTGAAAGATAGTCCCACATTGCTCAAATCTTGATTTCTTTTCCAAATTGAAAGTTATAAATTGGAGACTTCTCTCCTCATTTCTTATCCACAATCTCCATGCAAAGTTACTCTCTTCACATTGAGAGCTAATTTTTCCAATCTCACTCAATCATTCACTATTTTCATAAATTGTAATAAGGTTATGTTCAAATCTCTTTGGAGATTCGACCATTGCTCAATCAATCTACATTGCAACTTAGGAATTGGGAAAGGGCCAATTGCAACCTTTCATTGGCACCAATTCCTCCATGGGATCACTAATCTATTGGCTAAATTAGGATTTAGTTTGATTTCTTGTTTGTGTTCTTCATCATTTTTCCTAATTTTAGTTTGAATAGATGGATTTCATGGGGAATCTCTCATACTTGTTTGCATGCATTTGATCTAACAACCTAATGTGTTTTGTTGCTCTTGTGCATTTGCAGGTTTAGGGGTTCACATTTTGGCGCTAGAAGGAGGGAATGAAAAGAAATTAATCATATTTTTTTAAAAAATTCTACATTTTTCTTAATGTTTTCTCGTAGGTCACAGAAAACAGCTATGCGACGACATATTGAGCCGCTTTCAGAGGCGCGGTGCAATACTTTGCCGCTTTTAGAGGCGCGGTGCAATACTTCACCACTTTCAGGGACACGGTGCAATACCGACCTCGCGGTGCTATATCGCATCGCTCTCAGCACCACGACGCAATATCGAACCGCGTTTCCTCCAAACTCCACTGCTCTAAATTTCCCGCCTAAAAAATTTGAAATTGTAAAGAGGGCCGCTTCCAAACTCCGCCGCTTACTCCTGTCATGCTGCTTTTCCACTCCCTATTTTTTTAGAGCGCCACCCATAATCAACTGTGCGGTGCTAGATAGTGCCACTTTCACCTGAAACTCTGCCGCTTTTACAAACTATGCCGTGGAAAAATAAGAAGGTTTAAAATTGACATGTGCTTTTAAGTTTGGATTTTTTTTTATTTCCTAATTTTGTTGGCTGTCTTTTGTTCTCTGGTTTTTTGTCATTTTGTAGGTTCGAAGCTCATCATGACCTTATACTCATCATGCAAGAAAAAGTGTTTTTAAACACTAAAGTGTTCTTCAACACTTTTGGAGGATTTTAAAATTCTACTTGTTGAGAGAAATTTGTTAATATCTTTGGCCTTAGAAACACTAGATTTATTTTGGGTTTAAAAACAACAAGCGAATCCCTTTTTCTTAAGCAAGGTAGGAAGCTCATCATGACATCATGCTCATTTTGTACAAAGTTTTCTTAAACACTAAAGTGTTCCTCAACACTCTTTAAGGATTTTTCGATTCTTGTTTAAAAGGAATTTGTTAATTTCATTTGCCTTAGGAATACTAAACTTCTTTTGGGTTCTAAAATAAACAATCAAATTTCTTTTCAAAGTTGCCAAGGGGCTAAAAAGAACCTTAGACAAACACACTAGATTTTGTTTGAAGGATAACAATTGAACAAGGCAATCTCACATTTCCTTTGGTGCTTAAAAATAATTCATCATTGCTTTGAGGAATCTAAAATGAACATGTGTTCTTTATGTCTTGTAATCCTTTTTGCAAAGTAGTATCATTTGAAAAAGGCGTATGCACTTCTCTCGTGCCTCACGAAAATCTTGAGAATCAAAAGTCTTTTTTTGGTGACACTAAGTTGCATAAAAGATTTCCTCCACATTTCAATTTGGGTACCTAATAATTGGACAAAACATGCGAGTATGACCATGACATATTGTGGAGGTTCTCCCCTTTTTTTTTCAACAAAGGTTGTGTGAACAACGAGATATGTTAGCTCGCTTTTGTTTATCTTAGAGGGCCTGCCTTGTGGGAAAAATTACTCACCCAGGGGAATGATCCAACCGGGAACACGCTAAAGCCAAGCGACTTCCAACCGGTATATAAGTGTGGATTCTTGAGGAAAGTTCAAGAATCACGAGGATTATTCTGTCGAGATGGACAGAAATGCACTCTTGCCAATGTTGGATAAAACCCCATGAATGGAATGTCCGAATTAGAACCCTTTGTTTAGAAAAAGGCCAAAACCTTGTCTATTTTGTTGGTGCAAAAGGTCATGTCCTTTGAAGCCGCCCCACGTTATACATGCAGTTTTGTTGTAGAAATGAAAAGTATGCCATGGGAGATTCATGGGTACTAATGCTTGGCTGACCCGAGAAGTGTGTGCCATGGAGGGGAGCCAGTGTGGTCAAGAATTTATCCATTCAAACAAGATATGTGCAGCTAGATTTATCCAAGTGGGAACCCAACAAAATATTGTCTCATCATCCTAGGATTGTAAAAAGTGCTTGGAAGTGGAAAACACATTGCGTGGTTCTCGAAAACATTTGCAAAACAAACATTCACAAAACATCAAAATTTCAAACCCCTTGTAGGAAACAAATACCTTTGAGGGATTTAGACGCTCTTTCTTTCCCTAGGGAACATATCCCTAGAGGTTTCTAAGTGCGTGGATTCTATCATCATTTGTTTTCAACAAGGTTAAACATAGGTAACTTTTGCTCTGTTTTCCTCAATTTCCATACAAGGGACCTTGTGGGATGAGAAAGAAAGTGGGACATTAGATATATAGCTTGAAACATAAGCAAGCAAGTGTCTTTGGTAAAAAGAAATTCATTAAGCCAAGATAGAGAGACAAATTGAACTTCATATGTGTTGCTCCCAATGATTTCCCGAAAGATCAAAATTCGAAAACCAAGGTTCAAGAGGATAAGTCTAAAAACCAATGAACAATGCCTTAAAATGCTCCTTGAAGTCAGAGAGAGACTAGTATACAACTTCTATAAAAAGGCTTCAAGGAATAATCCAACTTTGTATGCGTTCTACTATCAACAAAATCCTGAACTTTTTGAGAGGTTTGCTTTCCCAACATAGGAAGCCTAGCGTGTTCATCAACACCGAGGTCTTGTAGAAAGAGTTGGGTCTAGGCTTAAGTCTAGGATCAAAGTTGTCATCCCCATCCATCTTTTCATCAAATAAAATCTCATCCCATCATCAAACTTCTTGAGAACTCTAGAAAAATCACTCATGCTAAACTTAAAGGGCTGAACCAACATCACCCTATCTTGGCTTAATACACCTAGCCAAAATAGTCAAAAATTTTGGACAAATTTACCTCTAGGATAATGCAACTTCCTGAGGTCTACTAGTTCACAAATCACATCGGCTTAACACACTTAGCTAATTCATCCACCTGTGCAAGTTCCCCTAGGATAATGCAACTTCCTAGGGACTACAACTTCACTACAATCTTGTTTGACTCAGTACACATAGTCAAACCATCATAATCAATCTAAGTCCTAAACATGTTTAGCATAACCCTTCAAAAATCCTCCAAAAGGTTTCATTCACTCGCTTCATCCATTATCCCATCATCGTTACTGTAGACACCTAAAAATGACTTAGGCCTGCGACCACTATTTTACCATATTTCTTCATAACATGATTATAACATTTTAATTATGTTTCTAACCCATATTCAACTATTAATTAAATAATTTATAATTATTTAATTAATTCAGAATCTCTCATTCTTCATGATTATTAATAAATGAATCTTATTTATTTATCTAATATGTCACTAATTATCAAAGTCTTCTTGCAATTAAATAAAATCTAATTTATTTAATTAATCCTTATCATTAATGTCCTCCTGATTATTAAATGAATGTATTTAAAATATATTTATTTAATGTGTCACTAATTCCCAAATCCTCTTAATTAAATAGATTTGATAATTTATTTAATTAATTAACTACTTCTTCTAAATTAAATAATTATTCTTAATTATTTAATTGTGACATGTGACACTTCTATATTTTTAAATAAAACAAAATCATTTAAAAATATCTCACACACTTAACTGATTCTTTATTTAGTAATTAATTTCAAAAATCAATTACTTATTATCTCACAAAATCCCTATTTTGAATTAATTTAATTCAAAATGGAAATATTCTTCTACAAATCAAGTAATTGCTAAAATTACTGATTTTCTAAAATCTCATCCTCTTGTCCTCTGATTTTTACTAATTCCATCTCAATGTCACGTTTATTCTCCACCATTGATTTAATTTCTTAAATTAAATCTTGTCCACACATTTAGGGATTGTTGCCCTAACCCTAATTGAGAGTTGCCTTATTGAATCTTGATCTTTGATTCTAGGGCATTCCTCAATCTCTCATCTCGTCCGTCCATTCAAGATTGCATTTTCTATAAAATGACAATCTTGATCTCATTTTCGGGATGAATCATTATTATCTCTTAGCATTTTGTAATCTCATTAGCATCAATTGTCATATCATCTTAGGCTTATTTAATAATTTGCATATTAGGATTGAATTGCTAGTTTGCATATTAGAGAGCATTTTTATAAATCCTTCAAATCTTGTTTAGGTCTAGACATTTACTGTTTTCTCACACAAAAAAATCTGAGGGCATCCTTTTATCACAACAAGTTAGGAGGTACAATGGAAATGAGCCATGGAGGAGAGAAATGGGTGAGGCTGTTCTAGTCTCATTCCTTTTCTCGTGATCTGTCCTTTGCATTCCATTGATTGATAGTATTTTTATTGCATGCATGTTCTAACCTAGTTCTATCTTGCAGGAATATTTTATCTATCATTACATTGGTGAACCCAACATTCTAACACACTTTTGTAGGTTTTGTATGGCCTTAGACTTTTTTTTTTTTTGTAGGAACAAGTACGACACACTTCATTTTCCTTCTTGTGCGACGCAACCACTCTGCTGTGCCGTATTCGCCTTCGCGTGTGATGCAAATGATCTGATGCACCACATTCACCACACGTAGAGCCACAAATGAAATTTTGCAACGCATTTGACATAACCCGAACCGTATCTGCCGAGCCACAACCGCCGAGCTGCATCTGTCATTTCGCACCACAATTGACTGGTAATTTTCATTATTGAATTGTAATCTAGATCCGACGCATGCACGACCAGTTTTTCTATTTTTGGGATTAAAATAAACCAACCCTAGGATAGACACTTAATTCAGAATTTACCAATCCTAGGATAGAAAATCTAATTTGGAATTTATCAATCTAGGATAGTCACCACACTTTACTTTTGTTTGGTTAAAATGAACCCCATGTTTTTGTGAAACAATATCTTCACTTAGAATAGAAAACTTTCATTTGGGTTTAAAACTGAACATTTGTTTACTGTGTTTTTTTGAATAATAGGTATATGCTCTCCCTTTTGCTGGGTGATCAAAAAGCCAAACTTATCCATTTTTATTTTCATGCATTTCATGTTTTATTACAACCTTTAGAAGGCTCGCCATAGTGGGAAAAAGTACTCACCCTACGGGAACGACCTAAGTGGGAACAACCAAAGCCAAGTTTTCCAACCCACTATAATCAAAAGTGAATTTTGGGGAAACCCATATTCAACGAAAGTAGGCAAGATAACCATCCCCAAAATCTTTGTTCTAAAGATTGGGAGGTCTCCTGAGGGAGTTTATCTATTATCACGCCGAATGAAAACCTTAACTAAAAACCATATTGTAGAAGCTAGCCGTGTTAGTATCCAGACATTGTCTCAATCACAGTGCAAGGGGAGGGAAGAATCTCCCCCCAAGACACTCACCATATAGTCACCACAGACTATTTTCTTAGGGGATTCAGTATCCACTTCCGTCACCTTGAGTACGCACATGGAAAAGACAAAAACATGGGCGCCCTCTAGGGGGTGACATGGCTATGTGAGTCGACGTGATTTTAAGTTATGGGCTGTGATTGTTATGATGACCCTTTGACTATTAAGAGCGAGTCTTCTTGAACATACATTTAATGTTTTAATTTCTATGTGTTTGCCAACTGTTTTCAAATAGACTTCAACAAATTGAACATCAAAAATCTGGGTCAAAAAAAAAACTTGTCAAAACTGCAAAATAGTGTTCGATTTTCTAAAAAATTGTCCATTGCGACGTAATCGCGCTGATAAATTGCAATCGCCAGATATCGAGCCATATTCATTATGATGGGCTGCATTTAAATAATCCTAAGCTACATTCACTCTAATGAGCCGCAATTGATATATACAGAGCCGCATTTGTGAGCATTAAACCGCATTCGGTAACTTGAGCTGCATTTGATAGATATCAACCCGCATTCGCTAGACTGTGTCACAATCGACACTTTCTAAAGTGCATTCGACTCCGTGAGCCACATTTTCTCTATCATACCACATTTGCTATGACGTATTTGCTAAAAAACTGAAAGTCCACCACTTGTCTTTAATTCAATCAAGTCTTCCTTCACTGTTATAGTTCAAACCAGACTCTGACTCAAATTTCATCAAACATTGCATTTTAGGTACTATTTTAGGCTCACAATAGGTTTCCATTTGGCTTTCCATTAGCTTGTATTGATAGCTCCACCATCTCCTTAGACACTTACTTTTGCAGATTTTAGGAGTTGACTCTTATCATTCATTGTCAAAACTTTGCATTCAATAGTAGGTTATCATTGGACCCAATTACCTTTGTCACTTTGTCAAATATTTTGTGAATTATTTCCCACTCAATAGTCTAGTGTGGAAACTTCACTTTGTCCTCTTTATAGTCCTTTTATGGTCCATTGGTCTTCCAAAATTGAATCATTGCAAAAAGCTTATTTGCCCAAGTTGTCCTCTTTAGATCTCTCACTAGTAAGTACATCTTAGGATCCTCTATTGCATATCATTTGGCATCTCCATTTAGCATCACACCACTTTACATTCACAAGTCTTTAGTCTCACTTGCATTTCATAGCATCCTTTTAAAATCTAAAAAAACCAAAAAACATAGTATCATACTTAGATCATTCTCTCCATCATCCCAAGTTGAGAAAAACCTTGTATGGTTGAAACTAGATTATAGAAAAAGAAAAGACTCATGGATTCTTTTAGACAAGACACCAACTTTCTTGAGTTCACAACTGGCATGGATTCATTCCCTAATGCCATGAACAATCCTTGTTTTGACATGGGAAATTCCAACATCAATCCTTTTAGTGAGATGAACATCCCATCATCTCCATCACATATTTTTGAACCATTTATCTGATGGGATCAAAATGGGGAAGTCTTTGAAGAAGACATATTAGCTGCTGCTCAACATCCAAAAGTTGTTGCTTTTGTAGAAGAAGTAGTCTTAAATGACACTTCTAGATTCCTAGCTATGCTCCTTGACCAAGGGGCTAAGTTACCAAAGGGATTTGATCTTAACACTCTTAGAGCAACTTCTCCCACTCCACCATCACACAATCCTTCCATGGGAGCCTCTTCACAAAATGTCATCAACACAATCAATGCTACCTCCCTTGGTCATACTACCACCACAACCAACACGACATCTATTGGGGGATCATCTTCCCAAACTAACACCACATCAGAATCCATCCCCCAAAAAACATCCACCATCCCTTCACGAACAATGGGGGCAACCACATCAAACCTCTTTGGAACTACATCTAGTTCCATGAGTACATCAACAAACCTATTATTAGGTTCTTCAAATACTATGGCAACTAACTCATCCAACCCTTTTGGGAGAAATAAATGAAGAATTACCATACAAGGCACCCAATCCACTTCCTCACAGGTTAATACCAACATTCTTGTGACCCAAAACATCAACATTCCTCAAGGCCACAATCTCTTATTTGGGCAAGGCAATGAAGGCGCTCAATCCTTCACTCCATTTGGGCATCAACAAGCTCAAAATCAACAAGGCCCTCAATCTTTCACTCCATTTGGACATCAACAAAATCAAAACCAACAAGGTCCTCAAATTTAGTCCAACATGGCAGGATATCACATCCCCACTTATGCCTCTCAAGTCCATACACAATAGCACATCCCTCATCAAAACACTCATTTTGCTCACCGAAAACCCATTCCAAATCAACACATCTCATCACAACAACTGGGGACTCAAGCTGCCCCTATCACCAACATAGGTGATGCTACCAACCATCCCATGGTGGAAGCACTCACACAACAACTGCTCTTCAAACACAAGTGGAGACCTTGCAGTAGTCCAATAAAAAGTCACACTTGTCACATGACTTGTGTCCATATCCATTTGACACAACCTTTTATATGCCACCCTTTCCTCATGGATATGTGGTACCTCATTTTCCCAAGTACAAAGGAAAAACAAACCCCATTGAACACATAAGAGAATTCACCACTAGTTGCATGGACATTACATATGAGAAAACTTATCTCATGAGACTCTTTTCTAGAAGTCTCATAGGTCATGCACTAGAATGGTTCTCGCTTTTGCCTAAGGGAATCAAAAAACATGGGATGAATTGGAAAACAAGTTTGTTGAAAACTATGCCTATAACATTGACACGGATATCGACATTGCCTCCTTATGCAGACTTACCCAAGAGGATGCAGGAGAGACTTTCATTCCATTCTTTCAAAGATGGAGAACCTTAGCAAGCAGATGTCCGATAGAAATACCTGAAAAGGAGAAAGTCACCATGTTTGTACAAACTCTCCTAGGACCGCTAAGGTATGGCCTACAAGTCCATTGTTGCACCACCTTTGTTGACCTTGTTGAAAAAGGTGCTCAACTTGAGAAATCTTTGATTCCCAAAGGCGAATTAAAATATGGTGGAAAAAGCATCAACACCACCACAAATAATAACCCAAGTAGCTCAAATGACAAAACCAAATACTGGGTTAAGAACAAGCACACCACAAATGACGGTATAGTTGATGCAAAAACCATCAATGCAACAGGTCATGTACTTAGAATCAAAGGAGCACAAAATAAAAAAACACCTGTAACTACACCAAAACCAACTGCCAACACTATCCAAAGCAATCATGCACAATCTAATAAATGATAGCTGCGTCAATCCTGACAATTCCAAAAATGCACATACACCCCTTTGGGTGAACCTATTGAAATTGTCTTGAAGAAACTTCTTCAAAACAACGTCATAACACTGGAAGAGCCAAAACCATATGACCTTGGTTAGTTCAAGCTGTCATGGTGGGATGATAGTTCATTTTGTGATTACCACTATGCCAAAGGGCATAAAACTTCCTCTTTTCGTCAATTGTGAAATATGGTGCAAGACCTCATAGAGAACCACACCATCGAGTTTGATGGTCAATCATTTACATCTAATGCAGATCATACCATACACAAAAACCCACTGCGGGATGATGGTAAAGCTTCCTCATCTGGCACAAAGAATACCATCAATCAAGCCAACCACATCCGTCTGGCCTATAATACTATTCGTCTTGCATATAATTATCCCTATGGTACTATTATCAACAATCTTTGTGCTATTGATGAAGATGAATGTGTTAATACCATTACTATTAAAAAGGCTACAAAATGCAATGTAACCACGTGTAAAGGCAAGGTCACCATCCCAGTCCTTCTGCACGTCAATCGAAAATCACCATACCTGGTCCGTCCACTAGACAGTCCAATACAAAACCAGAGCTCAACATTATTGAGTAGTTGAATAAAACACCTACTCAAATATCCATTCTCGAACTGCTCCATATTTCACCTATGTATAAGGCCATCCTAGATAAATTACTGCAAGAGTCATCCATCCCAACCAACATTGATGTCAGCCACTTTGAGACTATGGTCAGATACTTGAATTCGCCTCATCACATCACCTTTTCAGACAGTGACTATTCCTCGCCCAAACCATTGCATAATGACGCCCTTCACACTAAGGTTTTTGTCCACAAGCATAAAGTTAGACGAATCCTAGTAGATGGCGGAGCAGGATTGAACATCTGCTCTCTAAAATTGGTCAAAGCTCTTGGTTTCTCTGATGCATGTGTAGATGCTAGCAAAAGCATCATCATCAAGGCATACGATGATGAAGAACACGCTTCTAAAGGTGTTATTACAATTCCACTCTGGGTAGGACTAGTTATCATAGATACAACATGCCAGGTCCTGGATCGTGACATACACTATAATATCTTACTTGGTTGCCCTTGGATTCATGCTCTAAAGGATATTCCATCCACATAACACCAATGTCTGAAATTCCCTTTTGATGGAACTGAGATCACTATCCCAGGAGATCTTGATCCATTTCAATACTGTACCAACCTGCGAGCCACTACTGAGCACGAGGTGCCCATAAATCGGGAAGCCTCATCTTCCACCTCATCCAAATATATTGACCCATTGACACTCACAAAATCATCCATTCCATCACCTTCTCTCACACCATCTTCATTGGCCTCCATCCCAAGTAAAGACCTTCGGATCTAGGACCTTAGTTGTGGAGAGTTCAAATTGAATACGACTTACTATATCACTACAATACCGAAGCCACCTAAAGTCTATGGTAGACCATGTTTTGCAATTTAGCCCAAAACAACTTTCAAGGTTCCACCGAAAAGTGTTTTTTTCATGGTGGGGCGATATGGGTAACGAAGTCATTATTGACATAGATAACTGGATCTACAAAGACCCAACAGAGTTATCTCCACTACCGCTACATCTCTATGGAAAAGGTTATGATATATGCAAAGCCTTAGGTTTCGACGACACAAGCGGCCTTGGAAAGAATAGCAACGGAAGACGGGAACCTATTATCATGACGGCAAGACCAAAATACATAGTGCTAGGGTTTGAACAAGTCAGAACTGACGATCAATGTACCCATGAACTTTCACATAAGGTTGTAACGGTTACAAAAAGTGTTGAGACATGCAAAGAATCCCTTACCGAAACTGAATCAAATGAATGGGAATGGGGATCTGACAAAACCGTCAATGACTATGACATTGATGAACTATTCTTGGAACCTGGCCAACTTTCCTTTGAAGAATGATTCCACTAGGAATATAACATTGACCCTATTGACCGACATTCCAAAAATAAGGAATGGGTAAGCATTCATTGGAATCCAGAAGAACACAAAGTGTCATCGGCAATACCTGAATCATCCCACCCCATTCCTGAGCCCACCCATGAGCCTAACCTATCTGAGCCCACTATCCATACTTGTGAAATGCCAACCACTAGTCACGATGTTGATAATTTTATCCCATATTATGATTTTGAATTTGATTCATTTGACTCAGAGTATGGACCATCCATTGCATTAGACACGGAAGTGGAAATTGACAACTTTTCCTTTACACTTGAGGCATCAATTTGCACACTTTCCACATCTTCCCCATCCTTTACCAACACTGACGATGGAATCCCCCTTGTTTACCCACAATTGATCGACTGGGACCAACAAGATCCACCGGTGATGGACATATTTTAGAATGACAAGGAAATTGCAGAATTCATGGGGCTAAGAGAAGGTATTCCATGGGGGGATTACAAAATAGGGTTCTCCATTGATCTAGATTGTGCAACTTACTTTGGGGAGACTGTGCAATCCTCTAGTCGCAAAAATACAAAGAATAAAAAAGAAAAAGAAATGTCTTTAGGTGAAAACCGCAAGGCAGCTTCTAACAGTAAAATAGTAAAAACAAAGGACATATCCAAAGGTGAAAACCTCTTTGAGGCGCCAAAGGATGGAGGATTGGACTTTCTCCCTGTAACACAAGAAAAATCAGGTATGCTCATTAAAGACACAACATAAGATAACATAGCCACACCAGAGAATCCCAAAATGATTCTCTTGGCTACATCATTGTCAGATGAAGAAAAACCTGAATTCAAACAATTCTTCATAGACAGGAAAGTTAACTTCGCATGGTCATATGCAGATATGCCAGGCCTTGATCCCGAATTGGTTTTGCATCATCTTCCTCTAATCCTAGGAATCAAGCCAGTCAAACAAAAGTTGCACAAAATGCATCCACAAATCGTACTACTTGTCAAGGTTGAACTAAAGAAATTACTCGATGCTGAGTTCATAAGGTCAATAGACTATGCTGATTGGATATCCAATATTGTTCCTATTACAAAGCCAAATGGACAAATCCGTATCTGTACGGATTTCAGAGATTTGAATAAGGCTTGCCAAAGGATGACTTCCCCTTACCAAACATAGACATGATTGTTGACCTCACGATAGGGTATGAGATGCTATCTCTCATGGATGGTTTCTTAGGCTACAACCAAATCTGAATCGCAACAGAGGATCAACATAAAACAAAATTCACCTGTCCCTTGATAACATACTGTTGGAATTTCATGCCTTTTGGCCTAAAGAATGCAGGTGCCACATACTAAAGGTCTATGACAACATTCTTCCATGACATGATGCATATCCTAATGGAAGATTATGTAGATGACCTATTGGAAAAATCTTTGACAAGGAAAGAACATCTCAATGTCTTGGACAAAATTTTTAGATAGCTTGAGGATTACAATGTTCGATTGAACCCAAAGAAATGTGTCTTTGGACTCACTTCAGGCAAGCTATTGGGATACATAGTTTCACGACAAGGCATTGAGGTTGACCCAACAAAAGTAAAAGCAATTCTAGATATGCCTCCTCCAAAAGGAATCAATGAGTTGTGAACACTTCAGGGCAGATTGCAGTCTATTCATTGATTCATAGCACAGTTGGCAGATAAATGTCAACCATTCCAATATCTATTACACAAAAGCATTCCTATTGTATAGATGGATAAATGCCACTTAGCCTTTGAACAAATAAAAGAATATCTATTGACACCACCAGTGTTGATGTGTCGCCTATTGAGGGCAAACCATTAATCTTGTATGTCTCCGCAATGACAAATGCATTGGGGGCATTATTGGCACAAAATGACCATGAAGAAAAACAAAGAACCATATACTACATTAGCTGCACACTAATTGGATATGAACTCAACTACACAAACATTGAAAGGGCATGCCTTGTAGTTGTCTTCGTGGCACAAAAATTAAGACATTATATGTTGAGCCATCAAACACATTTGGTAGCAAAGATTGACCCATTAAAATATCTCCTGAGTCAAGCAGCATTGATAGGTCGTTTGGAAAAATGGGTCATGATATTAAGCGAGTATGACATACAATATGTGGAGCACAAAGCAATAAAAGGTCAACTAATAGCAGATAAATTGGCAGATGCACCAATCCAAGCCACTCATCCATTGATAATTGATTTTTCGGATGGATCTATCTTTCATGCTGAACCAACTCTACCATAGAAACTATACTTTGATGGGTCCCACATTGGTCACGACTCAGAAGCTGGCATATTATTTATCACACCACAAGGGGATTCAATTCCTAAATCATTTCGAATTGCCTTCCCTTATACAAATAATATTGCAGAATATGAGGCATTGGTCATAGGTCTCAAAATAACAATTAAATGGAAAATTCAGACATTGCTCGTATTCGGGGATTCTCAATTGGTCATGAATCAAGTGAATGATGAATATGACACAAAAGATGAGAAGTTGCTTCGTTAAAAATGAATGGTGGATAGTTTCTTGATGTATTTCAAAATTATTGCATTTGAAAAAGTCCCAAGGACACAGAATAAGGAAGTCGATGCAATGGCTACCATTGGATCTCTCCTAGACATCCCTAAGAATGTGTCACAATTTGAATTCTTAGTGGAATAGCTGCTGATGCCTGCATACGATATTCCAGAGTTAGAAATGGTGTGCGAGATTGTTGGTCCTAGTTCGCCTTGGTATCAAGACATATATGACTATCTAAAATCCCAAACCCTCTCACCCAACCTGTCTAATAACCAACAAAAATCCTTTATCCGAAAAGCGGCTAGACATACCATCGTTAGTGACACCTTATACCACCGTGGCTTTGACAACACCCTTCTTCGCTGTCTCAACACTGATGAAGCCCAAATGACTTTACGAGAAGTACATGAGGGTATATGTGGATCTCATTCGAGTGGTCCAACCTTAGCTAGGAAAGTCACCAGATTGGGATACTATTGGCCGACATTGGAAAAAGATGCTCTTCAGTTTGTCAGAACATGTCGGAAATGCCAGGTGCATAGTGACCTGATTCATGCACCTGCACAGGAATTGAGACCAATCACTTCTCGATGGCCTTTCACACAATGGGGAATCAACCTCATGGGTAAAATCTATCCATCCTCTTCTAATGGTTTATCCTAAATTACATCATTTTCCAGTATGGTGTCCCATAATCCACCATCATAGACAACGACAGTCCATTCAAAAATCAAGACGTTCGTGAACTCTGCGAGCGATTCCACATCCAACACCATTTTTCCACCCTATACTACCCACAAGGTAATGACCAAGCTGAGGCATCAAATAAAATAATCATTCACATTCTAAAGAAGACCGTCAATGACGCTAGCCGAGATTGGCACCTACAACTTAATCCTACTTTATGGGCCTATTGTACCAACATTCGTACCCCCACTGGAGCCACTCCATTTTCCCTAGTCTACAGATCTGAGGCCATATTACCCATCGAGGTCAAAATTCCTTCTCTTCGAGTCTCTTTGAAAGGAATGATTGATGATGAAGAGTACAGACATACTCGCCTTTATGAGCTAGAAATGTTACAAGAAAGATGACAAAATGCCTTAAATCATTTACAGGAATATCAAAATCGTCTCTGCTGGAGCTATAACAAAAGAGTAATGGTGAGAAAGTTTGAAATCAGTGACTTGGTTCTCATGCAAAACCCTAGAAATCAGGTAGATCGTGAAAATCCTAGCAAGTTTGAGGCAAATTGGCTTGGTCCTTATATTATTACTGTCGCATTTTGTTCCAAAGCTTATCAGTTGGCCACACCTGATGGAGAACAACTGATGGAACCCATCAACAACTTACATCTGAGAAAGTTCTACACATAGCATCAGAGAGCTGGGCTAAAAACCTACAAAATATAAAAAAAATGAAAAATAAAGAAAAAATCGTCCCTTGATGAAAACCTGGCAAACAGGCATCTTGGTGACACCAAAAAAAAAAAAAAGAAAATGGCAAAATAGTAAAATGAAATGAATTCATGCAATAGTGAAAACTTGGCAAACAGGCGCTTTGGATAAGTACCATGGTGAAAACCTAGAAAACAGGTGCCATGCGTAGTCGATTGTTGCTTCACCATCTACTGTTACTCAAATTGACCTTTATCCATTTGTCATAATCACAAAGACCTGACACATTCACGACATCCATCCTAAGTCCTATCAATTCTGACCATGGTTAGCATTTGGTTGACATCATCCCTTGCATATCCTTGCCTTTTGTTTGCTTATCTCCATATCATTGGACTCTGATAATCCTCGCTCTATCTAGGGGCAAGACCTTTATCATGCAACTGTAGTGGGTACTGCACATGATCCTGCATTCTTAAAACTGAAAAAATCCTAAAAATCTGGAAAAAGTCTTGAAATAAAAAGACCTAAAAATTTGAAAACGTCCTAAGAAAATACAAAAATGTCCAAATCAATCCGAAAAAGAAAGTCAAAATCAGTTATGTCAATCAATCTTTTGTCACCATATGAACTACGTTGTCTCTGCACATTTTCTACGTAGGCAAGATTCATCTTTGAATCCTCGAGACATTAGGTCAGTCCTTCTAGGTTTATTGCAAAATAAATCATGATTCAAGCTTTTGTCCTTTGGACAATGTCACTGGTCATGTCAAACTATGAGGTCTCTGAGTGCACGACGTAGGCAAGGCCATCAATCGATGGACCCCCAAGGCCGCACTAGGTCAATCCATTAGGGTTCATGGCACTACACATTCACACACATCAAACTATCTTCAAATCAAGTGAATCTTATGTCAATCTTGAATTATCAGTCTATCAGAAACCTGTTTCGTCAAACACTTTCAGTAAATTCAGCATGTCAGCAATGACATGTAGTCAAAATCATATCAAGACAATTTATCATGGCAAAACTTTGGGTTCTTCACCAGATGTGTCCTTCTAATAGGAAACTCTCGTCACTTCTTTATGCTTTTGGATGTGTCCTTCCTAAGCATCGTCATCATCATCTGGAATTTTGATGGATTCTCCTAACTTCGAGAATCGATCTCCTAGATATCAATGTCATTCAGGATGTGTCCTTCTTGAATTTGATATCGCTCGACATTTGACAAACACCTGACATTAAAACACTTGGAAAACTTTTTCCTGTCTTTTGATGATTATCATGATATTAGTTCCTTATGTGCTAAGAACCACAACATATCATGATGATTATGCTTGTCTTCTTATCACTCTACTATTAGTTTCTCCAGGATGTCCTGACTTTAGGATTTAGAGAAGCAACAATGTAGTACAATGATTTTACTGTCTATTTTTTACTATAATGTGGCTAGTTTCTCAAGGATGCCCTATCATCAGGATTTAGAGAAGTAGGGACGTCTCATGATTAGTTTGGTTTTTTTGGCAGTTGGTCATAACAAAGTGACTAGGGGCAATTGTGTTCCTTGCATGAGTCATGATCATCCTTTGTCTGTGATTGTTGATCTATGTGATGGTTCGACCTTGCACACTATTGATCTATGTCATATCATAGTGTTTGTCGGCCATCATGACATTTTTTCCCAATAATGATTAAAGAGAAATAACTAGGATAACACTATAGAAAAGTTTTGAAGGATTTTTAATTTCCACACTAACATGCATATCTTTCTTCACACTAACATCCATCTTCGTCTTCTCTTCTATGGTTCTCTGATGATATCTTGTGACATACAAAAACAAAATTGCATACATCATGACATGAACATTTCATATTCACATTTGCATAAATCAAGTACCATAATTCAGATTGTATAAACACTACCATTTGCATCCATTCATAAAACCATGATTTGCATCAACATATAGGCATCATAAATAAACATTTAGATCAACATATAGGAATCATATCATCATAACATTACATAATGCATACATAACCACATCCATAATTGTATCCATAAACATAAGCAAAAATACACCTCATAGCATCATAAAAAAATCACATAAGCATATGATAAAGCATTAGAATACCATAACACATAACATCATATAGGCCACATTAAAACTGCATCGCATATATATAATCTCCAAAAAATGTCATGTCACAAGATAAAGTCATATGATATCCCAAAAATAGAGCTCACAAGCTCGAATATCAAAATATACAAGTGTCTAAAAGCAAGTCCTAGGATGGCCCTCCTCCGTCCCATGGAGGTGAACTATGAGGCAGCTGTGCCTAACCAACCATGTGAAATGTAACCTAAATAGGTGTCCTCTCTTGTGTCTCACTTTGAGATCCTGTAGGATTAGTAACCAGAGGCTGACTCTGCCCTATCTGTTGCCCTGAAGACACTGATCTATGCCCATGCTTTGACCTATGACTGTGGCCTGACAAATATTTGTGCGAACTGTGTGAGCTATGGCCTGATGACTACCCTAATGTAGTAGACCCCCCAGCACTGGTGTAACTACTGCTATGAGATCGACAGCTACTATGTGTCTGACTACCACTTCCTGTCCTACTATAGGATTGAGACAACCCTGGGTCTCGTCGATCTGGTGGAGCGACCTGCTCATATAGAGCCCTGTATCACCCCCTGCTCTCTGCCATCCTGACCAACTCTCTGGCCATATCTCCTGTCAGACCTGAGCATAGCTCTACAAACTCTGTCACCCACCGCTTTGAATCCTACTGTCAGAGAACAACTTGATCTCTCTCCACCCGGGTGACCTCTAACTCCACTACCAAGGCCTTGTTCTGAGACAAGGCCGTGTCAAGTCTATGATCCACTAATCAATGGTGGCATCGACAGGAAAAATGGGTGAACTGTCACCCTCATCATCCTCAGAAATCATGCACTCCCGTAGTTGTTGATCTGCCTCATCCTCCTCCTCCTCCTCATCTCTCTCCTCCTCAACCCAGACCTCCTCCACATCTATGTCAAGAGGGTGTCCCCCAACAAGTGGATCCTCCTTTGCTCTCTCCTCCACCGTCACCTCAGCCTCCTCCTCTCCACCCTTCACCTCCTCCTCCACTCTCACCTCCACCTCCTCCTCTCCACCTTTGACCTCCTTGGCCCTCACCTCCGGCTCTCTCTCCTCCCCCTCCTCTCGAATGGGTGACAATGGTACACCACCCACTCTCTTCCAGACTCTCCTGGGTTGCCTCCGCCATCTCTCCTCCTCCTCGCACCTCTCCCATCTCCTCCACCCCCATTGTCTCCTCCACCTCCTCCATCTCCCCCACCTCCTCCGTCTCCCCCATCTCTGCCTCCTCCTACCCTACCTCCATCTTTGCCACCCCGACCTCTCCTCGGTATGCATGGAATGACTGACCTCCGATCTATCGATGGTGGACCATCTAGATCTATCAAAGGGATGGGCCTGTCAACCTGCCACTGGGTGTCAAACTCAGCAAACATCCCTAGATTTGCTAGACCCCCTCTCCATACCCATTGAATTTCCACCAAGCTGTCAACCTACTGCTCGACCACTATAACTAATATGGGCGGCCCCCACATGGTCTCCCTGGAAGACCGATCATACTCTGTTGTGCCAGGGCACAACCTACTACTCCCTAAACTACCATAGTACCCCTTGGGGTAGGTACATCTCAATAATCCATTGAGTCTATACCATGCAGCCAATCAGATACCAAAACTGTTTGCAAAAGGATAAGTGGCCATCCTCATCTGACCACTGCGCACAATCTCTGTAGGGTCTCCAAACAAAACTGATCATCGTATCAATTTGATGACACCAGTACCCCATATCTCCCACACAAGTCTGACTAACTGATCCTACGTATAAATAAACAAAGGGCATACCATCACCTAGCTACTGAATCTACATCGGTGGTCAAAAAATGGGAATGCGTTCCCATACCCAGATCATCAGGAGGGTAGTGCTGCAACTGATACTGTGCCCCTAGTGATAGACAATCTCATGTAACTGATTATAAAGCATGGCCAACAAGCAGGGCCCCCAAGCAAAAATGGTCCTCTGTCCTTGCACATGGACCAGAACATCCCCCCATCCAATAGAAAATCCATGACCACAATGATATAGGATTAGCAATCCGACAATCAAGGTCATGAGCATGGCATCAAACCTGGGAAATCGGTCGGCTACAACATCCCAACCGATCTCGTAACTGTCCATGCCCAACTGGGCACCATCAACACCCTCGTACATATCGGACATGGCCTGTCACCCTCGGTGCAGATCATAGGTGACTCTCTATCCGCTAATCAAAATGCGGAGAATGTGGTAGACATCCTCCAAAGTCAATGTCGCCTCTCCAGTAGGCAGGTGAAACAAACAGGTCTCTGAATGCCATCTCTCACAAAGAGCTATCAACAAACCCCTATTTTCCCGAATAATGGGCATATAGGTGACATGATATAACCCTACTGCCATGAGTCGCTGCCTCTGTCTATCACTCTGGCGTTCTCTAAAGGCATATGTAGCCGATCGAAATTCTCGGGTATAAATCGACACAAGCCGACTCTGCACAAAGAAAGACCAAGGATTAGCACATATTGAGCAACATTATAGAAAGTTTACTACTACTAGCAAGTCAAGGGTACATAAAGGCTAATCTTGGCACAAGGTCAACAAAAGTCAACTTTGGTCAACTGCAATTGCATCGCGTTGACCACAAATGCGTTACAATTATACAAATGCGGCTTTGGGCATGACAATTGCGTTGCAATATGTCAAATGCGTCGTTCTGACCTGCAAATGTGCAACCGGACAACAAATGCGTTGTTTTGGCTAGCAAATGCGCAAACTAACAACGAATGCATTATTTGGCTTAACAATTGCACTGCCATTTTGCAAATGCGTAGTTTGACTTGTCAATTGCGTCACAAAATGGTGAATGTGTCGCAAAACCCTCATTTGCGTTGAAACATGATGATTGTGTTGTTTCCCCTTCCAGATGGGCAATCACACAAAAAAATCTAGCCTACCCATCGCACTTGCGTTGTGACGCAATCAAATGCGTCGAATGCGAAGGCATTTGTAGTTTACGCGACATCATTTGCGTCACAACATATTTGATTCCCCCTCTTAAAACCCTAAATAATGCATTAAAATCAAAATTTGACAAGTGGGATAGGGTACTTACCGATGCCTCTAGGCCCTCAGGTCATTGGAATGTCCGCACATGGTACCCATGGTGTGTAGTCACTGGAATCACCATCATCTCTCAGAGCTCTGATTTCTGAATTTTCTATATGACAAATGAGCAAATGACACTCAGATTGACCTTTTCAACCTATTTATAGGATAAAAATTAGGGTTTTGACCTAGTAGGTTCTACTGGAGGCTCATTTGACCACCGTTGACCAGCATTTTGGCTAGCTTAGCATCCTCCATTTATGAATCGGATCGCACCATCACTTTTCTGGTCATTAATTGAGTTAGTTGGGATATTTTCCAAATTTTTCTACCCCGGGTTGAAATTTGAAAATTTTCTTGAGGGGGCATAGGCACTCTGTACCTTCACTGGGGCATATTCTAGACTTTTTTTCTTTGCCACAATGCGACAAGCTGCATTATGACAAAGAGGGGCAAATGTAGACACCTAAAAATGACTTAGACCTGCGACCACTATTTTACCACATTTCGTCATAACATGATTATAACATTTTAATTATGTTTCTAACCCACATTCACCTATTAATTAAATAATTTATAATTATTTAATTAATTCATAATCTCTCATTCTTCATGGTTATTAATAAATGAATCTTATTTATTTATCTAATATGTCACTAATTATCAAAGTCTTCTTGCAATTAAATAAAATCTAATTTATTTAATTAATCCTTATCATTAATGTCCTCCTAATTATTAAATGAATGTATTCAAAATCTATTTATTTAATGTGTCACTAATTCCCAAATCCTCTTAATTAAATAGATTTGATAATTTATTTAATTAATTAACTACTTCTTCTAAATTAAATAATTATTCTTAATTATTTAATTGTGACATGTGACACTTCTATATTTTTAAATAAAATAAAATCATTTAAAAATATCTCACATACTTAATTGATTCATCATTTAGTAATTAATTTCGAAAATCAATTACTTATTATCTCACAAAATCCCTATTTTGAATTAATTTAATTCAAAATGGAAATATTCTTCTACAAATCAAGTAATTGCTAAAATTACTAATTTTCTAAAATCTCATCCTCTTATCTTCTGATTTTTACTAATTCCATCTCAATGTCACGTTTATTCTCCACCATTGATTTAATTTCTTAAATTAAATCTTGTCCACACATTTGGGGATTGTTGCCCTAACCCTAATTGAGAGTTGCCTTATTGAATCTTGATCTTTGATTCTAGGGCATTCCTCAATCTCTCATCTCATCTGTCCATTCAAGATTGCATTTTCTATAAAATGACAATCTTGATCTCATTTTTGGGATGAATCATTATTATCTCTTAGCATTTTGTAATCTCATTAGCATCAATTGTCGTATCATCTTAGGCTTATTTAATAATTTGCATATTAGGATAGAATTGCTAGTTTGCATATTAGGGAGCATTTTTATAAATCCTTCAAATCTTGTTTAGGTCTAGACATTTACAGTTTGCTCACACAAACAAATCTGAGGGCATCCTTTTATCATAACAAGTTAGGAGGTACAATGGAAATGAGCCATGGAGGAGAGAAATGGGTGAGGCTGTTCTAGTCTCATTCCTTTTTTCATGATCTCTCCTTTGCATTCCATTGATTGATAGTATTTTTATTGCATGCATGTTCTAAGCTAGTTCTATCTTGTAGGAATATTTTATCTATCATTACAGTTACCACCCTCTTTGATCTTTGGCTTCCCTAGTTCTTCTCTTTTGAGCCTAAAAGGTTAGGATCAAATGATCCCTATTTTTATGGTTCAAACAAGATCGCAATACAAGAAGAACATGGAAAATATCAGTGAAATATCAACTTCCATTGACATGAGTCAAGTAACCTCCGAAATAAACCTTGCAGGGTCAAGCAATCCCCCAAGTAACTCTTCTTTGCCATCACAAAATCCTCAAGAGGAGAGTTATGAAGAGGACATTGCAAACAAAGACATGGGGATGACACAATCTGAACTGATAAAAATGGTTCAAAACCCAGAGAACCACAAAATTGTTAGTGCCATGTTCAAGTATTTAAACACTTTAGCAGAAGGGGGGGTACAGTTCCCTTTCGACCTTGATGCAAGCACTAGTATGGACATGCCTCTTACAAATGCATCCCCAATGTCAAATATCAATCAAGAAATACCTCACATTTCATCAGCCATCACACCAACCTCACCAAATGTAAACAAGGGGAGTGCCATGTTCGAAGAATTGCAAAAGCATCACCTTGTGGCCAACAAAGAGGTAGCTATCACCACCACACCAGATAATTCTATCTCGGTAAACCCATTACACCCATACGTTCCCCTCACATTCCATAATTTTTCTGGTTCATCTTCATTCCATGCCTCACCAGCCTGTCAACCAAACATGCAAACTTCTCTACCACAAGGAGAAGGTGGTTTGTTTGGAACAATTGATGTTGCTAATCCTTTTTCTTTCCAAGGCAGCATACCATCTCTTCCCCCATTTCCATTCACAACCACATCACCACTCAGAGTGGGGTTTCCTCCCCTAAACATTAATAGTTTCTCAGAACAGGGCAATGTGAACATCACACCAAATTCCCTCTTCTTGCCCGCAACATCGTAGCAATAGGTGGTGACCATTCAAGCCACTATGAAAAATGCATCAATCAGTCCTCAAATATCCCAAAGCATACCCTCTCAAGGACCGAGTATCTCCACCACCCCTCCAACAACCCAAACCCCAACCACCACCATAACCCTCTCACCTACCATAACGGTTGGCATCATTCTTGTTCCACTACCAATCCTACCAAAAGCCAACATGGTCAATTCATTCACCACTCTAATCCAAACCCTTCAAAAGGCCAACCAACAAAGAGTACTCAAGCAAAAGAAGCAAGCCCAAGCTCAAGCGCAAGCCCAAGCTCAAGCCCAAGCCCAAGCTCGAGCACAAGCTCAAGCGTAAGCCCAAGCTCAAGCACAAGCTCAAGCACAAGCCCAAGCCCAAGCACAATCTCAAGGTCAAGTGCAAGCATAGGCCCAATAATAGGCGCAAGCACAATACCAAGCGCATTTGCAAGCAATCCATCTACAAGCATACCAACAAGCCCTAGATGACTTTCAGGCACAACAACAAGCTAAAAAAAAAGCGTTGTTGGCGCAACAATAGCTCGACCAACAAAAAGCATTGTTGGTGCAATAATAGCTTGACCAACAACAAGATTTATTAGCACAACAACAGATCGACCAACAACAAGCTTCATGGGAACAACAACAAGCGTTGTTGGAGCAACAGCAGCAAGATCAACAACAAGCATTGTTGACACAAATGCAAGCATACCAATAGGCTTTGAATGCACAATAGAGCTTGCAAAAAATTCTGACTAGTACTTTTCCCACACCTCAAACACCTCACAACTCATTCATTCCACCTCCCAACCCAAGCAAAGATGTCGTAACACAAATCAAACTGCTCTCGTAGCAATTGTTGGATTTACAAGCAGGAAAAACAACAAGGACACCAGGCAGCTTGTGCCCTTATCCTTTCGATAGAAGTCTCACCATGACACCATTCCCAAAGGGATTCGAGATCCCCAAATTTGATAAGTATAATGGAATGGGTAACCCTGAAAACCATGTTAGGGAATTTCAGGTGCATTGCATGGAGGTTGCATACAATGACACGTATCTAATGCAACTCTTCCCCTGTAGTCTAACTGGTCCAACCATGGAATGGTTTTCTTTTCTACCCACGGGCATTAAAACATCTGAGGAAATCGTGAAGGCTTTCCTTAAAAAATATGCTTTCAATATGGGTGCAAATGTTAGTTTAGAAGAACTATCCGCACTCAAACAGAGAAAAGGAGTGCTATTCGCATCCTTCTTGCAAAGATGGCAATCCAAGGCGAATCAGAGCAACTGGACCATGCTGGAAGAATAACAAGTTTGCACCATCATAGCCAATCTAGATGAAAACTTGGCATTCTACTTGAAAATGTAATGCATCACATCCTATGAGCAATTGATCCCAAAGGCGCTCAACATCGAAAGAGCCTTTATTGCATGAGGAGGCGCATCAACATTCACTCCACCATAGGATAACCTCCCGTCTAATAACTATAATGATAAACCTCAGACATGGTTGAGGAACAAAAATATCACAAACAATGGTGTGGTCGATGCTAAAGTGGTCATCAGTGCCCCTAAGTAGAACATCCAAACCCATCAACCACAAAATCATAGATGCAACAATGTGTAGTCTAATGCGGTAGTAGCACAGCAACAACCAAATCCCACCAATCAAATCAACAACTTGGGTAATCAAGGAGGATCATCTCCTTTGTGACTTTCAAAAACTCAAAGGACATACCACCACCAATTGCATGAGGCTAAAAAATATCATCCAAGACCTCATCAAGGATAAGATCATGAATATCGAATAGCCAGCCGGAAACCAAGACTTGAAAATATACACAAACCCGATGCCGAACCAAAATCAGGGGAACAATCAAGAAAATAATCAAGGGAACAATAAGGGAAATAAAAAGTATGCTAGTGCTAATCTAGTGTATGAGGATATAGTTGGATGTGTCGATGAGATGGTCACCGTCATAAATACCAAAGGAGCCAATAACAACTATGGAGTCACCACACATGGCAGAAAGGTTACCATTGGTGGGGCACTAGCTAAGATCCCTATTTCTAATACAAAAGCCATCCCCTATGACTACAATGTCATTGACTAGCTGAAGAGAACCCCCGCCCAAATCTCCATCATGGAACTATTGAAAATCTCTGCTGCCCATAGGAAGATCCTTGATGAAGCATTAGCTGCGTCCACCATCTCTGCCACCCTTGACATAGAGAAATTTGAGGCTATGGTGGGTAACATCGCTACCCCAAATCTCATTACATTCTCTAACCAAGACTTCCCCTCACAACCATCTCATAACCACACACTCCACCTTCAAGTGCTCGTCCATAAAAAGAAAGTCAAATGAGTCTTGGTGGATGGAGGTGCAGGCCTTAACATTTGTTCTATAAAGCTCATAAATAAATTGGGATTTGCCAAGGATTCCATTAATAAAAACAAAAGCATCACGATAAGGGCGTATGATGACCAAGAAAGAGTGTCTCAGGGCACTATCAAAATCCCCATCCAAGTGGGACCGACAACTATGGAGACCACCTGTCAGGTCCTCGACCTAGACCTACCATATAATATCCTCTTTGGATGCCCCTGGATCCACGGAATGAAGGCATTGGCCTTGACGTGTCACTAATGTATCAAGTTCTCACATCAGAATGAGGAAGTCACTATATATGGGGATCCTGAACCTTTCGCCTACTGCAAAAACATGGAAGCCAAGTTTTATAAGATCCCCCAAATACCAAAAAATGATGAAGGCCCGTCCACTTCATACATCAACCCAGCCAACCTCGCCTCCACTTCTATGATAGAGACACCCGCCATCCTTGACATATCTAAAATCAAAAACATGATCTAGGACAATGGATGTGGTGACTAAAAAATGAAAAGGAATGATTTTGTTGTAGGAGAGTTACCACAATCTCCTAGGTCGCATGGACAACCTCAGCCAGCTAAAACACCTGTCCACCCTTTTAGGGCAAACCCTTCTAGATTCAACCATTAGGGGGATCTCACTAGAAAAAATGTGGATGAGGGAGACATCTCAAACACATTATACCAAGATGAAATTCCCACCCCCACGCTATCCATGGATGAAACTAATAGAGGGTTGCAAATGATGTTTGGTATGGGCTATAACAGGAACAAAAGCCTTGGAAGAAACAGTGATGGACAACTGGAGCCCGTCATTATAGAAAGAAGAATCTGAAACCTTGGCCTTGGGTATACTCCTCTGAGTATAACCGTACGTGGTAGGGGTACTCCCAGAAGGGTAGTCAGGTCCTCTCCTCAGGTAACAACAACCACTCCTAGACCACGTGTATGCCTAGGCATCCCACTTGATAATTTCACCTTTGACATCGCCGATGTTTGTGCTAGTAGTGATGATGATGATACCATAGTAGGTCTCCCTAGGCTATTCAAATATTCCACCTTGTTAATGATTAGTGCCTCCACAACTGAGTCAAACCAACCAACTCACCGAATCACCTTAGTACACCTGCAGCTCATCGATCATGATCAACGAGGACCACTAATTCTAGACTCATTTGAAAATGATGAAGCACTCTCAGAATTCATGGGACTAAGGGATACAGTTCCATGTGGGGATCATAAGGCAGGCTTCAACATCACATTAGACACCCAAGCATACTATGGGGAGATGATTGAGTCCTCCAGTTGCAAAAGGAAAATATCAAGAATAAGCTCAGAGTTATCAAGTGAAAACCACATTGTGGCACTCTCTAACCACAAAACAGTAAAAATAAAGGATGCATCCAATGGTGAAAACCTCTTTGAGGTGCCAAAGGATGAAGGATTCAAACTCCCCCCTACTGCTCTACATGAAGAAAAGTCAGCAGTCCTCATAGAGCAGTACAACCCTGTCAACTTGGGAATGAAAACATAACCGCAAATCACTTTCTGCGTTGAGTCTCTCTTGGCAGAGGAACAAGAACTATTAGCAACATTCCTAAAAGAAAGAAAGGAAAACTTTGCATGGACCTATGTTAACATGCCAGGCCTAAATCTCGAGGTGGTGGTTCATCATTTGGCTGTTTACCCTGGAGTGAAACCACTTAGACAAAAGTTAAGGAAAATGCACCTGCAAATAGCCTTGCTCATTAATATGGAGTTACAAAAGCTCTTGGATGTTTGCTTCATACATCCGATTAACTAACCAAAGTGGGCATCTAACCTTGTGCAAGTCTCAAAACCGAATGGGGGCATCTGCATCTACATGGACTTTAGAGATCTAAACAAAGCATGTCCTAAGGATGATTTTCCACTACCCAACATTGACATGATAGTGGACATGACAGCCAGACATGAGATGTTGTCCCTAATGGATGGCTTCTCGGGATATAATCAGATAATGATAGAAAAGAAAGACTAGCATAAGACAAACTTTACATGTCCTTGGGGCACCTACTACTAGAATGTGATGCCATTTTGGCTAAAGAATGCAGAAGCTATGTACCAAAGGGCCATGACACTGATTTTCCGTGACATGATCCACAAAACTGTCGAAGACTATGTGAATGACATATTGGCCAAATCAAAGAAAAGGAAAGACCACATAGTGACTCTAAGTGTGATCTTTGATAGGCTAGAACAATACAAGGCCAGACTCAATCCAAAGAAGTGTTTCTTTGGGGTACAATCAGGAAAGTTGCTAGGGTACATAGTTTCAATGAGATAGATAGAAGTGGATCCTGCAAAGGTAAAAGTAATCCTTTATATGGAAGCGCCAAGAACATTAAAGCAACTTAGATGATTACAAGGTAGACTTCAGTCCATTAGAAGATTCATAGCACAACTGGCAGATAAGCAGATTTCCTATTCACACCTACTCCACAAGGGAGTAGCATTTAGGTGGGATGACAAGTGTAGACAAGCATTCAAAAAGATCAAGGAATAGCTACTTACACCACCTGTATTAATGCCACCAATCATGGGGAAACCATTGATTCTATACGTCTCAGCAATGACAGCCACCCTTGGGGCCCTTTTAGCACAACATGATGAAAAGGGAACCGAGCGGGCCATTTACTATATTAGCAAAACAATGGTGGGGCATGAACTCAATTACACATCAATAGAAAAGGCTTGCCTGGCACTGGTATTTGCAGCCCAAAAATTCAGGCACTACATATTAGCTCATCAAATTAAGCTAATTGCCAAAATAGACACCCTCAAATATTTATTTTCAAAAGCTATGCTTAGAGGCAGAATGGCTAAATGGGTGATGATACTATCTGAACATGATATTAATTATGTTGAGCAAAAGGTGATCAAAGGACAAGTTATTGTAGACCATCTAGCAAAAGCTCCCCTCTACACAGACAACCCACTCATATCAGAATTTCCGAAAGAGTCCCTTTTCAATCTTAGTGCAGCCGACCACTGGAAACTATACTTCGATGGCTCCAACATGAAACATGGATGAAAAGTTGGTGTGTTCTTCATCACCCCACAAGGGGACTGTGTACTGAGATCTTACAAGTTGGAATTCCCCTCTACGAACAACATTGCAGAATATGAGGCTTTAACCATAGGTCTCAAGGTTGCGGCATAGTGGCAAATCATGGCATTAAAAGTCTATGGAGATTTGCAGCTTATCATTAACCAAGTGAACGGTGAATACCAAACTAAAGATGATAAGCTCACACCATACAAAAAGGTAGTAGAAAGCCTCAAGGAATCATTCATCGACATCACCTTTGAGCAAATACCAAGGGAAAACAACAGAGCGGCTAATGCAATGGAAATGATCGGATCCTTGCTGGATATCCCTTGTAATGTCTCGAAACATGAATTCCTGGTAGAGCAGCTTCTCGTACCAACTTTCGAGGTACCAGAGATAGAATATGCGTGTGAACTCGTTGGTCCTAGTGATCTTTGGTACCATGATATTTACACTTACCTAAGGTTAGGAATCCTCCCAGCTGACATTCCCCTGAACCTAAAGTGATCCTTTGTCAAAAGGTCCTTACAATTTGTCATCCTAGGAGAAACCCTCTTCTGTAGAAGTATCAATGGAACCCTGCTACATTGCTTAAAACCTGAGGAGGCCTTGATTGCTCTAAATGAGGTACACAATGGCACTTGCAGTTCGCATTCGAGTGGTATGACCTTGGCTAAGAAGTTGTTGAGAATCGGGTACTATTGGCTGACAATGGAAAGAGAGGCACATGAGTTTTTTAGAATGTGTCTACAGTGTCAAGAGCATGGAGACCTCATTCATGCACTGGCTCAAGAATTACATCCCATTGTTACACCTTGGCCCTTTTCACAATGGGGGCTCGATCTCATAGGTAAAATATTGGCCACCTCATCCAATGGCCATAAGTTCATCATCACTGCCACCGAATATTTCACATAGTGGGTCGCAGCAATTCCCATGACCTACATCACGGGTAAAAAGATATGCAAGTTCATCCTGAACTACCTCATTTTATGATATGGTGTTCCTCAATCCATTATCTCTGATAATGGGACACCCTTCAAGAATCAGGATGTCCGTGATTTGTGTGACAAGTTCAAAATCCAACACCGCTTTTCCACCCCATACTACCCACAAGGCAATGGCCAAGCAAAAGCTACTAATAAAACCATTTTGAAGATCCTTAAGAAAATGGTCAATGACTCTGGTCATGACTGGAATCTGTAGTTAAACCCCACCTTATGGGCCTACCAAACTAGCATCCGCACGCCAACAAGCACTAGCCCATTTTCCTTGGTCTACAGATCAAAAACCATACTTCCAATAGAGATCGAGCTCCCGTCCTTGAGAATATCTGTTGAAAAATAAAGGATGCATCGAATGGTGAAAACCTCTTTGAGGCACCAAAGGATGAAGGATGCATCAAATGGTGAAAACCTCTTTGAGGCACCAAAGGATGAAGGATTCAATCTCCCCCTACTGTTCTACATCAAGAAAAGTCAGCAGTCCTCGTAGAGCAGTGCAACCCTATCAACTTGGGAATGGAAACAAAACCGCAAATCACTTTTTGCACCGAGTCTCTCCTGGAAGAGGAACAAGAACTATTAGCAACATTCCTAAAAGAAAGAAAGGTAAACTTTGCATGGACCTATGCTAACATGCCAGGCCTAGATCCTGAGGTGGTGGCTCAATATTTGGCTGTTTACCCTAGAGCGAAACCAGTCAAATAAAAGGTAAGGAAAATACATCCGCAAATAGCCTTGCTCACTAAGATGGAGTTACAAAAGCTCTTGGATGTTGGCTTCATATGCCCGATTGACCATCCAGAGTGGGTATCTAACCTTGTGCAAGTCTCAAAACTAAATGGGGGCATCCGCATCTACACGAACTTTAGAGTTCTAAACAAAGCATGTCCTAAGGATGATTTTCCACTACCCAACATTGACATGATAGTGGACATGACGACCGAACATGAGATGTTGTCCCTAATGGACGACTTCTCGGGATACAATCAGATAATGATAGCAAAGGAAGAACAACATAAGATGACCTTTACATGTCCTTGGGGCACCTACTACTAGAATGTGATGCGATTTGGGCTAAAGAATGCAGGAGCTATGTACCAAAGGGCAATGACACTGATTTTCCATGACATGATCCAAAAAATTGTCAAAGACTATGTGGATGACATATTGGCCAAATCAAAGAAAAGACAAGACCACACAGTGACTCTAAGTGTGATCTTTGATAGGCTAGAATAATACAAGGTTAGATTCAATCCAAAGAAGTCCGTCTTTGGGGTACAATCAGGAAAGTTGCTAGGGTACATAGTTTCAATGAGAGGGATAGAAGTGGATCCTACAAAGGTAAAAATAATCCTTGATATGGAAGTGCCAAGAACATTAAAGCAACTTAGATGATTGCAAGGTAGACTTCAGTCCATCAAAAGATTCATAGCACAACTGGCAGATAAGCAGATTGCCTATTCACATCTACTCCACAAGGGAGTAGCATTCAGGTGGGATGACAATTGCGAACAAGCATTCAAAAAGATCAAGGAATATCTACTTACACCACCTATATTAATGCCACCAATCGTGGGGAAACCATTGATTCTATATATCTCAACAACGACAACCGCCCTTGGGGCCCTTTTAGCCCAACATGATGAAAAAGGAACCAAGTGGGCCATTTACTATATCAGTAGAACAATGGTGGGGCATGAGCTCAATTACACATCAATAGAAAAGGCTTTCCTGGCACTAGTATTTGCAGCCCAAAAATTCAAGCACTACATGTTAGCTCATCAAATTAAGCTAATTGCCAAAATAGACCCCCTCAAATATTTATTGTCAAAAGCTATGCTTATAAGCAGAATGGCTAAATGGGTGATGATACTATTTGAACATGATATTGAATATGTTGTTCGAAAGGTGATCAAAGGACAAGTTATTATGGACCATCTAGAAAAAGCTCCCCTCTACACAGACAACACACTCGTATCAAAATTTCCAGATTAGTCCCTTTTCAATCTTAGTGCAGCCAACCACTGGAAACTATACTTCAATGGCTCCCACACGGAACATGGATCAGGAGCCGGTGTGTTCTTCATCACCCCACAAGGGGACTATATACTAAGATCTTAGAAGTTGGAATTCCCTTGTACGAACAACATTGCAAAATACGAGGCTTTAACCATAGGTCTCAAGATTGTGGCACAGTGGTGAATCATGGCATTAAAAGTCTATGGAGACTCGTAGCTTATCATTAACCAAGTCAACAGTGAATACCAAACTAAAGATGATAAGCTCGCACCATACAAAAAGGTAGTAGAAAGCCTCAACGAATCATTCATCGACATCACCTTTGAGAAAATACTAAGGGAAAACAACAAAGCGGCTGATGCAATGGCAACGATCGGATCCTTGCTGGATATCCCTCATAACATCTCAAAACATGAATTCCTATTAGAGCAGCTTCTCGTACCAACTTTTGAGGTACCAGAGATAGAATATGCGTGCGAACTCATTGGTCCCGATGATATTTAGTAGCATGATATTTATACCTACCTAAGGTTAGGAATCCTCCCAGCTGACATTCCCCCGAACCTAAAGCGAACCTTTTTCAAAAGGTCCTTACGATTTTTCATCCTAGGAGAAACCCTCTTCTGTAGAAGTATCGATGGAACCCTGCTACGTTGCTTAAAACCTAAGGAGGCCTTGATTGCTCTAACTGAGGCACACAATGGCACTTGCGGTTTGCATTTGAGTGGTTTGACCTTGGCTAAGAAGTTGCTGAGAACTGAGTACTATTGGCCGAAAATGGAAAGAGAGGCACATGAGTTTGTTAGAAGGTGTCTATAGTGCAACCAACATGGAGACCTCATTCATGCACCAGCTCAAGAATTACATCCCATTGTTACACCTTGGCCCTTTTCACAATGGGGACTCGATCTCATAGGTAAAATCTCGCCCACCTCATCCAATGGCCATAAGTTCATCATCAATGCCACCAAATATTTCACAAAGTGGGTCGAAGCAATTCCCATGACCTACATCACGGGTAAACAGATATCCAAGTTCATCCTGAACTACCTCATTTTCCAATATGGTGTTCCTCAATCCATTATCTCTGATAATGAGACACCCTTCAAGAATCAGGATGTCTATGATTTGTGTGAAAGTTCAAAATGCAACACCGCTTTTCCACCCCATACTATCCACAAGAAAATGGCCAAGTAGAAGCTACTAATAAAACCATTTTGAAGATCCTTAAGAAAATGGTCAATGACTCTGGTCGTGACTGGCATTTGTAGTTAAACCCCACCTCATGGGCCTACCACACTAGCATATGCATGCCAACAAGTGCCACCCTATTTTCCCTGGTCTACGGATCAAAAGCCATACTTCCAATAGTGATCGAGGTCCCATCCTTGAGAATATCTTTGCAAAACCTCATCACAAATGAGGAATACAGGGTTACAAGACTAAATGAGCTAGAATTACTAGATGAGCGATGCATGGATGCATCGATCAACACAAACATGCAAAAACTATAGAGCATGATCTAGAAACATCCACGGGCATGGCGAATTATCAGAGAAGCATCCAAAACAGCTGAAATTACTAGAATCATATTAAATTCAATCAAAAACACTAACTGAAGCCACAGAAAAACTATCAGAACACAAATATTCATAACACGATCAAATCTTCATGCAGATCTCTAAAAATTTTAGTGGATAAACTAGATACACTCAAAAATAAGCCCTTTAATCCACAACTTCTGAACACCTCATACTGAAATTTCCAACACATTGACCTTCATTGCTTCACATACAACCTTCAATATATTTATTATAATTTTCTTAATATCCTCAACATATCCAACCTAAAGACATCAATGAAAACCACATATCACAAAAAAAACCACAACATCCAACAAAAACCACATATGGTATGCCAAAATAACAAGTAAAACCACCTAAAAATACCCACATCCCCTTAGTGGATAGCCCAAAAACATGGTGAAAATTATTAAATGCTCACATAGCCTTCACATGGGTGCCTAACCCCTAGCTAATGAAAATTGGTCGATACCAAGTGCTCCACAACTCTCTGATGACTCCGATGGATCAAACCCGAAACATGAAAACTTGGGCACCCAACCCAAGATAACTTGAAAATAACATGCAAGAGCATGCTCTTTTGGGTGGTCCCTACCAAAAAGTTAGAAACCCAAAAGGAATATGCTCCCAGGATGCTCCATAATTGTCATTGTAGTGGGTCCACCTCTATGAATACAATTAAAATTTGTCATAGGAAAAAAAAGTATTTTGCCCCTCATGTCCTCTAGAACACTTTCTAAAGAATGTGGAGACACACAATTATCAACTTAGGATAGCAATTATAATATCACATATCTTAAAATTCTCCCACTTGAATTATACATTGCAATTACATCCATTAGATACAAATAAAAACTATAATCAAGTACAGTGATCAAGGCCCATGACATTCCTACACCAAGAGAACTTATCAATGGTCACTAGCTTCATGAGAGAATTTGCAACATTATCCAAAGTGTCAACCTTCTCAATCAAGAACTTATCATTCTCAACCATTTCTCACATAAAGTGATATTGAACATCAATAAGGTTAGTGTGAGCATGATACATAGTATTTTTGGCTAAACATATGCACTTTGACTATCACATCTAATCCTCACTATCCTGGAAGTAAAACCAATACCTTTACCAAGTATCTGTAATCATAGCACCTCTTTAGAGGCATGTATATCATCCGTATACTTTTCTTCGATGGTGGAAAATGAAATGGTAGGTTGTATTTTAGTCATCCAACCAATTGCACCTCCAAACAAAGTAAAAACATCTAGCTACTGGTGGACCTTCGACTATCCCAGTCACCTACCCAATCTGCATCAAAAAACCCTGTATGTCTAATGAATTAACCACATCATCATTACCATGACAAACCAAACAATAATCTAAAGTAGCATGCAAATATCTAAACACCCTCTTAACAAAATTTCAATGCTCTCTACCAGGGTTAGACATAATCTACTCAAAACTCCCACTGCTTGGGCTATATCTAGTCTAGTGCAAACCATTGCATACATCAAATTACCAATGACACTAGCATAAGGAATGTTAGACATATCTTCACAATCATCATAAAAATTAAGACACATGTCTGAACTCAACTTAGTACCAACTGGAAATGGAATATTAATTGGTTTACAGTTATGCAAACTAAACCTCTGTAAAATGGTATCAACATACTTACTATGACTTAACCAAATCTTTATGTGATCTCGATCCCTACCGATGTACATAACAAGGATATATTTTATAGCCCCCAAATCCTTCATATCAAATGTGTCAGAAAGTTGATTCTTAAGCTCCCTAATCATTACCTTGCTGTTACCCATAAACAAGATGTCATCAACATACAAGAAAATGATTATAATATTATCATCAACAACCTTAATATAAACAAAATAATCCTCTTCACTTCTAAAAATGCAAATGCATCAAAATTCTGGTACCACATCCTAGGTGACTATTTAAAACCATTTAAAGATCTGTTTAACCTGCAAACCAAGTTTTCTTTTCCTTTCACAACAAAACCGTCAGGCTGTCACATATAAATTTCTTCCTCAAGATCCTCATGTAAGAAATAAGTTTTAGCATCCATTTTCTCTATTTCAAAATCATAAGTAACGAGAATAGATAATAGGAATCTAATAGAAGTTAACTTAGCAACAAGAGAGAAAATTTCACTGAAATCAACTCCATCTCTCTAGGAGTAGCCCTTGGCTACTAATTTGGCCTTGTAACTCTAACCAACCATTTACAAAAAAAAATCATTTTAAATACCCACTTGCAACCAATGGTCTTCCTTCCTTTGGGAAAACTCACAAGATCCCATATATCAAAAATATCCAAAGCCATCATCTCCTCCTACATGGCCTACATCTAAGACTCACTTTATTTTGAAGAAAGATCCTCCCTGTAGGATCTAGGTTCATCGTCAATACTCAAAAAAATAAATACACAATGGTAATTAGATGGAATATACTTGTCAATTGGATTGCATTGTCTTGTGGATCTTCTCAAGGTAGGAGTAAGGGGATCTTGTTGCTCATCTTCTTCTATATGATCATCATGCACACCATCTAAAATATCTAAACCCTCTTCTTCTTCTCCATCCTCAAATCCATTTGATTGTTCTTCCATATTTTCACCTTCCTACTTCTCAATATTTGACTCAAAGTGCACTATTTTTGTCTTATCTTCATCCTTTGGTTGTTCTTCACCCGAGTAAGGTATATACACACTAAAAATTACATCTCTAGAGAAAACCATTTTATGGGTTAGTGGATTCCAATGCTTATAACCTTTTAAATTCTCACTATAACCAAAAAATATGCATTTATGTGCTTTTGGATCCAATTTAGAATTCTTCTCATGTGACACATGAAAAAAATCATCACAACCAAAGGCCCTTAAATGTGAAACAAAAGGATTTCTACCTATCCACACTTAATAAGGAGTTTTATCAACAAGAAATGAACAAGGGGATCTATTAACCAAATAACATGCAATACTTACAACTTCTTCCCAAATGAATATATCAATATTAGCACCACTCAACATGCTTCTAGCTCTTTCCATCAAGTTTTAGTTCATTCTTTCTTCTACCCCATTTTGTTGGGGTGTATATGGTATAGTGTTTTTCTGAACAATACATACATGCTTACATAAATCATAAAATTATCTAGAACAATATTTACCCCCATTGTCAGATCTCAACACCCTTATCATATTAGCCATTTGCTTCTCAAATATGACTTTAAATTTGTTAAAATTAGTGAAAACCTTATATTTTACATGCGTAAAATAAATCCAGGTGTATCTTGAGACATTCAATGAAATTAACATAATAATGATATTTTCCAAAAGAGTCAACATCCATTAGTCCAAACACATCTGAATTAATGATCTTTAATAATCTTTGAAAGGAAAGTTGCAGCCATCTAATGCCAATTTCCACATAACCCAAAAGAGAAATCTATGCAAATAAGTACTCAAAATCCACATGTAAGAGAATAGACAACACACCCATCAAAGATGACACAATATATACCTTGGGAAAACCCTCAAGAGGGAAAAAAACAACCCCCAAAAGCATCCATCTCTCATGTATTATTCAGCAATAAAGATTGCAATACATCTTCAAAGTCTCCATGAACACCATTGAAGCATCAAACCCTCTCCAAGCAATCCATGTGAACAATCATGTAACCACACATCCCATGTGATGCTTCAAACCCTCACAAATGCTACCAAGAACTAACTTGCCAACTGACCAAACTAAACAACTACCCTTGTGGTTGCTTTTATAGAAACAAGCTCCCACAAAACCACCAAATGGTATTACATAAAAACATGTGACTAAAACCATGAGATTACAAAACCATGTCCCTACATTTAATATTGGGTACTTTATTTAATTACTTTCCCCAATATTAAATAATTACATTTTTACAACTTAACTTATGTCCCAATGTTACATACAACATAAAGTATCTCCAAGAATATTAACTCCTAGTGATGCATGTACGTCTAGGTCACCTAGGTGCACCACATGCATAATAAATAAATAATTACATGAAATACATTATGCAAGGTGTACAACAGACCTTTTCCTAACATTCTCCCAGTTGTATACATTTCATAAAGGGAACAAGTAACCTCAAAACATGAATCAAGTGAACAATCTATATAGCCACATATACCATCAAGGAATCAAAGTGCTCCATGAGCTCCATCAAGATACCTGTAACAAGAATCAAAGTGACCACCATCCCAAGCATGAATTATCTCATCCTCCATCATGCCAATGCACAAATATAAGAATCCATCCAAAGAGAAGCTAGACAATCTGTCACAATGAAGCATAAGTCCTATCTCAACTAATATCCCAAACACAAACACTTAATCCAAGATATCAATATGAACCAGTAGCTATCAAGATACACAAAACCATAGCTGAAATAGCACCCACAAAAATTTCTGAAACATCCAACTCTACATACCTCCAAGGTATACAAAACATAGTAAACTCATGCCATAAACATATATACCCATAAACTGAAATCATAAACTCCATGTGCAAACCTGTCAAAGAATGACATACACATCCAAGAGCTCCCATTGAATGGGTAATGAAAATATGAAAATGATCAAGGTATACCAAGTCTACCAATATCATCATATAGAAAGTGTAAACAACATCATGTAGTACCAAGTAATCATACACAATGATATGTAAGACCTATAAATTAAAAACCTATAAGAACAAATCTCTCAAGTCTCCATATATCTCCCAAGTTCTCCACACCTAACAAAGGAAAGAGATAAAGTAACCTCCATGTCATCACCCAAGAACATAAGCGAAAACCCATGAACACAAGGTAGTGATCACAATAGCTCCAACCTAACCTCAAATGAAAGTAATGTGAAACCAAGCATCCAAGAAGATAACCAAGACCAAAGAGAGAAATAGATGCACATCATATACCTATAGAAAATCCTCCTACATACACCTCTAAATTCCAACTATGTCAAGTATGATCTCCTCCACAACATCCCAAAAGAAAATCCATAATAACACCCAACCGTTTAATCACCAAGATCAAACATAACATATATATCAAGTAACTAACATGGATGTAAGCCTCTCATAACAAAAGAAGATCAAACTAAATCCATTCCCAATGAAGGAAATAAGCCCAATACATCTCCTAAACTCAACATCAACAAATGTAATCACAATACGTAAGGATATAAACCTGCCAAAACTTCTCAAATGAACCCTCCAAATCCATATATGTAACACCCCGCCGTGGAACCCAAAAAATGTTATGTCATTCACATAAAATGACTAAATTTTTTTTTTTTAAAACATAGATAACATGTGACAACAATAACAACAACATAAACATTTTAGGGTTCCACAACTACGCTACTAAGTAATAACAAAAAAAATCTACCATAGCCATATATAAATAAACTCATGAGAAGTCATGACTAGATATACATATACAATAAGAGTTACATACAATAATTGAGATTGTGATAAATCTCAAAATAATACAAGTATCGATACAAAGCATATCATGTACATCATGAGTGTAATACAATAAGGAATAAGATGTAGAAAATAAGACGACCACGCCCATGAACTTGTCAAAAGAATTATGCTCTACAACCATTGTGCATTCTGGATCTAGCCAAGAAATCTTGTCATGAAAAACACACCTGTAGGGGACCCAATGGAGAACATGGCACATTCCTACCAACCGTGTGGAGCTTGAAAGCCCACCCCCCATGCTAGGAGATAGAACAAGTCCTCAAGTCATACAGACCACAAAAGTGACAACATACAACAAAAGGTCGATAATCATGACATCACAACTGACAAACTCCCAGTACCTTAGTTAAGGTTTTCACATAAATACCAACTTCCAAGAGGTTAACCATGCAACCACTTTTAGGTCCGACCCCTAATGGAAGCCACTCCTCCTAAGGTAAAACTCCTCAAAAAGATTAAAACAATAAGACAACATGCATGCAACATGAACTTCTTACATAAGGACCTATAGTTAACCAATCAAATAAATAACCATAATGACATAACATGCATGGCAAAACTTCTGCAAATGCGTACTCACATAACATGGAATATAAATGTTCAAAATAGTATCACATAGGTATAATGTGCGTGGACCACGTTTCAACTCAAAATATAAGACAAAGTCTCCATAAATATTTAAACATAACTCATTCACATAGACAACGATTCAAAAATCCTCTAGGGAACAATACACTAACAACCATCCCAAAACAAAGTAGGGATAACACTAAGCAAGAACACCTCCATAAGAAAAATCCACTTTTCTTATTTAAGAACATCAAAGATATATTACTCTCAATATAACAAAACTAAAAGAGTAATAAGGTCACAATTACTTCCTTACAATCATAATACCTTTATCACACTATCATGTAAAAGATCAACCCAAGATTACTAAAACTTAATATTCAAATACAATACCTAATCCCTATAACTAATTGAGAAAACGCAAGGTTCTAACATTAAATAATTGCAACCCCTTTTCTTATTTTAATACATTTATAATCTAACTAATAACCTATTTCATTAAGAAAATATCGATAATAAATCTTTGCAATCTATTATTGATATAAAGACACATACTCCTAATTGTGACTTATAAAATTATTTAACATTTCATATAAACATTACCATTCTATACCTCATAATTAATACATTCTACAATTTCACAATCTATACACAATTAGCATATCATTACAACTATTGCTTTTGATTATCTAATTTTCAATACTAAAGAGTTATATTCTAATTTAGAATATATATATATGTACTTACATTATAAAATAGACAAATAATCTTAATATACTTATAATTATTGTTAATACTAATTAACTAACTCATAACATTAAAAAAATAAAAGTATATTTTCTTAATGTTATCTTGTATCTCGAGTGTTATTTATCTATATAAATAAGACCTTTAATCTCTAACATGAACTTATTATTGCTTTAGAGAAAGAACGACACAATGACAATCAAAACTGGTTAATGAAACCGAGCCACAAGACTCTCGACCAATGGCTACAATGGCATGCATCCCCTTATGGTTCAGACTCAAAAGACTCGGTTCAGACTCAAAAGACTCGACGCCAACTCAGACTCTATGGTCGACTGTGCATTCAAATAAAAACTAACTGATAATATAAGTGAGATCAAGCTTCTAAACGGTGATATTTAGACACAACCGACCCAAGGAGTGAAATCACAAAGAATTCAAGATAACGTGCGTGCATGGATCATGCAACAGGGATAATACCATGATCACGGTTTAACAAAGCATCCAATACCTAAAGCTTGGAAGACATAATGATTAGACCGATCATCGACGGGAGTTACTTGACTCAAAAATTTCTATCCACAGCAAACCAAAAGTATGAAACTAACGACTCAGGTAATAATCATGTGCATGCAGCCTACGAACTAAGGCTATGGATTGATTCCCATTCAGTTAGCAGGAGAGACCAACAAAGATAATTACATAAAGATCTAACCAAGGCTGGGTTGGCTTAGTATATGAGCTAAAATAAAAAGATCAAGGCTAGATAAGTACAGGGTCGTGGCAAGCAGTAAACAATCACTCACAACCATGCCAGAAGACAAGGGATAGATTAATCACACACTGAAGATAACAAAAGAGTGAGAGTATTTCAGGAAGGCGATTACATATTACTAGCTTACAATGACCCAGAGGTGATGACTGCTGAAGCACATGCAATTGCATGCATCAATGAATGATTACGACAGAGTGCAGAATGATAATGACCATGTTTGCAAATTACCTGAATTCCGAGACAAAAAGGAGCAAACCACATTCTACTGACCAGCCTACAGTTTATCAATGGCCCGGATATCCTTGCTACCATATGCGACCAACACATCCAAGGATAAAAGCATAGACTTGTATGCATAAAAACATACAAGATAATAAAAAGAGATGCCAACCATAAAAGTAGACATAAGAGAAAAACACCAGTCTGACCACAAATCTATTATTCTATTAAACAAATAAACTATAGAATTATCATTTTTCAGGAAACTTAAAAAACAAGGGAATGAGGATAGACATGGCAATGATGAGAAGACTCAATCAAATTGCAGGCTGAAAATAAGGATCTCTAAATTTAAAAGTAAGATTCCAGAGTCCCTAATTGTTTTCTCTCAAGTTTCCCCTACTTTATGCTTTCCAAAAAGAAATCAATCATACTGATTATAATGATTTCATTTTCTTGTTGTGCAGATTCCCAAAAATAAAAATACTAATGTTATCTTCTGATACATGTAGGATTTCGAGATATGAATCCAAATAAATTTCCAACACTGTTTTGCAGCAAGAGTATTGACAAATTTCAAATAAAGAAAACTTGAATTTAAAGAAGAAAACCTGGACACAAGCAAGAATCAAGATTCAACAAAGCAATAACAAAAAATATTCAATCCACAACCTCCTCAGTACGAACCCGCCTTCAATCAGATTCTCAACTAGTATCTTTCTGTAAAAAAAAACATATTCTTCTTCCCACTTTTTTGAAAATCCAAAACCCGTGTGAAAAAGAATCATCCTTTCAAATTTCCAAAGCCACAAATTTAACTCTTAGTTTAACATGCAACATATGCATCAGTTAAACTTAATAACCACTAACTGATTAAACAAGATATTTACAGCTTTAGAACTCAACTATTAGTTCCTCTTTCAAAAACATCAAAATGAATAAACAAATCAATTTAGAATTTAATAATCTTTTCGAAAACAAGACATCTTTAACATTTAAATTTAAATAACTTATTAACTAAAAATAGCTTTTCTAATTTAATTATTTCATTAAATCAATAAAGCAACATTACTATTTTAATTAAAATATTAAAATAATCTAAATTAACATAATAAATGCATTATAAACTCAACATTAACAAACGATTGCAACCACACGACGAATAGGTGACATGACACGAGGGTAACGACAGACACTCATTCTTTTCAGAATGATGGCTAAGGACAGAGGACAAGTCTATTTCCCATCGATAATTCCATTGGGTCATGGCACTCTCAGACTTGACTTGCAGGTGGAGTCGATGCGTGTACCTGAAAGTTGCATAACACTGCACGATTAATGATGCAAGAACATCTAGTGGTGTAAGGGCAATCCTACATCACCCAAAAATATATTTACTTTCATTTAGATTTTTGTAGATGTTTTTGCATTTTTGGATACCCTTTTCGTCGAAGAAGAATTCCCAACTTTCAGAACTACTTTTTCTGCTCGACTACTATTTTTAACAGGTATGATTTTGAAGGCGTGAGGAGACACAAATTTAAAGGAAGCTTCAGGATAGAATAATAAACAATTTTGTGAAAGAATCAGGCAAAGATCATTCCCGGTTCAAAAGTTATTCAAGATTCAGTTTCTGCTTTTTGCCCTACAAAATCTTCAGAGCTAATTTTGAGGGACTTAAAGGCTCTGGATGGGCCCGAAAATTGGCAGAAAACGAAAGTGGTTAGCCTTTAAACCCCACTTTCTAGCACTTCATTTTCGCAAGACCTTTCCGAAAAGGTATTATCATTGAAGATCTGATGGTTAGATCTTGAGTTAGGGCTTCCGAAAGTTTGTGCATAATTAGAATGTTGTTTTTGGCTCCAAACGGAGAATTGGGCTATTTATGGGGTAGTTTCTGATTTTTGTGAGTAGTTTTTATTGGGAAGGAAGATCGCATGTTGCGAATAGGTAGTTTCTAATTTTTGTGAGTAGTTTTTTTTGGGAAAGAAGATCGCAAGTTGCAAATAGGGGAATTTCTGTAATTTATTTTCTGTAATTTGCATGTATTGCAGAACTTGAGGATTTGAGATCCTTTGCATGTAAGAATTTCATACTTTGAAAATAATAAAATTTGTTAGTTTTTCTATGTGTTTTTCTGTGTCTTGGGTTGCACCCTCATCAAGTGGTATCAGAGCGGGTTTTCTGGAGCGTGTGGACAGATCGCCGATCGTGAGGTAGTTCGCACCAGGACTGTGGTTGTGGGTTTGAGATATTTAAGATGCCTCCAAGAGTGGTGTGTGGTAGGCGAGGTGGTGCCGGAGGTGCCAGAAATGCTAGTGGAAAAGATCCATTAGCGGCCGAGGGTTTCAGAGCCCTCCAGAGACGAATTAATGCATTACAAAGAGAGTTAAAAAGAGGGGTAAACCCGAGAAGGGGAGAAGAAAGTGAGGATGAAGAAGAGGTAGAAGATTTAGATGTAGAAGAGGAAGAAGAAGCTATTGATCAAGATCAAATGTGGTTGATAAGGGCCATTTTGAAGATTAGAAAAAGACCTAGAGTAGAAGTTCCCAGTTTTTCCGGAAGTCTAAACCCAGAAGAGTTGATTGATTGGATCAACGAGTTGGAAGAGTATTTCGAGTATGAAGAAGTAGAGGACCCAGATCAGGTTAAGTTTGCAAAAACGAAGTTGAAGGGCCACATCAGTATCTGGTGGAAAGAGGTCCAACTAGAAAGAAATAAGAGAGAAAAGGGAAAGATCACCAGATGGGATCGCATGGTGGAGAAACTAAGGAAGCAGTTCATGCCAATGGACTATGAGTTAGATCTATTGAAGAAATTGCAAGGGTTGAAGCAAGGGAGTAGATCTATGAAAGAATACACAGAAGATTTTCAAAAGATAATCATTAGAACGGGACATGCAGAGGCCAACAAGGAGAAGGTAGCCCGTTATCTTAATGGGTTATGACAAAGCATTCAAGAGGAGTTAAGCCTAGTCAGAATGGCCACCATTGAGGATGCTTACCAATTTTTGCTGAGAGTTGAAGAGAAGTTGAACAAAAGATTTGACAGTAAGCAAAAAGGACGAGGAGGTCAAAGCGGAAGGGGTAGTGGAAGATCTTTTGGAAGCCGAAATGAAGATGTGGGTACCAGTCGAAGCCAGAGGAATGATAACTTCTACCACCTACATGATCAGAATGGTGGTGATCAAAGAGGTAGAGGACGAGGAAGATTTGGGCAAGGACTTGGAAGGGGTGGTTTCAGAGGAACTTGTTTTCGATGTGGTGAAGAAGGGCATCGAGCTTATGAATGTCCACAATACCAGGGAAGGATAGACAAAAGGCCAGAAGGTTGTGCAAGGGTTGCGCATATAGATGAGGAGGCTCAATCTGAGCATTCAGATGATGTTGAAAGGGGAGAAGCCCTAGTGACTGAAGAGAAGGAGCCAGAACAAAGGAAGAATTTGTTTTGCACAAGGTGCAAGTGTGAAGACAAATGTTGTGATGTCATTATTGATGGTGGGAGCACTGATAATCTAGTGTCAGAAGAAATGGTTACAAAGTTGAAGCTGAAGAGGGAAAGGCATCCACATCCATATTGGATTGTCTGGTTGCAGAAAGACCACAAAGTTCTAGTCAATGAGCAGTGCCTAGTGAAGTTCAAGATCGAAAGCTATCATGATGAGGTACTCTGTGATATCATCCCCATGGATGCATGTCACATGTTGCTGGGGAGGCCATGGCAGTTTGACAGGCGAGCTGTACATGATGGCCATGCAAACACTTATTCCCTGATGAAGGATGGAGTCTGCCATAAGTTGAAACCCCTGAAGAAGGCCAAAGAAAAGGCATGCAGTAGTGCTAGAATTTGTTATGTTGATGGAAGGAAATTTTTAGAAGGCATGAAACATGAGCGTGTGTGTTATGCATTGATTCCTAAAATGGATAAGGAGGGTAGTGAGAAGGTTCTAGTAGAAGTTTCTGGGTTATTGAATGAGTTTCAGGATATTGTTTCTGATAATGTACCTGAGGGTTTACCACCAATGAGGAAGATTAGTCATTAGATTGACTTGATCCTAGGAGCCAGTTTGCTGAATAAGGCAGCTCATAGAATGTCTCTTGCAGAAAATGAGGAGTTGAATAGACAAGTTGAGAAGTTGTTGAGAAAGGGTTTAATTTGAGAGAGTCTGAGAACATGTGCAGTAACTGCAGTACTAGCACCAAAGAAGGATAGGGAGTGGAGGATGTGTACAGACTCTCGGGCCATAAACAAGATAACAATCAAGTATAGATTTCCCCTACCAAGGATGGATGACCTGATGGACTGTTTGAGTGGAGCTTAGTACTTCACAAAGATTGATCTAAAGAGTGGATATCACCAGATCCGGATTTGAGAGGGAGATGAATGGAAGACCGCTTTCAAGACCAAAGAGGGCCTGCACGAGTGGTTAGTCATGCCTTTTGGGCTAACCAATGCACCAAGCACATTCATGCTGCTCATGAACGAGGTATTGAAAGAGTTCCTAGGAAGCTTTGTTATTGTGTATTTAGATGATATTTTGATATTCAGTAAGTCACTAGATGAGCATATAATGCATATCGGTAGAGTCTTTGAGAAGTTAAGAGAAGAGAAATTGTTGATTAATCTGAAGAAGTGTAGTTTTGTGAAGAAGGAGTTAGTGTACTTGGGGTTTGTTGTCTCAACAGAAGGTCTCAAGATGGACCCAGAAAAGGTGAAGGCTATTCTGGAATGGCCTACCCCAAGAACTGCTACTGAGGTGAGATCTTTCCATGGTTTGGCCAGTTTTTATAGAAAGTTTATTAGAAACTTCAATAGTATTTGTGCACCCCTAACTGAAACAATGAGAGGGGATAGAAAAGAGTTCAAGTGGAGCACTGGAGCAGCAAGGAGTTTTGATCTATTGAAGCAGAAGGTGACAGAACAACCTGTTTTGGCTCTCCCTAATTTCAATAAGGTGTTTCAGGTGGATTGTGATGCCAGTGGTTGTGCCATTGGAGTAGTGTTAAGCTAGGAAGGTAAGCCCATTGCCTATTTCAATGAAAAGTTAAATGATGCAAAGAGAAAGTACTCTGTATATGATCAAGAATTTTATGCAATAGTTCAAGCATTAAAGAAATGGAGGCATTATTTGTTGCCGAAGGAATTTGTTATGTATACTGATCATCAAGCATTGCAGTACCTGAGTAGTCAGGGAAAATTAAATCAAAGGCATATGAAATGGGTAGAATTTTTGCAGAGTTATACATTTGTTTTAAAACATAGGAGTGGGAAGTCAAATAGGGTTACAGATGCCTTAAGTAGGAGGCATACATTGTTGATAGAAATGCAGATTGAGGTGGTTGGGTTTAGTGAACTCAAGACATTGTATCCGAATGATCCTGATTTTGTAGAGGCTTGGAAAGCTTGCAAGGAACCTATTACAGTTGACAGGACAAAGTGGCTGGATTTCATAATTCAAGAAGGCATGTTGTTTAAGGGAAGTCAATTGTCTATTCCAAGGAGTTCCATGAGAGAGAACCTAATAAAAGAGAAACACAGTGGAGGAATGGCAGGACATTTTGGTCGAGATAAGACCATTTCCATTATCAGTGAGCATTATTATTGGCCTCAATTGTCACAAGATGTGAAGAAGTTTGTGCAGAGTTGTAGGGTATGTCAAATGGCTAAAGGAGTGAGTCAGAATATAGGGTTGTATCAGCCCTTACCTGTACCAGCGAGGCCATGGGAGGATATAAGTATAGACTTTGTTCTTGGTTTGCCAAGGACACAGAGAGGGAATGATTCAATATTTGTGGTAGTTGATAGGTTTTTGAAGATGGCACATTTAATCCCATGCCAGAAGACCCATGATGCAGTCCACATTGTTGACTTGTTCTTCAGAGAGGTGGTGAGGCTACATGGTTTGCCAAAGAGTATAGTCTCAGATCGTGACACAAAATTTGTTGGATACTTTTGGAGGACCTTGTGGAAGAAGTTGAAAACAGAGTTGAAGTTTAGTTCAGCACACCATCCCCAGACTGATGGGCAGACTGAAGTTGTGAATAGGAGTTTGGGTAACCTATTGAGATGCTTGGTAGGAGATAAACCAAAGGGGTGGGATTTGATCTTACCCCAGACAAAATTCAGTTACAACAATTCTGTCAATAGAAGCACTGGTAGATCACCATTCCAAATTGTGTATGGAAGTAGTCCTAGGACTGCTCCAGAATTGAGGAAGATGGACCAAGAGAAGAAGACAAGTGCTGAAGCTGAAGACTTTGCAGAACACATCAAGAATATGCATGAGAAGGTAAAAGAACACATTAACAAGATGAATATGCAAAATAAGGATAAGGCAGATCAAAAGAGGAGGTATAAGGAGTTTTAGATTGGTGATGAAGTGATGGTCCACTTGAGGAAAGAAAGGAAGGTTTCCAGTAGGAACCTATAACAAATTAAAGATGAAAAAGTTTGGTCCTTGTAAAATTTTGAAGAGGCATGATTCAGGGAACGCATATGAGGTAGAGTTGCCAGATGGATTCAACATTTCCCCTGTGTTCAACATTGCAGATTTGATAGAATATCATGAGGGTGGTGCAGAGGAAGTACCAACAATGGAACAATGTGGTATTCCAGCACCTACTTCAGAAAAGGAGGAGATTGAAGAAATCTTGGATAGCCATGTGGGAAGGAGCACTAGAAACAGGCAATATGAAGAATATTTGGTGAAATGGAGAGAAAGGCCTGTGGAAGATTCATCTTGGTTGTCTAAGGTAGAGGTTGATCGTTTGGGTTTTCCTCAACCATCTGAGAAGTGACAGGGTCACTTTTCAAATTACCCTGGGTGTCTAATGTAGGAGCATCCAGTGGTGTAAGGGCAATCCTACATCACCCAAAAATATATTTACTTTCATTTAGATTTTTGTAGATGTTTTTGCATTTCTGGATACCTTTTTCGTCGAAGAAGAATTCCCAACTTTCAGAACTGCTTTTCTACTTTTTCTACTCTACTGCTATTTTTAGCAGGTATGATTTTGAAGGCGTGAGGAGACAGAAATTTAAGGGAAGCTTCAGGACAGAATAATAAACACTTTTGTGAAAGAATCAGGCAAAGATTATTCCCGGTTCAAAAGTTATTCAAGTTTCAGTTTCTGCTTTTTGCCCTACAAAATCTTCAGAGCTAATTTTGAGGGACTTAAAGGCTCCGGATGGGCCCGAAAATTGGCGGAAAATGAAAGTGGTTAGCCTTTAGGCCCCACTTTCTAGCACTTCATTTTTGCAAGACCTTTTCAAAAAGGTATTATCATTGAAGATCTGAGGGTTAGATCTTGAGTTAGGGCTTCTGGAAGTTTGTGCATAATTAGAATGTTGTTTTTGGCTCCAAACAGAGAATTGGGCTATTTATGGGGTAGTTCTAATTTTTGTGAGTAGTTTTTTTTTGGAAAGAAGATCGCATGTTGCGAATAGGGGAATTTCTGTAATTTCTTTTCTGTAATTTGCATGTATTGCAGAACTCGAGGATTTGAGATCCTCTGCATGTAAGAATTTCATACTTTGAAAATAATAAGATTTGTTAGTTTTTCTGTGTGTTTTTCTGTCTCGGGTTGCACCCTCATGAATTAATCCAACATGTATAAATATGAAAACACAACATGAAGAAGAATCATGATGTAGCAGGGCACTCACTGATGAGTACTGCTAAATCGTCTCCTTCACCTACTGATGTAAACATACAACTAACATAATATCATCATGTATACAATAAAAGAACATAGATAATCATCATATAACGTCATCATATGAAAATGGACATCACATCATAAGGTAAAGTATATCATCAACTGAGTTTCACAACTGGTCATGTAAACCATGATGTAAAGCATCAAACCAACATAATGTCAAACATCTAACAGCTAACAGTGTCACAAATAACTAAAATAAATGTGTCATCAGGAGGGTCACTACAATATATCCATAGCTCAAGATCCATATGTATGAGAAGACAAAGAGTAAATCATAATACACCTAAAAGAAACAATGGGAAATACCTCTCAAGTGATAAACCATTCAGAGGACCAAGAGTGGGGAAAGAGAATTCTCCTCCGAGATATCCAAGTCATCATGACTCATCCAAGAACACTCTCCTCATAGGTCCATGTTGAACTCATGTCCAACCAAGGTGTAGGCTCCTCAAACTTTCTATTGAAATCTCATCAAGAGTAACCATGTCAACACATGTCTCTAATCACAAGAGAAATCTAGCCTCACCTATTTCTCCAAGTATCCATGAGTACCTCTAACCAATCAATCGATGCCAAACTCTAAATGCAATAAAGCATCTTCATGAAGTAATCAAGCAAAAAAAAATGTACCCAATACCAAGAGAACCACCCAAGATCAAAGTCCAACCTAGGAATCAGGAACATAACCATGACATAATGATCTCACACCTCCTCAAAGAGTATCATATGATACAAAGAACATAACAAGCACCTATATGATGCCAAAAATCCAATCCAGAATCATGAGTAAATTATGACATAATAACATAATAAACATATCAAAACAAAGATCACATATCAGAATACTAATAATGACACCCCAACCAAAATACTGTAGAATTCATCCATGGAAAACCAAGATGTCAACATATCCAAACCACATAAATATAACCATCCTCTACCAGTGAAACTAAATATTCCAATGAACCCTCACTGCATAGAAGTAGAAACCAAGAGTGCATCCATGAAACCAACAAATAATGTAGAAGATCATCCACCATTAAATGGTGAATCCACATCATTGCCAAAAAATCCCACTGAACTATGATACCAAGTCACACATGGCATCGTGACTACCATCCTCTCTATGAAGATCATCTAGGTATACACACACAACTGAACTGTCAGTAACATAACAAGTAGAACCCAAATCTCCAAGCCAAGAAGATACCTAAAACTGCCAAACCATCATAAACATATCCATCACCGCCAATCCGTCACTGTCAAAGGCTCCCACTGAAATGTGTATAACCAAAGAATGTGACAAGATATCATGACATCATGATAAGCCACATGCTACAAGTCTCAGAAATAGCTATCCAGGTACTATAAGAAACATCCATCTTCTCATCTCTAAGCGCACATACCAATGTACAATTGACCAAGAACAAGGCCAACTGTCAAAGTTTGTGACAACAATAAATCAAACCTGGTGAATAAAGCTAATCCACAACCAAGTCATCCCACTACAAGTAAATGGGTAGCTAATCCACAACCTACATGACTTGTAGATCCAATCACTGAAACATGCAAACTCACCATCACATTAGTAAACTTCAAATTGAGATATCCAAGAGAATAGCCATGTAGATCAAATGACTCAAACACCAAATGAACCTCCGATCTGATTTTCCAAACATGTCCACATCCAAGTACCATAGTAAAGGAACCAAAAAGAATCTAGGAGATAATAAACAACCTCCTAATACCAATCCAAAACACCAGAAAAAATGCACCTACATAAACCATCATGATATGCCAAAGTCTCTAAAGCACAAGAAACATCCATGACACCATGATCACCACCAAATCTACTAGAAACTAACAATCCAACCATGTCCACATATCCACATAACATATTCAACTACATATATGTCACATCATGACTGTACTTGGTAATACCATCTCTCCTCCTCAACATGATAACAAAACCAACAAACCAAGCCACCAAACTAAAAATGCATCAAAACCGATATGTCTATGGGCATAAACAACCCATGTCCAAGTCATAAATGTAGCATGTAAGTATAGACCACCTACAACATTGCACAACTTGTAGTTACAGTAATGCAACATACAAATCCAATCATATACTGATAACCATGTCAAAAGAGAATAATCTGAGATGCACAACTCAGTATACAATGAATCCAACATCAAATCTCCAAGATCTGATCATCCATAAACTCATAGTATCACCATAGTCAAAGTAACCCATAAATATCCCAGATAAGGAAAATCAAAAATAAATCATGCCAAAACAACTCCAAACTTGATCCACTATGTAGTAATTTGAACAAGCTTTCTGTTGACTATTCAAAGTCCAAAATATGACTTTGTATGCACAAGATATGCCTTCTCGAAGCTCAAAACAAACACCCGACTTCCAGTAAGTAAAAAAAATCCAAAATGTAAAATCTTAGAAAATAATTAGCATCAAAACATAAAGCAACGAGTCATATTTCCAATGATTCCAAGAAGAGTAAAAATGAACAATCTAGATGAAAGTTATGCCTCAAAAGCAAAAGCATAGTTTGAGTATGAGGCAAAATTTTTTTAGCCCCCTTGGTGGTGGGGTGATGGCCTGACAGTGGTGGTCGAGCCACCAAGGTGGTGCCACCCATTCTTAGTTGGACTAGAAACTTTTATTAATTTAAATTAAATTTTGCATATTTAAAAACATTGGGGTCGTCCTTTTAAATAACCATGGGTGGATTTTATTTTACCAAACAGTGATTTTAAAAATTAAATTTTAAATATTAAAAATTTGGTTTAAGCCCACATGGGTGGCAGTTACACCAAGCCCTTCTGGTAGTCAACCTATCGATGGTACCTTAGAGTACCATTGGCAGTCTGTCAACAAATTGATAGCCGAGAGGGTACAATGGGGGGTGGTGGAGCGACCTCCCCCCAACTTAATATATATTTTTTTTAAAAAATTTTTGTAGGACAAAATTTTTAAGCTATGGGACATTTTATTTTTGATTTTTTAATATTATTTTATTCTCTATACTAAGATGGCCATATGACCAAACTGGATAATTTTCTTTTTGCATTTTCCTTCAACTTGGCCAAAATAGGCCGAGTTATATATGAATCCTCGTTTCTCGATCAACTTGAATCCAACCATGGGATCCATTTTGTCCCAGGAGGTCATTTGTAAAATTTCCCCCACAAAACCCCCACTTGAGTCCAAAACCAAGAAACCCTTTTTAGCCAATATGTTTTACACCCCAAATCTACAAACAACCAATCATAATAACAAACCCAAAACCCTTAGATCTGCAATAAACAACCTAAAAAACCCTCATATCTTACATGTATTTCATTCTCTCATGCAATGCATATATTCAAAATCAAACAACATTTTCTCAACCTAGGGTTATACAACCACAACCATGGCTCTAATACCAATTGAAAGGAAACTTGCAACCATCTAATGACAATTTCCACATAACCCAAAAGAGAAATCTATGCAAATAAGTACTCAAAATCCACATGCAAGAGAATAGACAACATACCCATCAAATATGACACAAGATATACCTTGGAAAAACCCTCAAGAGGGAAAAAGGTAGCCTCCGAAAGAATCCATCTCTCATGTATTATTCAGCAATAAATATTGCAATACATTTTTAGAGTCTCCATGAACACCATTGAAGCATCAATCCCTCTCCAATTAATCCATGTGAACACACATGTAACTACACATCCCATGCCATGCTTCAAACCCTCACAAATTCTACCAAGAGGTAACTTTTCAACTGACCAAACTAAACAACTACCCTTGTGGTTGCTTTAATAGAAACAAGATCTAACAAAACCACCAAATGGTATTACATAAAACCATGTGACTAAAACCATAAGATTACAAAACCATGTCCCCACATTTAATATTGGGTACTTTATTTAATTACTTTTACCAATATTAAATAATTACATTTTTTACAACTTAACTTATGTCCCAATGTTATATACAACATAAAGTGGCCCCAAGAATATTAAGTCCTAGTGATGCATGTAATTCTAGGTCACCTAGGTGCATCACACACATAATAAATAAATAATTGCATGAAATACATTATGCAAGGTGTACAAAACACCTTTTCATAACAATCTCTTAGTTTTATTAGTTCTATTAGGAATGATGATCTATTCTATTTACCAAACACACAATGCTCACAAAACTTATTTTTAAACAATAGAATATTTAGAAATGCCATCAACCAAATTTTTATTCAAAATGGTCTTAAGAAC
>CM021107.1:93831355-93895174 GCA_007115665.2 Sequoiadendron giganteum | reverse complement strand
AAATGAATGCTTTATCATATCTCATTTCTTTCTATGATGTTGAATGTTTTACTTGGGTTATTTACTTTCAATGTATTTTAAATAATGTATGTTAATGGGGTTTAATTAATCTTAGTTATGTAACCCTAGGGGAGGTTGTCAATTTAGTTGAACATGTGGGTTTAATTCACTTCTTTTACTTCTTTTAAAAAAAATAAAAATTAGTACGCTTGTTTAGTGAATTGAAACTTCCTCTAGGGTTGCGCATAAGCATTACATATCTCTATGGGAAGATAAAGAAAGGTTGAGGGACCTGTGTTCTAGATACAACAGAGTTATAGCTTGGACCTATGATGATCTTAGAGGATATGACCCCGACATAATTCAGCATACCATCGACTTGGCGGAAGGGTCAAAACCAGTCCGATAGAAGAAAATGCCTATCAATCCTAAAGTTGAGGTGTTGATGGCCCAAGAGCTCACCAAATTGATTGAGTCCCAAATAATTTACCCAATTAAGCACTCAACCTGGTTGTCTAATCTGGTACCGGTTCAAAAGAAAAACGGTGACATTAGGCTATGTGTCAATTTTTGAGATCTTAATAAAGCTTTGCTAAAAGATCACTACCCTTTGCCGTCAATGGAGCAGATCCTATAGATTGTGGCTGGATCAAAGATGTTCTCATTGCTTGATGGTTTCTTAGGGTACAAAAAGGTATATGTCAAGGAAGGTGACCAACATAAAACAACGTTTACCACCAAGTGGGGAATGTTCACATATGTAAAGATGCCTTTCAAACTCTCAAATGTTGGTGCAATTTTTCAATGAGCCATGGACATTTCTTTTAGATGATTGATCAATTTGATCATTCTAATTTATCTAGATGACCTGACAGTTTTTCAAAGTCAAAGGCTGATCATTTTAATCATCTAGAATAGGTTTTCCAGAGGTGTCAAAAGTTCAAGATTTCTTTAAATCCAAAAAAATGTGTTTTTGGAGTACCTCAAGGTAATATACTTGGTTTCATAGTATCCAAAGTGGGAATTGCAATTGATCCAGAAAGCGTGAGATCTATAATGGATTTACCCCTATGGGTGAATCAGAAAGGGCTACAATCTTTCTTAGGAAAGATTAACTTTGTCAGCTGGTTCATCTCAGAATTTGTGGGCATCACAAGACCTATCATGTTGATGCTCAAGAATAACTTGATGTTAAAATGGACCCTTGCAGGAAAATCAACTTTCAAATAGATAAATATGGCTATCTCTGCTGCTTCAGTGTTGGCTAACCCAAAATTTTCTAAATATTTTCTGCTTTATGTATATAGTGGTCAGCATAGCATAGCTTCTATGCTCACTTAGAAGGACAGAGGGAATAACAAGGAACATCTGATTGATTTTCACTCAAGAACCCTCAAGGGTTATGAAACCAGATATAACTTTGTAGAAAAGCAAGATTTTTTCATTGTTAAGAGCCTTAAAAGGTTTCGACACTTGGTGTTGGTTAATAAAATTACCATCCTGGTTTCTCACCCGAGTGTAATGGAATATATTACCGAAGGAGAAATAACTGAGAAGAGAGTCAATTGGATCACCAAGATCTTGGAATACGATGTGGACATCAAAACGATTAAGCTAGTCTAGGGAAGAGGTCTCTATGAGTACCTTGCACAAGAATAGGGTTCTGAAGCTGACAAGGAGATCGATCAAGTCTACTCAAATTAATTTGAGTCCGATGACTCTAGGGTGGTGGATCAGACATGATATATGTAGAAAGGGAACTTCCTAACAAGTATCCCATTCCATAAAAGGAGATACTACCTATTTCAAGGCACTAGGTATGTATTAATCGAAGGGACTTTATTTAAAAGAAACTATGATGGTGTCTTGCTCTGATGTTTAGATAAGCACTAGACAGAAAGGGTTCTTATGTAGTTCCATAACAGTCTTGAGGGTGGAAACTTCCCAGCCAAAAAAATTGCCTTGAAAATCATGCGAGTGGGATACTATCGGCCTTCAATGTTTTTTGAAGTGCACCATTTGGTGCAGAAATTTAATGGGTGCCAATTCTTTGTAGGCAAAAGAAAAAAATCTGTTTTTCCCTTAAGCCCCATCGTAACTAAAGAGCCTTTTTCTCAATGGGGATTGGATTTTATCAGGATGAAAAATCCCATCTCCAGTGCTGGTCACAAATTGATCCTCATGATGATTGATTTCTTCAAAAGGTGGACAAAGGCCATCACTCTAAAAAATGTTGTAGAGGGCGAGATTTTTAATTTCCTCGAAGAGCTGGTGACTAGGTTTGGTTCACCAAAAACTATCATATCTAACAATGCTTGGGCCTTTGTAGGTTTGTGAATGTCAGATTGTTCTATTAAAAATGGTATGTACCTCAAAACTTCATCAAACTATTACCCACATGGAAATGGGTTAGCAGAGTCAACAAATAAAAACCTAATTAGGTTAATCAAGCACATTGGGTCTGAACGACAAAGAGACTAGCACAAGCACCTATGGGATACTCTGTGGGAAGATCAGATCACACCAAAATAGATCCTGAAGGAATCTCCCTATGAATTAGTGTATGGGAAAGAGGTAGTGTTACCCATTTCCATGGAAGTCCCTGCTTTACAATTACTGAAAGCCCTATAAATAGAGGAAAGTGGCAGAATGGAGGTACAAATAGCAAAACTCGTCAAGCTTGAGGAAGATAGAGAGAAGGCCTTTGAAGCCATGATTGGTCACCAATAGATGATCAAACGGTGGTTTGACAAGAAGAGTTCCAATCCAAATTTCCAAGAAGGAAGACTAGTGCTAAAATATGATGAGCATACTGCAAAACCGGGGTAGCCCACCAAATTTGAAGCACTATGGAAGGGACCCTTTCGAATTAGCACATGTAAGGAAAAAATGCATATGAGCTTGAAGATATGGAAGGAATTGCTTTAGAGATACCGGTGAACAATATTTATCTAAAATTGTTCCATTAAAGTATGTTATTCTTTCAAAAATTTATAGTTATGTACCATATTAAATTTTTTGTAAATAAATTTTAGTTTTAAGAATAAGACATGAAGGAAACAAAGAACAAAAAATAAGTAGGAAAGTACATTATTATATATATATATATGTATTCATCAAAAAAATTACAAGTTTAATACAACTTGAGGCTCAAATTTTAACTTGAAGCTCTCTCGAGCAAAACCTAAAAGAAGTCTTTGAGAAAAAAGAGAAAAAAGAGAAAAAAGAGAAAAAAGAGAAAAATGGAGGCAAAGTATAAAAAGATCAAAAAGTTAGGCCTCCAACCATAGTTACATGAGCAGGTTACCCATAGTCATTCTTTTGTTTTTATTCTTTTCTTCTTCATTGATAGGGAAACAAGAGACACAACAACACACAACACATGAACCTCGGCCTCTAGTCTCCATGATTGTACGCCAAAAACTTGAAATGCTTCCTGAAGTCCAGCCCAGGAATGACTTCCATGCCATACTCCCACAGGAAGGAGCTAGCCATAAGCAGAGAGAGAGAATGGTGACTTTCCAGGTCCATGGTGTGGAAGTCACTCCAAAAGGGTAGCTAGGGAACAATCACCCCATGATCAATGTTCTTGTACAAGTCCATGGCACTTGGAATGCCGACATCTAGGATAAAAAATTGCACAATCTCACCAAGGCCTTCTAACAAAGAGGCATCAAAAATTTGGTGACACAACTCCACTATCTAGGGTTTGGAGATATTCAGGTCCAAGAGGGAGGCCACAAAATAAGACACAAGATTGCAATTTGTCCTCATTTGGTTCTCATCCTCAAGAAAGTCCTGGCCAATGACCCAGAGGAATGCAATTACCCCAAGATGGTCACACCTCTTCACTAGGCGCTTGATTTTATTGACAATGATCTCCCCAGTGAAGGTGTATTGCGGCCTTCATGGAAGGAGACGAACAGGAGTGTCTAGGCTAGCAGACATGGCTAAAGCAGTAGAGCGAAGGATGATATGGAAATAGAGAAAGGGCTAGCTAAATGTAAAAGGCTTATTTTTGAATGAGTATTACCTTAAGGTGGCATAGCTATTTTTAGAAAAGAGGTGTCGACAAACCCAAACAATATAAAGTCTATTTTTGACCAGACGACAATAAGAAAATATCAAACCAATCGGAGGACAAAGAATAAATCATATGGAGAATCTAACATAAGGTCCTAAAAATTAAATTTGGGCATTGGGAGTAAATGCTAACATAAGATGATCATTGACATGTGTCCTTTGCCATCATCAACATCAGCTAGTTTGTGTATGTGAAAAGACATGGATTAACGCACTAATAGCTAAAAAATTAATGAGTGCATCCTTTCGAGGGTACTTTGCATCACCTAAGCACAATTGAAATAACTAAAGGCACTCTCCCCAAGACAATGAGCTTACTTGTAAAGAAAGGTGTCGAAGAGAATGTACTAATTCCATTCTTATAGATTTTTTGGTATTCCCGAGGGATATCGATCTCCAACCCACACATATCACCTCATTGGCAACATTTAATGGACCAACAATAATGACATAGCCTTAATTTCATGTACATGCTAGGGGAATTAACTACACCAAAAAGTAGATTTTTCTAAAGTAGCAAAAGGTAAGTGGCCATTTTTCAACGAAAAAAATCTCTACAACTTTTGAAGAAGCCATGGTAGAGCCATCAATGACTGATAGAGGAGCCAAATCTTCATCAAGAAGGTCGGGTTTCACCAAAATCTTTGGGAAAAACTCATTTGCTAATGCTCCAATGCCTAGATATCAACCATTCAAGTTTTGTAGAAGAGTGCTAGTAGATAGAGGTGTTCCTAGAGAGGTAGTGTGAGATGCTATCAACAAAAGTTTTGATCCAAAATTGGAAAAAAACCTAAGGGTCTTAGGGAGGGAGCATTTCAAAGAATGAAGGATTATGGTGCATCTGAGGGTTTTTCCTCTTGACTCTAGAAATTTGGTTTTCCACAGTTCATGTTTCCTATCATACACTCATGCTCAAAGCTAGTAGATGCATGTGCCAAAAGGTTCAACAAAGAAACTGGAACCATTGCTTGCAACAAGATCAAGGTCACAATTTTTTCTACAAATATATGGGATATGTTGTGTATCCCTTCCAACTGGGGAGCCGATCCATTTAGTGAGGAAGATATGGAGATTCTCTAGGAAGAAGAGAACCAGAGAGAAAGTTTCTATGAGGATGAGACAAAAGAAAGGTCATCGATAGGTCAGTTTGCTTTTCCTCTAGTGCATAAAAATTTCAAAAGCAACACACATAATATTTTCTCGATACTGGCTTAGCTTTTCAGCCTCAATAATGATGAGGAGGTCCATGCTTTCCAGATGGGCCTAGCCCTAATACTCAAATGAGAGAAGGGGTAGAGATATTTTGACTTCAACATGCTAATGTAGTAGCTACAAACATGTTGGAGCAACTAAAGAATTACCATACTGAGTATAAATTTAGGTATTCTTTTTTCTTGGCTCACTTAATTATGCATCAAAATTTTGGGTTTTTGGAGAGACATTTGTGAGTTTCCAGGCTCGATGAAAATGGTTTATGTTAGCTAGTTTTTGTATGGAACTATGTGTCAAAAACATGTAATTATTATTGGTTTGTGAACCACTTTCTGAGATTGGTGCTTCAAGAGTTGTTGCCATGTCCTATGGGTCATTTTTCTCCCAAGGTTGAAAAATGGATCAAAATTTCTTCAACTCTGATGGATTATTTCTTTAGAGAGGATTTAACATTCATCAGATTTCATGGTTTTGTTGGAGAGCCTTTCCGACTCCCCAAATTTTTGATGGACAGGGTTTTCACGTTGGAGGCACACTATCAGACAACTCTTTCTAACAATGCCTATGGTAGGGAAAGGAACAAGACAAAGTTGTATCTTCTTCCCCTTTGTATTGGCAATAGTAAGGTGATACTGGAGAAGAGTGAGACACAAAGGGAGTTTACAAATTTGTTGGTGGCCCTAGGCTTAGTCTTAATCTTTGACACATGGGACTACAATCCAAGGAATATTTTCCCTTTAAAACATGAGAGTCAGGAGAATGTGGAGTCCAGGAAAATTCCAACTCAAGAAAAGATAGAATTATACATTAGCCTAGCCCTCATACCAACCAAACGTCTGAGGTGGTTGAGTTTCTATAGTTTACAAGTGTAGTATCAAAGAAACATCCTGATAAATAAAACCCTCAACAATCAAATGAAGTGGAAGGGGTGGTCGAAAAGGAAGAAGACGGATTTATGGAGGTTCCGACAAGATATGGAGTGCCCACATAAGTTCATTAGATATTTTCATCCCTATGATGAACAATTTAAGGAAATTTATGACCGAGAGGCTGAATCCGATGATAATAACCCAAAGAATAGCCATGAGATAAAAGAGGAGTGAATTCCATGCCATACTTCCTAACCACATGAGTCTAACAGAGGAAGAATCTCTAAGAAAAAGGACTCACAATCCGCATCCTCCACCAATGTTCGAAGTAGGGGAAAGAGAGACTGATGGTCCCCAAGAGGGTCAACTATAGAACAAGAGGGACAAGCTTCAGTGGGATCATCTACTAAAGGATCAAAATGTGCCAGTTTGGGTAAAATAAAGAGAAGGCGAGTCCAAGACCTAGGCATACCCAACATAGTGATCGGGCATGATGAAGAAGTAGAGTTCGCTATGCAAAATGTTCGAAAGGTCGTGGTCCAGGTAAGTCTCGCTCCCCCTCTTCTCCCTACCTTTGCATCTTTGGTTAATCCTTTTCCCCTATCTGTTGAAGAAAATACTTCACCTACGGACCTTGAGCTTTTGGTTCTAAATGAGCCCCTTTCCATTTTCTATACACCCTATGATGTAGCCCTGAGTGCCGAGCGAGCAGTATCCGCTTCGACCACTGTTGATTATTTTATCGCTCTATCCAGGGTCCCTATCAAGAAAGTGAAATATTTCATGTTTTTCGTTACCCTAGGTCCATCCTCATTCAGATGAAAATCTCCTATTTCATCTTCTTCTCTTTTTACTCCTACTAGTCCTTGGAGGGTCCAATCTCAATTTGGCATCCCATCATTTTATATGATTACTCTCCCATTTGCCTCCCCACATGATCATACATCTAAAGCATCCCCTTCTGTCACTCTTTCTAGTCTACCCCTTGGTGCTTCTCTAGCAACATAGAGCATTGGTACCCCATATACTCTTCAAGAAATTTTTGAAGTGACTAAGCGGGTTTGACAAGCTAGGAAGAAAAAAAGATTGTTGAAGAATATTGAACTGTCGACCGCCAAGAAAATTCAAACCTTCTTGAATGAAGAGAAAAATTCTTTGTTGATCACTACCATGAAGCCACTCTTATCCTGAACTAAGGGATTAATGCAGATGGGGGATTATGACATTAGGGCTATGGGTCTGGATTTGAATGAAATTCTCTCGTGCGACAAGGTGGATCTAGCCAAGACCACTCAGAAGGTAGTGTATGTGGATTATGAGAGGCTGGATCAAAAATTAAAGAAGCACGAGGTAGAGCTGGTGAATGTAAAATAAATAGTGAATAGGCTATAGTCAAAAGTCAAAGCCCAAATTATTGAAATGGCCTGCATAATGCAGATACAAGACTAGTAGGAGAAATCAAGAAGATCTCTTGCAGAGACTCAGGATGAATGGATTCAATTGTATGCCGAGATTGATAGATTGAAAGGTGAACTTGGTGTTGAGCGCCAATCGAAAACAAAGCACCAGCTTGCTCAAGAAAGCATAAGGAGAGAGTTTCACAATGTCCAATCTCAGGCTTTCGACAATTTACAAAAGGCCCAAGTGAAAGCAAAAAAATTGAGAAATGACAAGAAAGAAGTTGAGTCTGCTCTACACACTCATAATCAAGAGACCGGAAAATTAGGTTCTGAGCTGGAAAATTCTTTCAAGGAGACGAATCAAATGGAGGAGAGTGCGAAAGAAAAAGAAGCTCAACTACATCAAGAGCTAGTAGCTGCACAAAGATCTGCGACCCTTCTTGTAAAAAGAAGGCTGGTATTTTCTTATTGGGAGTGAATCATAATTGTGCTCACTGTCCTTAAATGAAATCTATAGTTTTTGAAGGATGCTTGGGAGATAAATGAAAGGGTTGGCTCGCTGGCTGACCAAATTTTGCAGGAGTATGCCCCCCCTCGAGTAGAAAAGTCCTAGAGTCTAGTTTCCAAATTATGTGTAGCAACTGATGAGGCTCTAAGAAATGCAGGAATTCCAGATCGAAGGGCTACCTCTAGCAAGGCAAGCAAATTCTCCCGCTTTCACAAGGTAGTGACAAAGAGAAAGGAACACTAGGAGGTGTTGAACAAAAGGGTCGATGAAATCAAGAAGGATTTCAATGTCTTTCATAGCTTCAAATTATCTCCTTTCCTTTCAACAAATGGAGATGTGCTATCAGTTGAATAGATTATAGATGAAATCAGATATAAGGTTTGGACTTCTACAGAACTCCCAAAATCAAGCACAACACCCACTATTGAATACGGTGAGCATGAGATTCTTCCACTTTCTCATCTCTATTATCACTTGGGAGCTGTTTCAGCAAGATGGGGATTTGTTTCCTTTAAAGAAGTCTTCGAGTTGGATCATGCACATAAGGTCATTTATAATCTTGTCCTATCGATTGATGTAGATTGGGAAATGCAACACTCCACTTTTCTCAAAATCCAGGAATAACCATAGGTATAGGTTCATGCCTTTGGAAGTGAAGGCCCCCTGTGAGTTGCCAAAACTGTAAAGAATTTTTTTTCCTTAGTCTTTTTGATTTTTGGCTTTTACTTTTGGCTTCGAGAGGATCCGTGTGCAAAAAGAGGTTGTGTTTCTGAAGGGCGCACAATGCACCACATGGTGGCTGCACACATTTTGTTTATCACTTTCCTTTCGGAAGGAAGTCAGGCCACATGTCAACTTGGTAGAAAATTTCTCAAAAGTGCTTTTCACAAATCTGAGAATACTCGCTTGCTTGACACGTCATCTCTTCACTATAAGGAAGCTATGCTTTGGGGAGTTTTTTCTTTAGAGTTTATTAGAGTGTACTTTTCTCTATTTTTCAGAGAAGGATGTGAGTCAGTGCCACCAAAGGCATTTGATCGGTCAACAAGATTTTTTCTAGGCTATTTTTTAGGATCTGAGTGTTTATGGAGGGAAATCCTATTAAATATCTAAGGGATATTAATGTGGTAGTTGAGAGTTGATGAGCAAGGATTTATGGAACCTAATTAAAGATCTAAGATTAGATTCTGAGCTATTAGGAGTAGACATCTGGCTGTCATTACTTTAGAATGGAGGTGATGTTTCTCTCTCCTTGGCGGCTATAAATTTGGGGCGATAATAGAAGAAGATGGTTCTTGAAGTTTTCCTTTTGGAAAAATTTTCTTTAGTTTGTCATAGTTATAGGAAGTATTTTCCTTAAAGTTTATAGAACATTGCTTCACTCTGGCATGTTATATCTATTTTTTAACTCAAATTATCATCAGATTTGAATCCGATCTTTGTTTTAAAGTTCACTTAATATTTGAAGTATAAGCTATTTGGGAGAAATATTTGAAATTGTGCATGATTTGGCCTCTGTCAATGTTTCCTTCTTTATATCTTTGTCCAAAATAGAACACTGTGTCTAGCTTAATCTGAATAGTTTGATTATTTGATTTCCATGTCGTATGTTTGTATGATAAAGTTATAACCTATAGAAGCTCGATTATATCATTGGAATTCTTTGTCTTCCTTAAAGGTTATTATTTCTTCATGTTATGCTATATTAAGAGGAAGAGTTTATGTGGCTTTTGAATGTTTTTTGTTAACTGTTGAAACTTCTATGTTTTGTCGGATCTTAATGAACACTTCCTACAGGTAGATTGAATGACTGCATTGTACTTGTATCTAGCCTCTATTGCTCATTCTCTTCCCAACAATGAAGGGTTGTGGCATTCTGTGTCTATCATATCATCCATAGAAAAGAATTGAGGTTTTGAAATGTTGTAAGAGAGTTGGCGCATCGCCACTTTCATGTTTTGTATTTACATTTATTTCTACCCCTTTTCCCAAACTCAGAGAAGAGCTGACTTTCCATAAAAATCTTGGAGGTATTCAATGGTCCATATATTTTTCCCCCACTCATTGAATTTCCCATAAGACTATCAGAGAGGTGCAAGCTTTGATGATCAACAGTATGTAGTCCTTATTATACGCTTCCCAAAAAGTATAATTTTAAGTATATTTAATTTGATTATTATATTTTTATTTATTTCTTGTGAATGTAGGTTTTTCAATGAACATCAAGGTCTTTGTTTCACACATAAGAAAAAATAGGAAAATAGAGAAAATAAAAATAAAAAATACATGTCCTCTAGGTATTGATGTACTTATTCCCACAAAAAAAATTATGCTCCTAATAGTACACCTATTTCTAAATTGTAATTGGTTTGAGTTTAAAAATTAATTAAAAAATATTTAATAAAAAATTAATAAACCAAATGCATCCTCTAGATATTGTAGTTACACATAAAAATTAAAAAAAAAAGAAGGAATTTTATCCTTCATATAAAAAAGTTATGTGGTTTATAGAACACATCACTCTTTAAAAATGGTGTTTACTGTTAAAAATTATATATCAAAGGAGATAGCAAAAGAAATGAAATTTGATTCCTTCTAAAAAATTTATATATTTAGAATCTATAGACAAAATTTCACAAATCACTAGTTTGCATCATCTTCAAATTCCTCATAGTTTAGCAGCTATAGGTGTCTAAAAGTGAAGATTTATTTCAAAATGTTCATTTCAATGTCAAGTTTGGCCAAAAAACTTGTAACCCACTATTGTGGGATCACCAAGGACAAAATCTACAAGACACAACTGAATGGTTCCTCATTCCTTTTTGTCCATTTTCTTCCAATCTTCATCTGTTTTTTATTCTGATTTATTTTTATTTGAAACTACTAACCATTGATCTCTCTCTTCAAGGAGATCCTTCATCTTCAACTTCCACATCTCATAACTAGTACTACTGAATTTCTCAATATATAAACGAGAGGTAGAAGCCATGGTTTTCAATATTCTTCAGAAATCTACGAAACCCACAAAACACAAGCACCCACTACAATTAAAAAACCTTCAACACTTAAGAGAAAGGCACCCCTCTCTCAACAAAACCGTTAGCTCTAATACAAAATTTTGGAAATTCAAGGAAAAAATTGCAGCAATATGATCTTAAGTATGTGTTTGCAAATCTAAAATTATGTATTCAAGATTACCAATATTATGATATCTGATTAGCAATTGCAAACATGAAAGCAAATAAGAAATACCACAAGTTGAGAATCACAAGCTACACAAGATATACGTGGAGAAACCCTTGTGGGAAATAATTCCACACCCAAAGAGATGCAATGTTTGTATTAATCATCAAGGAAGTACATAAATACAACAATCCTCTCTGAATTCTGGCAACACTTCATTACTCCGACAACTTGCAAAAAAACTCGTAAAAACACCATATCAATGCTCCAATATATAGAAGTTCATGGATGAGAAAACCACATATGGTATCCCAAAAAAGTAAAACCACCTAAAAAAACCCACACCCCCCTTAGTGGATAACTTACAAACATGGTGAAAATAATTAAATGCTCACATGGCCTTTAATGGGCGCCTAACCAATAGCCAATGAAAATTGGTCAATATCAAGTGCTCTCTAATGGATCCGATGGCTTTTACAACTCAAACCAAGAACATGAAAAATTGGATGCCCATCCTAGGATAACATGCAAATACCATGCAAGAGCATACACTTCTAGGTGGTCCCCACCCAAAAATTGGATGCCCAAAAGGAATATGCTCTTGAGATGCTATGTAACCATCACTGTAGTGGGTCCACATCTATGAATGTAATTATAATTTTTCATACGAAAAAATAATAAATATTTTCCCCCTCATGTCCTCTAGAACACTTTCCAAAGAACGTGGATACCCAAAATTATCAACTTAGGATAAAAATTATAATGTTACCTATCCTAATAGAAACTATGCACCAAGGTATGAGGGTGGCATTGTATCTATTGCATGGAATTTGACTCTGTAAGAAAATAGGAGTATCCTTGTTCATAATTGACATACATAAACCTTATTTGATCATGTGAGAGAATGAAGCTTCAAAGAAAGTTAGGCCTTATACACAAAAGTTATAAAGAAAATGGTATGCAAAGATCATTGTATTGCTTGAAACCATCCCTCCACACAAGGCAAGTATTTTCCATGGCCGCAGTTTAATAACATCCCACAAACACAACAAAAGAAAGAAATGACCATTCCCCATTACATACTCCTCAAGACCAAGATATTGAAAATCGAGATAGCTTTGAGTAAGTGATGTCCAATGAGACAAAATATAAACCAAAAGAAAAGATCGACTGATAAAACATATCAAAGCCATCATATCTATTTCCAGAGATATTTTTGTTTTCAGATATGTGATGTTGCCTATTGTAGGAACAATATATCCATTAAGACAATGATGCTAGATGTCGACGTTGATCAAGAAGATGATTTAGGCAATTTCCATGAAGGTTTTGATAGTTTTTCAACAATGATCAAACCTTGCAATTTTTTGTGAATGTTTTAGGTTTTGATAATTGTCATATTTGATTTTTCTTGCCTTATCAAAGATGAGTGTGATGATATATTTATTATGGGTGAATATTTTATTGTGGATGGGTGAGTTGCATTGACTTGTTTTTGAAAATTTTGGATTTTTTAGTTGCTTTTGTTTTTTTAGAATATTTGAGGCTTTTTTTGGACATTTTGTAGATATTTAAACGTTTTTGGATTTTTTGACTATTTGAGACTAGTTTTTTGGATTTTTCATTATTTGAATGTTTTTTTTGGATTTTTGAACTATTTATATTATTTTTTGGAATTTAAAAGGTGTCTAGACTAGTAAGTGAGCGAGAAGACATATATTAGGATCTAATCCTAAGCACGATGTAGGCATCTACCCCCAGTGTCCAGAAATGTATGGAACACTATGAGTGGATGAATATGTGAAGGGTGGGGAGGATATACAAATAGATCTAGGATACAAGATTTTATCTCTAAGGACTATATTGCAATATGATAACATGTTATAGCTAGTATATTTGTGTGGACAGGGCTAGATAGTAGGTAATAATATGGCATGGGATAATATATGGTCAACATAAATGACCATGTCAAGATTTATTCCAAAAGAATGTTTTTAATTATATGCCCCTAGTCTATATCAAGATCAAGCTAGATAAGGAGGATGGATGAGAATGGATTGGATGGATAGTGGTGTGGGGATAAAGTAGCATGATGGATGAGATAATATGCTCATAACTAGACTGATTCACATAGATTCATGATTTTACACACGATGCCTAGTTTCCAAGTATTCATCATGGTACTTGCCCAAAGTTCCATAAGAATGGTTTTCATTAGAGGATATTTTTTTATCTTTACTATATTTTGGACTTTTTTTCAATTTTTTTCAATTTTTGAAATGATAATCGGTTATGTGGAACCACATGGTGGTGCTGATGTAGATACTACTATCATGATGCACCAATGATATCTTGCCTTGAGAAGTTTCTTTGCCAAGATAAGGGAACTTGTATATAGTCCATGAATTCGCTTACAATCCTTTTTGATACTAGAGTTGGTCTTATCTAAGTACTACATCATGATAGAGTGCCATTATAGTCCTTATGATAAAGCATTGTTGCCAACAAATGGTGAATATGGGATTTAGATTTTATGGATTTTAATTTGGATGGTGTATTTTTATGGAGAATATGAGATGAGGATGAATTATTTGGAAGTTTGGATTGTGGATCTTTTGCTTTCCAAAATTGAGATGGTGGATGATGAAATGTGGATATGAAATCTTGAGTGTGATGTGAACCAAATTTTTCATACACTTTACATTTCGATCTTGAAGAATTTTATAAAATACTTAAATTTCATAACTGAAAACTATTTAATGAATTTACAAGAAAGTAAATAACCAGGTGCTAAAAATTGATAGTAATTTTTTTTTACTTTCATATTTCATTTAATTTTTCCTGATCACCAATTGAATGGGAATTACAATCATTTGATTTTAAAATGAAACAATTACAATTATGCTAATGTTTTATTTCATAATAAATATGAATTTCATTTAAAACACATGTTTACAATACATCAATAAGTGTTATAAAGTCTTTCATATCTAGAATTCTACATCTGTCTCACAAATCTTGACGAAGTTGTTTGTAAGAGGGAGAGCATCACCCAAGTTCTTTACCTCTAACCATGGGCCAGAGGTCCCTCACACACCTTCCATTTGGAAGTGTCCCTACCCTTAACAAAGATTATAGACAAAGGAAACCAAAAAATTGATGCCATTTGAGTCCTAGTGTTGTATCCTACATAACCCAATCGACCATACAAATTTATACAAACCTCTAACTAAGTATGACCAATTTGATTGGATTATAAAATTTGGAACATTGTGAACTGAATAAATATAAACATAAACCTTAGCATAACTTTGGCCAAAGTCTTTAACAAAATAAAAAATTCCATAGAAAATGTAGTTGTGTGTTCACACACCTCTAACTCGAATTGGAAAAAAAATTCATCTTATGGTTTATCACTCATTTGACTATTTATCTAACTTTTCACAAGGAATTAAGACCAAACATGTATCCATAGTCGATAATTGACTAAAGTCATTGAAATATACTCTTGAAAAATAGCATCCATATTATATACTCACAATTTTAAGATCTTGGCTACTACCATGTGTTCATATGTCCTTACAACTAAATCAAGAGTGTAGTACTCTCCTATTTTTCAAAATATAAGACTTTTTAAATATTTTACAATTTATAATATATTTAGTTAATGAAACCTTCCTACCACCGAATCATGATTTTATGTCTATCATTGAAGGGTTTTGGAAACTCATAACACATGTAAATAAAATTTTTATTCACTAATATCAAAAGACTTCATTATAAATATTTCTGGTTTTCTATTTTTTCACCTTCATCTTCTTCCAAGAAAATATTTTATAATTCTATTAAATGTATATCATATTATCTATTTCTTTTTGCAAGAATAAGCACATATTTAAGGGTTATATGCCATATTAATACCTTTGACTAATAAACTGGTTACTTACAACCAAAATAACTAGTTTAAGCTTCAATCTTATCATATAAATTTATAAATATATTCAAGTTAATCTGTGCATGCTATATTATATATATTGAAACAAAGAAAAATAGGTTAGGGGTTCAAACACATAGGGTTTTATACTAAATTTGGAATATTTCACCAAACTTACTATAAATAGAAAGAGAAAAATGGAGTGAATGAATATACCTATTCTTCTATTTCATTCAAGAAATGAGATCTCTCAAGTTAAAATCCACTTTCAACCCTTAGGTGAGTGAATTATTTGAGGAATATTACAATTTCTATTTTTGTGTCAAGATGGGGGTCCAGGTCAAACAACACTTCAGGGAGAAATATTATAAATAGAAAATCAACTCCAAAATGTAGTATAACACTTGGATTTAGTAGATTGAACATAAAACTGAAGGAGCCAAATTTTTTTCTAGAAAATATGGAAGAGATAAATGTTGTGTACCTCTCACAAAATGGTGTTTTCAGAAGTTGTCTAAGGACTCATTCACCCTATGTTGAATGGGTTTTGTGTAGGGGTTTTCAAAAATGGTTTATGGGTCCTCTGCTCCTATATCTGCACTTCTAGATTCCCGAGTTTCACATTCATACAATTGGAAATAAATCTGGGATCTGAGTTTTCGTGAGATGAAAACAAAGGTGACAACTTTAACAACTTTGCAACTTTTCACTTTTGATATCTTTACCTTTTTTTGAACCTACAAATCTGCAACACACAAAGAGGGAAAAATGTTTGTTTTTGGGTAAATGGGGGTTTTCCTTGGTCAAAAACCATTTTGGTAATTAAACCTCAAAAATAAATAAAATAGCATGAAAGGAATGATGAATGAACAACTCAGTGTCACAACTCACCAAACCCTTGAATAAACCTTGGAATGTAAATTTACAACTTGCATGAAATGGCTTCAATGGATGTGGATCTTGAACCTTAGATCTTGAACTGAAATAGTGCTTTGAATGTTTGAATGAATCTTCAAACCTACATCATCATATTAGCTCCAATAACATGCATGAAGCAAGAAGACTTTGATATGAAAATTAGATCTTGGTTGCTGCAATAGAACTTCAACAAATCTGCTCTTAAATGCCTTAAATTTCTCTTGAAATTCTCTTGAATTTCTCTCTTGATATTGAATTTCTCTTAAACTGTAACTCCCTTATTATTTCTCACATCCCATGCCATAAATGAAGCAGTTCTAATATTTTAATACTAGGAATATTACCATTGCTGGTGGGATGAAGCCTTCTACGTGAGGGTTTAAGTCGTTTGATTTCATTTTTTTTCATTAACATGCATTCAATGATAAGATAACTACCAATACTAGTCATGGCTTCTCATAATGCAGGCCATTGGTATTAATAATGATAATATATTATATATGTATATATTTATATTTATACTCATATATACTTATATATATTCAATTCATTTAAATTATATATATTATATATGTATATATTTATATTTATACTCATATATCCTTTACAATTAAAAGATAAAAATAAATGATGATTTAGACTCAATAATATCACCTCACAACCAATGTGAGAGACTAGTTGAAAGATCTAGTACAAATTCGACATGACCTTTTGAGAAGACCATACAAACCAAAACACATGATTAGCTTCATCAACAATATAGGGAACAACTTACCCGAGTTTGGCACTAAAATAGACAAGAGTGTGATGTAGATGTAAGGTGGTGGGATTAAAACTAACCAAAACAAATCAGACCTTCAAGTTTAGGACCCTCATTTGATGGGTTTTCTCACAAATACACTCTTTTCTTAATAATACTCCAAACAAGCCTTTTCTACCATAATTTGCAGACATGATCTCAAACCCACAAAAACATTACTGGTATAGATACCCTTTTGGCCATTTGATCTCAAGAGTTTAGGGGTGGTTTCTTTGTAACAAACCCTTCAAATACTTATTGCTATGTTTGACAATAAGCTTAAAAGAGTAGAAATTCACCGTAATTTGACCATAAATTTCAGAAAATAACTCCTACCCACAAAAATGACTTTTTTTAGATACCCATTACACCCTTTAGAATCATATCTCAAAATATCTTAAGGTTTATTTGAAAAATATCATTAAATCTCTGCTGCTAAATTTGCACAAAGGCGTAATTAGGCTCCTACAACAAGGAAATTAATGGTTCTACACACTCTAGACCTCAAATATCCATTCCAAGACCTTGGACTCACCAAATTAGGTCTCAACACGCATTTATCATCATCTAAAATGATCCCATATCATTTTTTCAACAAAACCCTACCTCTATGCATCAAAATTGCTCAAAATAAGTGCTTTTCCAGCCTAGGGCATCATATTATTTGCACAAAACCCTCATACCTTCTCCTTCCAACTCAAAAAAAATGTAAAGAAACCTATCTAACACCATTCCACTGATTTGTAGAGGTTTCCATTGGTGGAATGGTCTTTTATTCCACTTTTACACCTTCAAACTCTCAAAAATAGGGTTTCAAGGTTGCCTTCAGTAAAAGTGCAATAAAATCCTTTAAAATTAATGAAATCCTATGAGACAGAGAGAAAAATGAAGCTATTTCAATTCTCCATTGAATCAAATGCACAAAAATGTAGGTTTGAACCACAAGAGGTTGCCAAGCTCTCACAACGCTTTTGGCCAACGTACAAGGCCAATTGATGCAATTGAACCTTCTTCTCTTTAGGTTTTGCTAGACCAAGGTGGGTGAACCTATGTGAATGATGTAGATTGAAATGTATTTCCTGTTTGAGCAATCTATCCACAGTGGCAAATGGAATTGGATAGACAAATTCACTATAACTACTCTTACTCCTACTGCACAAAAGAAAGGATTTGAATAAGTTGTTTGATATGAAATTTTATCTTTGGGTTGAGGCAGATCAGTGCCTTCTATCCACATGGGAAATGGAGTAAAAAGTCATGAATTTTGTGTGTTTCCTTATCTAGAAAAACTCTAGTTGTTAGGCACTTTGAAAATTCTATGACTGGCATAAAACCTCAGTAAATTTATGACTTGCATAAATTGTGTTGGGATGTTTCTCTATCAGGTTCTACTTCTACAATCCAAAAGAAATCCTTAAATCACTATGACATTAAAATATTTTAATTTTGACTTGCAGACACCAGTTAATTAAATCACACAAAATGAGAGTGCATTCTGATAAATCAGAGATATACTTGATATGCTGATTTAAATGATTAAAAGACCTCAAGTTGGAGACAACCAAAAATTAAGAATATGAATTTTATACATCACAACAACTGAACACCAAAAATAAAATCACCAATTAAAATTCAGTATTTCCATTGATTCTGATTTAAGAAAATTTGTCATTATTTACATTCCCCAGTCTTTATTTTATAGAAACAATCTAACTACTACTACCTACCTCTCCCTCTCCAAGAGTTTTTTTGAAATATTTATACAAAAAACACCAAGGGTCGTGACCCTTCAATTTCTGTTACAACTGCTTATGTTTCTTTGATAGAAAATTAAAATATTTAATTGAGTTGCCTCTTGGTAAATTAAATATTTTTACAATAGTTTTGTATTTGATTTTTCTTTGTATTTTATCGGCCTTCATATTTTACTTTATCTGCTCCTTCACTTTTATTTTCGCATGGCTTTCTTTCGCTTACCGCCTCACCGCGGTTCACCTTCCATCTCTCTATGGTAAACTGGTGTTTGAATTTTACTGATCCCTTACCACACAACCATGGGCTTAACCTTTACCTCTAGCGGTATTGCGGTATTGGCATTAACTATACTCTTTGTTGTCCACCGTGCCATTGTAGTCTCTGCTTTGACTGCCAGCGGTACCACAGTGACCTACCATAACCGTTCTCTTACCATCTATCACCGTCTACCACACCACCGCGGTCTGCATTCTAACCGGCTATGGTATCATAGTAGTGATTCTTCAAATTGCCAGCCTCACCGCTATCTCATCGCTCACCCTTCACCACTACCACTAGTCTTTGTTCACCGTGGTCACCGCGATCTATGAGATGACCCCCTACGGTACCGTGGTGGGATCTCCTGACTGTTGCTTCGTTGGTGACTTATTGCCCACCACAATACCGCAATCTAAGTTTAGACCATGCGTGGTGTGGCGGTAAGAAGTTTATTCCAGCCCCTTAATCACTACCGCCATATGGCGAGCCCATTATGGGAGGCCACGGTAAAGCGGTATGACATGAATAATAAGAGTAGTGGAAGTGTATAAAGTGTACTAGGATTATAGATGGGAAATGAAATGAAGATTTTTCATGAAAAGATAGGAAATATTATGGAAAATGAGGGGGGTAAAATGTGAGGGCTATATAGGCCAAAAATAAGACAATGGTACAAGGGTAAAAACTATTGTAGTATTGTAAAAAGGGGGTGAATGATAATTTATGAGAAAAATATTGAAAAAATTATGCTCAAAATGGAAAAATCATTTATATTTTAATGGAATTTTTGGGTTCTAACAGTGGCTCCTATTGGGGATGAGCAATTTTGCAAATCATTGCAAGAATCCATAATTCTTTGGGAGAGCAGACCAAGTAAATGATATGGAAAATGAAGGCAATGGCAGATGGAGGGAATGAAAAAATGGAGAATGGAAAACCCTACACTACTGTACATGGAAAAAATATATTTTCAACAAGGAAATTTAAGAGAATGTCCATGTATTGGAAAACCCAAACCCTTCAAAAACTACTATGCATGGAAGAGAATGATTAAAGAGGTTTGTTAGGAATTGTCTATGTACTGGTAATCCCTAATCCTCTATGTCTGCTATGGTTCAAAAATCAAACCATAAAGGAAGGCCCCAGGCCACCCAAAAGAAAAACCTATACTTTCCTCTATCATAGACCTTATTCTATTTAGAGCTCATCAGGTTTCTTTTAAAACTGTCCATTCCATCTGCCTTGCAAAATGCACTGTCATTTAAAACTTTCAGGAAATCATTGTACTCAACCTGACTCATATTCATTTCATCACTCTGAATTTCATCATTCTCATTATCATATGAAAAATATTTATCACCTTCAACACACAAAGTGTATCAACATTCAACAAAACATTCATAGGTTTTCTCATTATCATATAATACTGAATGTTCCTACAACTGCACTGGGACCTGAAAATCTGAATTCTTTTCTTGGAAATCAAAAAATTCTATCTCATCAATATCTTCTGAAACAATCAAATCACTTTCCATTTCTTTCCTATCACCAGTTGGCATTGAAACATACATTTGATCAATACAGTCTTCTGTATACATACTTGAATCAACAAATATTGAACTCTCATCATCAACAACATGCAAACCAACATCATTTTCTTGCAGGCAAGAATTATTCAAATCATTACCTCTTCTTGGACACAAATGGATTCTTGATCAGCTTCAAATAACTCCTCATCACTGTGAGAGATGCACATGGGGTTATATGAATTGTTACACATAGTATCTTCATTGTCAAAGCAGATATATGCTAGAGCCAAAACTTCAAAATTATCTCTATGTGCATACTTCTGGTATTCAAGAGTCAACAAATCTGAAACTTGCTCACTACTGAGTGAACATGTTTCATCTAGATCTTTTGCTATTTCTCCAACTTCTTGATAATCACCCTATTGTAGATCAACATCCACAACTTCATCTTCACAATTTGGATCACAATCTGTCTGTCCCTCCATATCATCTGAACCATTGTTGATGTGTTCCCCAGATGGTGTGTCACTGACAAGATCATCAATGTTGCAATCATATCCCAAAGTGGAAGATTGGTCCTCAACAAAAAGATCCTGATACTTATTAGTGATCTCACTATTGTCTTCATATCTGATAGTGTCCTCACACCTTTTATCATCTACAATTCTAATCCATTCATCTAATTGATTATAGGAAATTGGTACTCATGATTCAGGCCAATATATTGAATTGGGCTCATATTCTTTCATGAACTACTCAATGATTTCAGACCTACTAGGTGGGAAACTAATAGGTATTTGCCTACAAATATCCATCATTCTCTTGAACAAAGAATACCCAAATTCTCCTCTATATCTTCTTATATTAAGGAAGGCATCCAAAAGACACTTGCTTCTTTCTTGAATACAAATACACTCACCATTTTTCTTTGAAAATGTTTGATTTTGACATGTACCTTGTTGTAGATTTTGATTTACACATCCATGAGAGATGGCATTATGTTGCACACTTTGATATGGCATTTGGTACTGATATGTACAATGCTCATGATATGGATTATATTGCTGATCCTAATATCTTACAAATATTTGTCCAGGAGGGACAAAATAAACATTCATTTGATGTGGTAATTGAGATGCATAAATGTTCTGCTGTGAATAGAGCATATTACCTTCATTGCCGAAGTTCTCAGGTGGCACTTGTGGTTCTTGTGGTGTCAAATACCTACTAGAATTTGAGTATTCATTCTCACTGCATGATGGCCTATTTGGTGATGTATTTGGTACACATTTAACTCCTAATTACGACAGTTGTTGGTTCACTTGTAGCATCTGTAGTTCAAATTGTAGCCTTTGTTGTCTCAATTCCTTCAACTCTCTCATTGATTGTTGTCTTCTCTCTTCTTTGAAAAAATGTTACTATTCCACAACACCCATGCATTATTTATCAAAATGAAATAGAGTCGCCACCTACTTTTCCCAAAAATTAGGAAAATAAAATGGATTGTTTTGGTTTGCCCCAGTGGAATCTCCAAAAGAAAAGTAAAACTTTGTTGACTCAATAAATGGATAGGCTAAACAAAATTTCCTGAGTAATTCCCCAGTAGAGTTGCCAAACTGTTGGGTCTCAAAAATGCAGGTTTGAACCATGAGAGGTTGCCAAGCTCTCACAATGCTTTTGGCCAATGTACAAGGACAATTGATGTAATTGAACCTTCTTCTCTTTAGGTTCTGTTAGACCAAGCGGGTGAACCTATGTGAATGATGCAAATTGAAATGTATTTCCTGATTGAGCAATCTATCCACAGTGGCAAATGGAAGTGGATAGACAAAATCACTATAACTACTCCTACTCCTACTGCACAAAAGAAAGGATTTGAATAAGTTGTTTGATATGAAATTTTATCTCTGGGTTGAGGTAGATCAGTGCCTTCTATCCACATGGGCAATGGAGTCAAAAATCATGAATTTTGTGTGTTTCCTTCTCTGGCTTAACTCTAGTTGTTAGGCACTTTGAAAATTCTATGACTGGCATAAAACCTTAGTAAATTTATGACTTGCATAAATTATGTTGGGATGTTTCTCTATCAAGTTCTACTTCAACAATCCAAAATAAATCCTTAAATCATTGTGACTTATTAAAAGATTTTAATTCTGACTTGTAAACACCAGTTAATTAAATCACACAAAATGAGAGTGCATTCTGATAAATCAGAGATATACTTGATATGCTGATTTAAATGATTAAAAGACCTCAAGTTGGAGACAACTGAAAATTAAGAATATGAATTTTATACATCACAACAACTGAACACTAGAAAGAAAATCACCAATTAAAATTCAATATCTCCATTGATTCTGCTTCAAGAAAATCTATCATTATTTACATTCCCCAATCTTCATTTTCTACTACCTCTCCCTCTCCAATAGATTTTCTGAAATATTTATACAAAAAACCCCAAGGGTCATGACCCTTCAGTTTATGTTACAACCGCTTATATTTCTCTGACAAAAAAATAAAATATTTAATTGAGTTGCCTCTCGGCAAATTAAATATTTTTACAATAGTTCTGTATTTGATTTTGCTTTATATTTTACCGGCCTTCATATTTCACTTTATCCACTCAATTTTATTTCCCCGTGGCTTTCTTCTACTTACCACCTCATTGTGGTTCACCTTCCATCTCTTCATGGTACAATAGTGTTTGAATTTGACTGATCCCTTACCGCGTAACTGCGGACTTAACCTTTACCTCTGGCAGTATTGCGGTATTGGCATTAACTATCCTCTTTGTTGTCCACCGTGCCACCGCAGTCTCCGCTTTGTCTGCCAGCGGTACCGTGGTGACCCACCATAACCATTCTTTTGTTGTTTATCACCATCTACCATGCCATCACGGTCTCCATTCTAATAGGCTATGGTACCACAGTATCCGTTCTGCAAACTGCTAGCCTCACTGCTATCTCACCGCTCACCCTTGGCCACTACCACCAGTCTTCATTCACCATGGTCACCACACTATGTGAGATGACCCCCTGTGGTACCGCGGTGGGATCTCTTGACTGCTTCTTTGTTGGTGACTTACTGGCCACCACGGTCTAAGTTTAGACTGCGCACGATGTGGCGGTAAGAAATTTATGCTAGCCCCTTAATCGCTACCGCCATACCACGAGCCCATTGTGGGAGGCCGTGGTAAAGTGGTATGTCATGAATAATAAGAGTGGGGGAAGTGTATTAGGATTATAGACGGGAAATGAAATGAATATTTTTCATGAAAAGATAGGAAATATTATGGAAAATGAGGGGGGTAAAATGTGAGGGCTATATAGGCCAAAAAATAAGGCAATAGTACAAGGGTAAAATCTATTGTAGTATTATAAAAATGGGGTGAATGATATTTTATGAGAAAAATAGTGCTAACATTATACTCAAAATGGAAAAATCATTTAGATTTTAATGGAATTTTTGGGTTCTAGCACAAGGTCGTACTGTTTGCTGTAGCAACAAGTTTTCCCTTGAAAAAAGTAGGAAAAAAGAATTGTTTTATTCAAAAATTCAAAATTACATTCACCAACCTTGGGCTCACCTTCTCTTGGAAAATTTAAACATATGATATCAGTTTCCCAACTACACTTTGAGTTTCAACAACCAAATAACTTATTTTCCCACAGTGACCCTTCATATTCCTCATTTTTGCACTTTTGCAATTTGACAACTTTTACAAAGTTGACAACATTTTGCAAGATTTTACAACTTGACCCCACAAACCCCCTAGCAACCTAAAAATGAATCAAATACATTCAACATGGTCCAAATATTACCTTATTACAAAGAAAAACCAACCATCAATCCAAAATAACAAAATTGCCTTATGGAGGTAAGAAATCAACTAGTGCTCCTGCACCATACTCCCGGACAAAAATGAACTCAAGTCCCCTTGAGTAAATATCTACAACAATGTACTCAGTCATCCAATTAACTCCTTTATTAGGAAGTCACTTCCATTCAGTCAAGCACTAGGAGTAGGCTTTGTCCCTTGAGTCTTTGAGTTCCTTCATTTCCAAGACACATTCCAACCTTGGTGGAAACTCTTGTACCCTCTCAACATCTGCAAATACTTGACAATCTGCACCATAAATTGCAGTAAAAATACTTGTAAAGAGTATACATCGAAAGGTAAATCTGAAACCTTGAAATCAATGACTCCTTTATTCATATTTTCCCCTTGATTGCACTCAACATGTAACTTATCCCATTGTTCATCTTGTGTGGGATGGTCTTCAACAATTTTCCCAAGCATTGCAAAAGTAAAGTGGCTTGCACCCTCATAGTCCAACTGCAAATGTGGAGTATCTTCAACCACCTTGAAGGTTTTGTCTTCCCATTCTAGAAACTTTGCATGAGAACTAACCAAATCAACATGATTTTTCAACAAGTCTTGAACTTATAATGGCAATTGATCAATCCTACTTGCTGTTATGATAGTCATATGTTCACTCACCATTTTATTAGCTACCCCTTCCTCTTTTCTTGGATTTTTTTCTTTAATCAAGGACTTGTTAAGGTTGGATTTTGCTGCTCCCACTTGACTTCTTCTCTAAACAATCTTCTTGATAGGCCACATAACTTTCTTCTTGACTGGTAAATTCCAACTTAGCATCTCAATATTCACTCTTTCTTCCATATTTTCTTTAATTTCCCTCGTTAGTTCCAAATCTTACCTCAACTCTTTTATCTCTTGATCCACATCTATTTGTTTTTCCTTCTCCTTTGTCTTCTTCATCTCTTTTTCCTCTCTTTTCATTACTTGTTTCTTTATTTTGTGAACCCTCAACCTTCCAATCTCTATTGACTAATCCTCTCAACATATCCATTCTTCACACTTACAATATCCTCTACTGATGCAGAGTGGCAGGGGAAGCAACACCTTTTTTTTTTGAAAAGCTTCTCTCAATGCACACATGAACTTCACTATTCCTTCCAACAAGCAACTTGACCACTCAACTTGACTCACACAACCAGACATCTCAAAAAGACTTGGAGATGATGTAAATACTCTTCACACAGCACAACATAACCAAACAAACAGACCTTGCACCCAAGAACATCCATTCTTCCATTGCTCCTACACAAGCCCATGCAACTTTGTAACATTCACCAATAGGACAGTCAAAATAAAATCTGATTAAAATCATTAACCATACCATAAAACATGGTTTTAGACTCCTAACACCATCCTCCACAAGTTCCCAAAAGCATAGGATCAAACACCCAAAACAAATGTATCAGAAAATTGATTTACAAGCCATACACAAGGCTTAACTTGGCCTGTACAAGGAAGCTTCCAACTTGTCAAGGCACGCCCCAACACTCCTAATGACTTTAAAAGAATCCAACAGGTTCCCCAAGACCTGTTCCATGCTTTCCATCCATTATATTTTCTCAAATACTCAAAAAACAACAAATACTCTATTCAAATGATCACATTTTGGACTGTACAAAGCAAAAACCAGACCTAGGGCATCACATAAATTTTGCAAAACTCCATATTTTATTCTAAAATAAATTGAAACATGAATATGATCCCTAAATCTATCATTCCACCAATTTTCAGATTTTTCCCATGGTGGAAATGGGAATTACATCCATTTTGGTGACCAAACCCTTGTTTTGCAAGGTTTCAGACCCACTTTCACTAAAATTGATGTAACTTACTCAATACTTAATGAAAATGATCCAAATCACCACCAAAATAAAGTATACTCTTCCCTCTTTCAAACCATTCCAATTTGGAGTCCGTACAATTCTGTACCAGACCGTACCAAGCACGGGAACAGTGAAAAACGCTGGAAAAAACAGGAAAACTGAGTTTTTTATTATATTTAATGCTTCAAAACTTCATCCAACCACCTGCCTCGACCAAAAGGAGGCTATTTAAACTTTTCCACATCATTAGCAACGACCCTCAACTGATTTTTGAAGGAGGGAACCGTTGGAAAGTGTGATTACATCCTTAATGTTGAAATTACATTAAATCACATTATGGCAATTATGCAATTTTGAAGTAACTTTTTAATCCTAAAGACCTATGACTTCTAAAACCATTCTAATGGACTAAAAATATCCTTATTACATCCTTAAGACCTCAATCTTGCATATCCAATTACAAATTTAGGATTTTGCCTTCTCAAGGCTACATGACTACATTTTTGCAAGATTGCAATTTTCTACATTTTGACTCCAAAACTTAAAGATTCACCCTAGATTTTACTCAATGGTCTTGTTAGACCTTATTGAAGATAAAATCACTCAAAAGACTCAAAAATACTCTTCCTAAGCTATTCACCATCAAATGATCCAAAATGAAGGTTGAGGTGTAGGTGCTCCTGCACCATCTACCCAATAGGATCTTGGAAGATTCTCCTCTAAATGATTCCTCTACCCACTTTCACTTAGTGGAGAAAGTTCATGCACCTTCTACCTAGCTTCATCCTTATTAGAGGATACACCTGCAACAAAATTCCTCTCACAACTCCCTCTCAAGATTTTCTAGCTCTGGTACCAATTGATTTAGAGGTAGGGTGATGGGATTAAAACTAACCAAAAAAAATTAGACCTTCAAGTTTAGGACCCTCATTTGATGGGTTTCCTCACAGATTTACTCTTTTCCTAGTAGTACTCTAAACAATCCTTTTCTACCATAATTTTCAGACCTGATCTCAAACCCACAAAAAATTACTGTTCTAAATACCCTTTTGGCCATTTGATAACATATAAAGAGTGTAGGGGTGGTTTCTTTGTAAAAAACCCTTCAAATACTTGCTGCTACATTTGACAATAGGCTTAAAAGAGAAGAAACTCACTGTAATCTGACCATAACTTTCAGAAAACAATTCCTACCCACAAACCAAAGCTTGTTTTAGATACTCATTATTCCCTTTAGAAACATATCTCAAAATCTTGTAATATTTCTTTAGAACATATCCATCAAATCTCTACTGCTACGTTTGCACAAAGGCCTAATTAGGCATCTACAACAAGGCAATTAATGGTTCTACACACTCTAGACCTCAAATATCCATTCCAATACCTTGGAAACACAAAATTAGGTCTACACATGCATTTCTCATCATCTAAAATTATCCCATAATAATTTTTCAACAAAACCCTATCTGTATGCATCAAAATTGCTCAAAACAAGTGCTTTTCCAGCCTAGGGCATCATCTAGTTTGCAAAAAATCCTCACACCTACTCCTACCAACTAAAAAATTTAAAGAAACCTATATAAAACCATTCCACCAATTTGTAGAGGTTTCCATCAGTGGAATGGTCTTTTATTCCATTTTTACACCCTCAAATTCTCAAAAACAGGGTTTCAAGGCTGCCTTCAGTAAAAGTGCAATAAAATCCTTTAAAATGAATGAAATCCTATGAGAAAAAGAGAAAAATGAAGCTAGTTGAATTTTCCATCAAGTAAAATGCACAAAAAATCATCTACAAGTTGTACAAGGCCGTACTGTTGGCTGTAGCAGCAAGTTTTTCCTTGAAAAACGTAGGAAACAATAATTGTTTTATTCAAAACTTCAAAATTACATTCACCAACCTTGGGATCGCCTACTCCAAGACAATTTAAAAACTTGACATCAATTTCCCAATTTTCCTTTGAGATTCAATGACCAAATAACTTCTTTTCCCACAATGACCCTTCATATTCCTCATTTTTGCAAATTTGCAATTTGATAACTTTTACAAAGTTGACAACATTTTGCAAGATTTTACAACTTGACCCCACCAACCCACTAGAAACCTAAAAATGACTCAAATGCATTCAACATGGTCCAAATATGACCTTATTACAAAGAAAAACCAACCATCAATCCAAAACAATAAAATTGCCTCATGGAGGCAAGAAATCAACCAGGTTCTCCTACATTAGAGTGTGTGATCAACTCAAAATGGAATATACCCATTTATTCCCAATGTCTATACACTTCTCTTTGATGATAATTTCCCTCTCCATCTACAAGGGAAAAACCTACTCCTGCATTCAACTTATAAGGTCATCACAATGGTTAGTCTGTTAATGACCATGATATCATAATTATTAATCAAAATTAATAATCATTACAATTCTATATCCTTTAACAAAACATTTACATTTTATTTTAATTGTATCTAATCATCAACTGAAGTAAAATCATCCATTCAAATTTAAAACACATATTTAACATAAAAGTTAAAAGTTATTGCAAACCAAAATTAGGGTGTGACATATCTTACCCCATAAGGATTGTCATCCCTGATAATTCAATGTATCATAACAAGATAATAAAAAAAGTTTTCTCTTAACTATTGAAAGTAGTAAACAAGTGAAGAAAGTTCTAATAAAATTCATTGTAATCTTTCCAAGTGGCACCATCCTCAGCATATTAGTCCCACTGGATGTTGCATTGGGTAACCTCTTTATTACACAAGTGGAGCTTGCATACTTTGAGCACCTTGAGAGGCTTGATCATTACCACTCCTAGATCTTGTACCTATAGTACATTCTAATCAAGTATATGATTAAAACTAGATATATACTTTAAATAAGAGACATGAAAAATATCATGCATCTCGACAAGAGTTAGAGATAGAGCGATTCTGTAGGAAATCAAATTAATCACTTCAAGAACCTCGAAGGGTCCCATAAATCGAGGAGCTAGCTTGGATGGTTTTCCAGACTTTATGGATTTTTTTTAGGGTTGAACCTCAAAATAAATTTTTCTCCAATTGAGAATTATCTTGGTGTAAGCTTGGCATCAACATAATTTTTCTATCTATCATTTTATTTCACCATTACTTTTTTGATTAGCTTGATCTACTCTTCTATTTTTGATCAAAATTCTTACCAAGGGTAATCCTATCTTATGGCTTACCCTAGCTTATAGGAGTTGAAAATTTTCTTTAGTATAATGCTTCAAATGGAGCCATTTTTATTACAAAATGATAGGAGTTATTATATACAAATTCCACAAGAGGACGATATTCTTCGCACTTGTATTATTGATCCATGCAATACATCCTCAAAAAATATTCAAGAAATTTCTTTACCCTTCCTATATATCCATCTATCTTAGTGATGTAGGAACAACCTTGGTTCTTTGCAATCATGTATCAACCAAAAATATTTCCATTTCAGTTTTGTTCTAGTTCAGTTCTTGTTCAGTTCAAGTTGGCAGATTCAGTATATCTTCATATTTTCTCACCAAACCTTGTGGATCTACGTTTTCACCATGGACATGTTAATTTTCCTTATTCCAAGATTTCAGCTCGATTGGATATTTTTTTGGCAAGTTATCACTTTCAGATTAAGTGTCAGTTTCTAGAATCGACACCAGAATAATTTCAAACTTAATGACTAGTTTGATCTCTTGTGGATCTTTCTCGTAACTTGTGGATCCTTACAGTGTGTTTTGAATTGTTCCATGGAGTGCCCCCGACCTTAATTTAGGTCCACACTTCATCTTATGCACCTTCCGAGGAGAAATTAAAATTTAAGGCTGAGCTATTTCATGCACATGTTACATTTCCTTCATGGGAGATTGTAATGTTCTTTGGCCAATGTAAAGGATTCTATATCTGCAGATGTGATATAAATCATGTAACCAATCATTATAATAGGTAGTGAAAGATGAAAATTGATATGGGATTCAATCTATAAGATTTAAGCTCACGTTAAGGAGCATGTTGTATCAGGCCTATGAGCCCAATCTATAAACTCGGATGTTGTTGGCTATATGTAATTGAAATTTCCAATAATAAGAATGTTTTAATCTACATTTTCCTCCATATTCCGAGTGGATTCTATTGTGTAACTCTTGCTACATGGTCCAGAATTTTCTCTTTGAGGAACCTCCTACTATGAATGCACCAAATTGGTATTAGAGCAAGGTTTGTTTTGTGAGAGATCGTCAAAGTTTGTGAAGTCCTATTGAAGATTTGTTGTGGGGTGGCGGACTGAGGATCCGACTTGCAGCTGCAAACGACTTGTGTAAAGATGGTGAGATGAAGAAATGGTAGAGGAAATGGAGCATGTGGAAATGCATACCCAACTATAATGGAGATGTTGAGAGGAATTGCTGCTAGATTAGAAGTAGTCAGAACAACCTAGAGGAGAGGTCGACCAATTGATGATGTGAGTGATGAAGAGGTAGAAGAACATGAAGAAGAGGAAAGAGAAGATCAACCTGGCCTTGATTAGGGAGAAGAGAGGTTCATAAGAGCCCTAACCAGAGTAAATACTAAATCACATTTCAATCCACCGGATTATAGTGGTAAGTTGGATTCAAATGAATTTCTTGATTGGATAGTAGAGATGGAGAAGTATTTTGATTTTGAAGGTACCTTCGAAGAAAATAAGGTGAAATTTGTTGGGAAAAGGTGCCTCAACTTCTGGCTTCAACCTTTGAAAAGACTTGGTGAATTTATCACCATTCTCAACCTTTACCTCTCTACCACTGAGAGCTTTTCTAAGAGGTGTAGTATGGTGGTTTACCGCCTTACCATGAGCCTCTTTTGGTCTGTCTGCGGTTGGGCGGTGTTACCACCATATCACGAGGTCTCCATCTTAGGCTGACGGTAGTGTGGTTGAAGAACACAGTCAGTGTGAAGCCTTACCTCCCTACCACAGAGGGTTCTTGTTGGTGGCACGATGGCCATGGTGGACAATGACTGTTGGAAAAGTACACTTACCGCCACACCGCGATGGCCTTTCAACCATGTCAGGGTGGTGTGGTAAGCCCTGGAGGTCAGAGATAATGGTTACCTCCTTATCATGGAGGTCTTGCGGTTGAGGCACAGTAGCACAGTGGAGCTTGATGGTTGGCAGAGGCGGTTATCGCCATACTGTGGGAGGTTTTTCCTAGCCTTGTAGTTGGGTGGTGGAACTACCATACCTCAAAAGGTCAATCCAAGCTCGATGGTGACACAATGCTAAGCAACGGGCTAGTAGACAAGCCACTACCTCGATAATGTGAGAGTGTTAGGATGAACTTGTGGTTGGGTGGTGGCACTGCCATACTGCGATGATGCTACCATACTGTAGTGGCTTCTTCGGCTCAGTGAGGTAGCGCGGTAAGAGGCATTTGACAGTTGTGTTGATCGATCAGACTTGAATGAAAGCAATGAAAAAATAGAGAAGTGACAAGTGGAAAGTAATCAGCATCTAATTGGTCGAAGTCTAGAGTGGTGAAATCAGTAATTACAAGATGTGTTTAGGCTGATGACAAAATCTGATTAAGGCAAGGGAGTTAATGTCTAGGTGGCCTAATGCGTGATTGCAGGGAAGATTGGTTAGAAGATCAGATTGCTTGATTGGGTGATTGGTGCATTATTAAAGCTTGCAATTGGTTGGAATGATTAATACAATGTTTGACTTGTATAGTTGATTACATTGATATAAGTCAATATAGAGTGACAGTGAAGTTAGAGAAAAAAGATAGAATAGAGAGTTGTATTCATTGTGTACTAAAATAAGTATTGTAATAGTGAGAGCATGAAAAGTCAAGTCTACTACTATGAGCTAACTATCAGAGACTGAGGACTGTGAGATTTTTTTTGTAATTTATTTTACTGTAATAAAAAGTGTCTTCTCTTGCTGTGGTGGGTTTTATCTCGAAAGGGTTTTCACATGTAAATCTGGTGTTATCTAAGATTTCTTATTTTTGTTACTCTTGTTACCTTGTATGTGTTCATCTCAGTTGTTTTAAGAATTTTTAAAACTGGTCTTTTGCACTTCTCCTCTGTTGTTTTAGTGTTAGGAAAGCAATTCCGCACCTCAGTTTTCCTTTCAAAATTTTCTTGTACAAAGTTGAAAGGACATGCATCCCTTTGGTGGGAACATTTGTAGAAATATAGACAAAGAAGAGGAAATGAGAAGATAAAATCATGGGATCAGATGTTGAATAAGTTAAAGACAAAGTTTATGCCTAGAGACTATCAAATCAGTTTGCTCTGAAAGTTGCAAGAATTTGAAGCAAAGGAGTCAAGTGTAACAAAGTATACTGAGGAGTTCTACAAGTTGAATATTAGATCTGGACATTCAGAGGATGAGATCGAGCAAGTAACTAGATATGTGAATGGTTTGAAGTCATCTATATAGGATGAGATCAGTTTGATCAAGTTGTTGAGTGTGAAAGAGACATATCAATGTGCCCTAAAATCAAAAGAGAAGCTGAATAAAAGACATGAGCATAGACATAGAGGAAGAGGTGGAAGATTTCAGAGAGGAATAATTTTTACTGGAGGAGGAAGAGGATATTTTGCAGATCAGAATAAAGATAAGGAAGTTAGTAAGAATGATAATTTGTACTGTAAAGATAATGGAAACTCTTACCAGAGAGGAGGATATGTTTTAAATGTGGTGGAGAAGGACATAGAGCATTTGAATGTAATCAAGGAGAGACAAGCAGAAAGATAAATAATAGTAGAAGAGTAGCCTTTGTTGAGGAGGATCATGCTGAATCATCTAATAAATTGGAAGAGGGAGAAGTGTTGGTGAATAGAAGTGAATTGTGTCAAAGTGAGATGGAGAAGGAACCGTTGCAAAGAAATAATTTGTTTCAGACCAGATGCAAGGTAGTTGGAAAATATTGCAGAGTGATTAGTGATAGTGGAAGCTTCAAGAACATGGTTTATGAAGAAATAGTGACCAAATTGAAGCTGGAAACATCGAAATACTTGAAGCCCTATTAGATAGCATGGATTCAAGATGAGCATAAGATAATAGTAAGTGAACAATTTTTGGTGAAATTGAAGATAAGGAAATTATCATGATGAAGTTTTGTGTGATATGATGCCTATAGATGTATGCCATGTTTTTTTGGGAAGGCCTTGGCAGTATGATAGACATGATATTCATGATGGAAAGAAGAACAGATATACCATTTTTGCTAATGGGATGAAGCAAACTTTGTTTCCATCAGAGGATTTTCCTAAAGTTAAGGTTTGTATGAATACTAGAATTTTCTTGGTTGATGGAAGGAGATTTCTGGATGGACTAATACATGAGATCATGTTCTATGACTTGGTTCCTAAGAAGGATGAATACTTGAAGCATGTAGAAGAACAACTGGAAGAGATAAAGGATTTGCTGGCATAATATAAAGCTATCATTTTGGATAATGTACCTGATGGATTACAACCTATGAGGAGTATTAGTCATTGCATGGATTTGATTCCTAGAGCTAGTTTTCCTAATAAAGTAGCACACTAGATGACATAGGTAGAGAGTGAAGATTTGAATAGACAAGTGACAGAGTTGTTGAGGAAGGGTTTGATCAGATAAAGCTTATGTCCTTGTGTAGTACCTGCTATTCTATCCCCTAAGAAGGATGGAGAATGGAGGATGTGTATAGGCTCTAGAGCCATAAACAAAATCACACTGAAGTATAGATTTCCTTTGCATCAGATGGATGACATTATGGATTTTTTGAGTGGAGCTAAATACTTTACAAAGATAGATTTGAAGAGTGGATATCATCATATCAGAATTAGAGAAGGGATGAGTGGAAGACAACATTCAAGACAAATGAAGGATTGTATGAGTGGTTGGTGATTCCTTTTGGACTAAAAAATGCACCAAGTACTTTCATGAGGCTGATGAATGTGGTATTGAGGAAATTCTTGGGTAAGTTTGTGATTGTCTATTTGGATGACATCTTGAATTTTAGCAAGACTAGAGAAGAACATTTGTTGCATATAAGACAAGTCTTACAGAGGTTGAGAGAAGAGCAGTTGCTAATAAACATTAAGAAGTGTAGTTTCATGAAGGAAGAATTGGTATATTTGGGATTTGTGATATTTATGGATGGATTTGTTGATGGTGTTTTTATGCACTTCTTAACATAGGTGATGCATAGGTGCATCACCTCTCTTGAAAGACAATCTTCCACAATCAAATTGCAGAAAACTATCCAAAGGTCTCTTGGATGTCAGGTCATGATGATGCTTGGAATATATCAGTTGATTTATGATGTGATTTGTTGGAATAACAAGGCGGTCTTACGAGAATCAAAGCTATAGGAGAATTAGATTTGTGAACATAGTTCTTTGGATAGGAAATTACTACACTTTTGTTGCTAATTCAAACAATAGTCTTGAACTCCATCTTATCGTTGAATTTGTCTTTACAATGTGCAATGAACCTTAGAATAGGTTATTTATTAGGAAAAAAAGGAAAAAGGGTAGGGAAGAGAGAAGGTTCCTGGACTTGCAACTACCAATGAATAGTGATCATGGAGGTTCCTGTTGTGGACAATTTCCTTAAAATAAAACTTCACTTAATAAAAAATTTCACAATGCCATGAAATCTATGCTATCTTCAAAGGACTGCAAATATTTCATCATTCATTTGCCATATAGATGTGAATAAAGATAAAATTTAAAGAGCAACTATAAAGTTAGAGTCCAGACTAACTTTGCACAGTCACCTACCAGCAACAAATGACAAAGTATGGACAAGAAAAGCATACACACAGCAGGAATCTTCACAACCAAAGACAACATTACTAAATCTACCAAGGACAACTAAAAAGGAAATTAGAACAACAAAGTAACTCAAAATAGAATCTTAACTTATGGAAGAAGAATCATGAAACATGTGAAGAAATCCAAAATACACCAAAATCACTGTATTTCTATTGCAATTTTTGCAGCATGTCTTTACAACAACTCAACTCTCTTCAAATGAGAGGAGGAGACCCCTATTTATAGTTTCCAAAAAGCAAAATGAGTGGTCAAGATTCAATTCTATTGTGCGGAAAAGATTCACTTTACAATAGGGTTTCACCTACCCCCAAGTATATTACATTTTAAAATACATCTTGTCTTTTCCCTATTTTGTCTTCTAGTGGTAGCACTGTAGCATTTTCATCTTTTTGCTGATTTCTCTTTGCTGTAGCTATTCTCTTAGAAATTATTCATCAATGATAGGGTTGCCTTCCCATTTATTCAAAGCAAAATACTACATGAATCTCAAGATTACCAGCCAAAGCTTGTCGACCTCAATGATATCAGACCTTATAACTTGGTAACTCCATTCCTTTGAATTGTTAATGATCTTTTCACAGTCTTCGTCATACTTGGCAGTGTGATCCTTGAAAAGTTTAGACCGGGAAAAAGCTGGTTGAAAAAATTCATAAAGTCTATAGTAACCTCGGTTGACATTCCCTTCTCCATCCTCCTTCGAAAGTGAGGCTTTATGCTTTCCGGATTGATCTTAACAAAAGGCATCTCGTACCCAGTCATTAGCTTGAGGTATCCAGCAGAATCTCCTCTAGCATCTTTGGCCCATTCAATATCCATAATTACTCGTTCTAGGATCTATTCTAGCCTCCCATTTTAGTGATCAAAGTCCCGCTTCCACACATCCATTAACCAATGTTCATCATCCTTGAAGGCAAGGTCCTTTTCCCAAACCTCACTTGGCAGTACGAGGATAGCCTCGATTTTCAGGCAAGCAACCTTATACTTCTTTGGGAACTCCTTGCAAATTCACCTCATGCCTTCAAGAGATGTTTGTACTTTTAGGAACTTGTTTGCTTTTTGGATAGCCAAATTGATGCCTGTATTCCTAATGTCCAAGACCTGCCAGAACCAATTTTTCATGGTCTTATCCAAGTTCCTCCTTCTTTCCAGCTTGTTGATCCATTTCTGGGACAACAACTACAGCGGGGCCGATGATGTGGTAGGTCATTCATCCAGAGATGACCATTGTTGAATGTAGGTCGCTAGATCAACCACCTATGCTTTGAACTCTTCCTTCAAAACCTTATCCTACTAGATAAGGTGCACCACTATGGTGATTGATTCTCGGAGGTGGTAAACCTTTTTTTCCCTAGTGGCCACTCCCAAGTCAATGGTGGAGATGTTATAGCTTATTCCTCATTCTCCAACCATCGGCGTAGCTATTTTCACTACCCTAGATCTAGAGGCATCCATCATTACCTTTGATCTGATTCTAGGATTCTTCTCCTTCTTGGTACTAATCTAAGCTCTAGCAAGTATTGCCTCCAATCTTGCTTTCGAATCCTTTAGGGTGGGAGTTCTCTTCTCAAGCTGCCTTTTTAGCTAGTCGAGCATTGGGGGTCCTTCCTTGGGTGATTCATGTCGATCTTTGTTGTCCACCATAAGTTCAATGGCTTTGACATTAAGGGCCTCTTGCTCAATTCTTGTATCTTCCTTCTCCTCATCGGAATATTGCATGAGCATTATATGTTTGGTAGGAGATTTGGTGAGCAGTTGCTTATTGGGGTGGTCTTCCCTTTCAACACTCTTTTCTTCTTCATTTTGGTCATACTCACCTTCCTCAGGCCTATCCTCTTGTTCATCTTTGTGGAAGGAAATTTCTTCATCATGCTTTTGGGTTTGATCATGTCCTTTTGCAGGAGACCTACTGCCCTCAGTCTTTAGAGCAGATATTCTTTCTTCAATCGTAAGCTATCCTTCAGCCTCTTTGTCCTCGATCTCCTTGAGTTGCTTGTTCCACTCCGCATCGAGCTCTGGATCAGATTTTTCTTGAATTATGTTTGTTCCGTGACCTGCGCTATTCTCACTAGAAGACTCATAGGCCACACCATTGATCACCTGATGTTCGTATATTGGATGCTCATGATACTCAAACTCCTCGTCTTTCAGCCTCTCGACTACCTCCAGTTGTCGTCACTTGATCTCATCCGAGATCTACATTGTAGCCTCCATTATAGGTGGTTCTATAGGAGGAGGTAGATCTAGGGCATCAAGCATTGCCTAGGCAATGGCACCTTGCACAATTAGATTTGCAAGCATTCCTGAAAGTTCAGATGGCAAATTTTTCATATACTTGACAAAGGACTTTGGGAGAGTGAGGGTAGGCATTGAAACAACAGATGAAGTAGGTGGAAGGTAAGGAGACACAGAGGATGACGATATTGGAAAGGTTGTGGTGGAGGATGAATCCACCGATATGACCTGCACGATTGGCGAAGTGGAGGTGAGGTGGACAGAAATGTCCACCGTAGGTGGAGAGTGAAGTGGGTGGGATGGTGGCAATAACACCAGATGAAGCGGGTGGAGACCTTGGTGGATCAGCCTCCATCTCCTCACCCTCATGGAGTGGATCTTCAGGTATTATAGGCATCTCCATGATGTTGCTCATTCTTCTATGCTTCTTAGGAGGCTTGCCCTCTAAGGCCTTTCTAGTGTACACTTTTGGGTTAGGTAGCTGCTCATCAACCTCCTTTCTCTTTCTCAACTTGATAGATGGCAGGGGTAAAAATGTTTCTCCAGTTGTAGCGGCAGTCATCCCACCATCAAAACCATTTGGCTCACTTTTGAGCCCCTTAAATGTCAAGATGAATCCTTGTTGCTTTAGTCAAACGACCTTCCCATTGATCGATGCCTGTGTTCAAGCCTCAATGGGCTTGGTAAGAATGTCGAGGTCATCAACCTCTTCCTCATCCCAATAAATTAAAGGCAACGACTAATTTGCAATGGCACTATACCTCAGGTCGATCACTGTGCTCTCATCCTCTTCAAGCTGATCTGGAACCGGACATAGGTTCACTCTTTTGATGAAGTATGCAAGCATACACATATAATTCCATATCTGCACTTCAAATTCACCCTTGAAATTAGTCCAAAAGTCCATAATGTGGTGGAGATGGGAATACTCTGGTCCATGTGCCTTTCTAATGTGACCATATGGGTCCATCCGTGGCCTAGTTGTATGCTGTCTTAAGTGGTATTCAACTAGCTCCTTCTTTGTATTACCTGCGCATTGGGAAGTATGAATTTGATACATCCCCTGGCCAAGTCCGAGGCAATAGGGGGTCCCTGCTAGATGTTTATTGCTCATAATGTTGTGTATATGTCACAGCTGCCAAGTTAGTTCCAATTGTATAATCTGGTCATTAGGGTACTAAGGTAGCTTATTCAGCTTTTTTGTGAACCCTTGGGCACGAATGTAGGTGAACTTGGGAAATTGTATGAACACAAAGGCGTAGGTCTTGGAAGGGCCCTAGCACTATGAGAGATTCTTCTCTCAAAATAACCTCCAAGAGATTGAATGATGTAGGCAGTAAAAGCATCATTTACCCAATAATAGTCCTTCTTGAAATTCCTGTACTACAACTGTGGGTATTTTTCATAGGGTTTGAGATCTCTTCCCGATGCCTCATTAGGAATTGTGAACAATCCATTATAATGCCACCGATCAGCAAGCAAATAGACCAAGTAGGATGTCATGTAGAATCTGGAGGTCTTCCTCACATTGACGAATTGCTCATGAAAGCAATTGTTGATTATCTCCCCCCAATAGAATGCAGCGTCATCCCCATAGAGAATTTGCTCAACAAAATATAGCATCCATTCCTGGAAGAAGGCCGCAACAGGAAGGCCCATTACTCTGCTTAGAAGGGTGACTAGGTCATGATAGTCCTTGAGGAAATCCCTGTGGTAGAGTTCTTGAGGGACTTTGGCAGCACTGCCCTCGCTGTCTTTCAACCAGTATTGGTTGATCAGTTTCTTGCATTTTATAGGATCTTGATCCCATAATGCTTTTCACTCCTCTATGGTTGGGGTCTCCATGCTTTCGAAGGCGGGGATGTGAATGGTTTTAGTTATCCTGAGAGGGGACAAATCAGCTAGGACATTGCCATCTTTGTCCATGATGGTCCTTTTTTCAAGTTGGTATGCCTCTCGGCATGCCATTACCAGCTCGGGGGCCACTAAGGTGGGCGGGAAACCTACAGCTTTCGCAAGTCCACTGCTTCTGATCAATTTTGCATTATTTGTCTTTGGGTCAATCATGATTCTTCATGTAAACTCATCAATATTGACATGTCGGATATTGGTGTCTTTGATATTCTTCCAACTAGTTGTGACCTTGGAATGCAAGGGTGCCCCCTAGAATTGATATTTCATTTGTTCTTTATCTTCTTTACCTTGACGAGCTTTGGCAGTTCTTTTTCCTTTGTCCTTGGCCATCTTAGAGGCCTCTGCACTAGATTCCATAAATCTTGCACAAAGAGATGGGAGTTAGCAACATTAACATGAGAATGCAACCTCGAACAAATCCCTGCAAATAAAGGTTAGATCCACAACATTCAATTAAAAAAATTCTAACACTTGATAATAATAACATTGGAAGGAAAAAAGGTGACCTGGGCCCCAAGGGTCAGACTTCCTTTGATAGAATTTTTTTTGGAAGGGAAAACAAGGCAAGTCATTCTCGATGACTTTTCTTGATCCTGGATTTGTTCAATAAAGAGTTGGTGTGAAAGAAGGTCTATTTTTAACACGTGGGTCAAATTCCATTTTTTATTTGGAGGCCATTTGAGCCATCATTCTGGCATTCAGGCCTTGTCTGGAGGAAAGCCATCTAGGGTTGGTTGTTTGGAACAACATAGGGAAAACAACATTCCAGGAATCTAGTTTCGGATTTTGGGTCATTGGGGTTGAGAATTTGCTACGGGATAGCCATGCGAAAAGGAAAAATAGGGATGAAATTATGAAGATGAAAGTCTGAAAGATTATACTTGAGCTAGAGTTAACAGTTGGTGAAAAACCCAGAGGTGGATTGAGGGTTGAGGCCCGGTGTCTAGAAAGGTGGACAGGTTTGGCCGTTCGGGATGGAGAAAGCGACATGGAATTCTGGAGGCCAGGGTCCGAGTGAAGTTTGCAAGTTTCAATTTCCCCATTCAAATTTTGCAAAGTGAAAGGGCATCCGGAGCCCGGGAACTAGAAAGATGTTCAGTGGCGGCTGTTTAAAATGGTGAAGTAGAGATGATAGTGCGGGGACGGAAGTCTGGGTGTTGGGGTCTGAGAAAAACTTTGAAGTTTGATTTTGGTTACAATTTTGCAACGAACTTCACATGTTCGGGGTCTTAGGTCCAGAAGGACGCTGGAGGAAAGCCGTTTTGAATGGTGGAGGCACAACGGAAACCCGCGAAGGGAAGTGTGGGGGCTGGGACCCGAGATGAGTTTGGTTTCTTGTCAATTTTCTTTAAGTTTTACTTTGTGTGCGGCCATATAAAGGTCTGAGTCCAAAAGATGCAGTCACCTGCTCTGAAGAACAATGATGGGGAGGTTAGATTCTAGTTTTGAATTTTAGCCTCCAATCCCTTGATTTTCAATTTTCTAACTTTTGGGTTTTAGGCCGGGGGCACTATCCCATCAAGATTCAAGTTCATTTTGATTTCCATTTAATTTTCAACTCATGGTTTCAAGAATAAGGAAAGGGTAGGTGGGCAGTGAACCTACCTCGAATCCCCGAAGAAGTAGAATTCATGAGGAACGATGAAGCTGTAGATCGGGCACGAAGGTAGAGGATGCTGGGGTCAGAGAGTGCTTCAAATTCCTTCATGTCATGTGAAAATGAGAGGTCAAAACTTGTTTAAATAGCCCCTAGTGTAATCAATTCCCTAGTACATTCTTGGTATGGCGGCAGATTAGGTAGGTGAATTCAAATTTCCTAAGCAGTGGCAGGAGGTCAGGGGTGCGGTGGTCATGAAGACGTCCAACAACAACCATAAAAAAACTATGAAGTTAAATCAAACAACGAATAGGAACCCGGGGTTCGAGTTGCGGGAAGACGTCAAGTGGTAGCCATGGAGAACAGGGACTTGAAGATGGCGGCCTGAGGAAGGAAGTCCGAGAGTCAGGGTCCGAGGTCTGGAAAGATTCATTGGTAGAGCCATCAAGTTTTACAAGTAATTTAGACAGTCGTTAAAGCATCGGGATTCAAAGGTCGGGAAGACACCAACCGTTGGCCACAGAGAACGGCGAAGCCAAAATGGAAACCTGTAAAGGGAAACCCAAGAGGGGAAACCCAAGGGTTTGGGCCCGAAAGGTGCCATAGACGTCAAAAAGACCAACTGACAGAGAAAACCCGAAAGGGCTTCAGACTTAGCATTTTTCAAAGGGTCAAAATTTGGTCAACCCTAAAATGAGACTTTTGAGAATGTGTTGACCATCAAGGACATGAAAATGGGGCACACAAAATGAGGCAAAGAAAAAAGGACCCGACAAGCCAAAAGGAAAGAGAGGCTCCCCATTCCAAATGAGGCATTTGTGCAAGAGGCACAATAGGATTGAAGATGGATCTTGAGAAGGTAAGAGAAATTGTTGAATGGCCTACACCAAAAAGCATTAGAGAGGTAAGATCATTTCATAGATTGGATAGTTTCTACTAAAAGTTCATTAGGAATTTCAGTTTTGTTTGTAGTCCTATGACATAAATAATCAGACGAGATAAGAAAGATTTTAGGTGGACTTATGGATCAAATCAAAGTTTTGAGTTGCTGAAACAAAAGGTGACTGAGAAGTTTGTGTTGGATTTACCAAACTTTAATAAGGTGTTTCAGGTAGATTGTTATGCAAGTGGAAATGCAATTGGAGCAGTATTAAGTCAAGAAGGAAGACCAACAACTTATTTTAGTGAGAAATTGAATGATGCTAGGAGAAGGTATTTAGTGTATGACCAAGAGTTTTATGCCATAGTTCAAGCTTGGAAGAAGTGGAGACATTAATTTTTCCCTAAGAAGTTTATGTTGTATACAGATCATCAGGGTTTGCAGTATTTGAATAGTCAAGGTAAGTTGAATCAGAGACACATGAGATGGTTAGAATTCTTGTAGAGTTATACTTTTGTTTTGAAACATAGGAGTGGAAATTCAAATAGAGTTGTTGATTCCTTGAATAGGATAAGAAATTTACTGATAGAGATGAGAGTGGAGGTATTAGGCTTTGATGAATTGAAGAAATTGTATGAGGAACACCCAAATTTTGTAGAACCTTGGAGAGCTTGCAAAGAACCAGTCTTGGAGGATAGGAGTCAGTGGTTGGATAATTTCATTCAGGGGGATATGTTGTTCAAAGGGAATCAGTTGTGTATACCCAAGAGTTCAATGAGGGATAGTTTGGTGAAAGAAAAATATAGTGGAGGATTGGAAGGACACTTTGGAATTGATAAGATAGTAGCGTTGGTAAGTGAGAATTAATTTTGGCCACAGATTCATAAGGATGTTCAGAAATTTGTGCAGAGTTGCAAAGTTTTTCAATTTCCAAAAGGGAGTAGTCAGAATGTTGGATTGTATAAGCCTTTGACAATTCTAGAGAGACCTTGGGAGGATATCAACATGGATTTCATACGTGGTTTTCCGAAGACACAAAGAGGTAATGATTATATTTTTGTGTTGGTGGATAGATTTTCTAAAATGACACATTTCATACCTTGTAAGAAGACAATAGATGCAGTACATGTAGAAGACATGTTTTTCAAGGTAGCAGTCAGATTGCATGGATTACCTAGGAGTATCATTTCAGATAGAGATACAAAGTTTGTTGGTTACTTTTGGAGAACACTTTGGAAGAAGTTAAAGACAAATTTAAATTTCAGCTCTAATTTTCACCCATTGACTGATGGATAGATAGAGGTAGTAAACATGAGTTTGGGGAATTTACTGAGATGTTTGGTTGTAGAAAAGATAGGAATTTGGGATTTAGTCCTTGCATAAGTAGAGTTTTCTTACAATAATTCAGTGAACAGGAGTACCAGAAAGACACCTTTTGAGATTGTTACTAGAGTTCATCCTAGAGGTATATCAGAGTTGCGAGTTATCAGTAAGGAAGATAAAAGGAGTGTAGAAGCATAGATATTTTCTGAATATATGAAGAAAGTGCATACTCAAGTTAAGAAGCAATTAGAAGATATGAACCAGAAGTATACAAAGCGAGCAGATGAAAAGAGGAGACATAAGGAGTTCAAAGTTGGAGATGAAGTGATGGTGTATTTGAGGAAGGAAAGATTTCCTGTTGGCACATACAATAAACTCAAGATGAGGAATTTTGGACCCTGTAATATTTTGAAGAAATTTGATTCAGGAAATGCATATGAAGTAGAGTTACTAGATGGCATGGGTATATCACCTATATTCAACATTGCAAAATTACATCAATACCATGAAGCAAAATTCGGTAAAGACAATAAAGCTAAATTGGAAAAATAGTTTCCTAAACAACAATTAGATGAGGTAGAAGAGATTTTGGATATCAGAGATGGGAGGAAAACATGTGGAAGACAGTACAAAGAATATCTTGTGAAGTGGAAAGATAGACTAGTGGAGGATTCTTATTGGATTTATTAGGCTGAGGTAGAAATTATCAGTTTTCCTTTAGCCCCAACAAACTGAGGGACTCACTTTTCAAATAACCCCAGATGTCTGATGCAGGAGAATCCTTGGTTCTTTGCAATCCTGTATCAACCAAAAATATTTTCATTTTAGTTTTGTTCTAGTTCAGTTCAAGTTGGAAGATTCGATATATCTTCATATTTGCTCACCAGACCCTATGGATCTATTTTTTCATTGTGGACATGTTCATTTTCCTTATTCCAAGATTTCAACTTGATTGGATATTTTTCTAGCAAGTTATCGCTTTTGGATTAAGTGTCAGTTTCTAGAACTGACACCAGAATAATTTCAAACCTAATGGCTAGTTTGATCTCTTGTGGATCTTTCCTGTAACTTGTGGATCCTTATGATGTGTTTCAAATTGTTTCATGGAGTGCCCCCAACCTTAATTTAGGTCCACACTTCATCTTATGCACCTACCAAGGATAAATTTAAATTTAAGGCCGACCTATTTCATTCACACGTTATGTTTCCTTCATGGGGGATTGTAATGATCTTTGGCTGATGCGAAGGATTCTAGATTTGCGAATGTGATATAAATCATGTAATTGATCATTAGAATAGGTAGCAAAATATTAGAATTGATATGGGATTCGATCTATAATATTTTGGCTTGCATTAAGGAGAATGTAGGAATACTGTATTTTGAGCATGTTGTATCAGGCCTGTGAGCCCAATCTATAAACTCGGATGTTGTCGATTGTATGTAATTGAAATTTATGATAATAATGATGTTTTAATCTAAATTTATCTCCATATTCTGAGTTGCTTCTATTTTGTAACTCTTTCTACATGGTCTAGATTGTTCTCTTTGAGGACAGTCCTACCATGACAACACCACTCAGGGTGACAGGCTGAGATTATATTAAGCTGAGTTCCAAGTGTTGAAAACAAGGTTTTCCAAAACCTTGATTTCATGTGCACATCTCTATCAGATATGATCTTCTCAAGAAATCCATGCAATCTAAACACTTCTTGGATAAAATTATGATCTATTATCGGTGCTACATCAGTTAAATTTCTAGGTATAAAATGGTCCAACTTGGTGAGTTTATCCACCACTAGTAAAATAGCATTATATCTATTTCAAGACATAGGAAGACCTTGTGCAAAGTCCATACTGATGACTTGCCATTTCTACTCTAGAATTTCATGAGGGCATAAAAGTCATGCTGGGTGTTGATGTTCAACCTTTACTCTATCATTCTAGATATATAACCACAAATATTGTAACATCACTCTTCATCAATTTTAAAAAATAAAGTGGTTTCAAATCTGCTAGGAGTTTTGTCACTTTCAAGTGTCTTGAATATGGTGTAGAATGAACCTCTTTCCATACAAGGTTTCTTAACTGCTCAAATTTTGGAACATACATCCCTCCTCTATACCTTAAAGTTCCATTTGGTTCAAAATAGAACCCCTCATATGTTGAATTGTGAGGATTGATTGAGAGATTTTGCTTAACCTGTTCATAATATTCATCTTGTTGAACATCCAAAATATTGAGAGGGGGGTTGAATCAGTATTCCATAAAACCACAATAAAATCCATCTTATCATTATCACAATTCTAATTGAATCAATAAGAAGGAATATAAAAAAAATCAATGTAACCATACACATGAACACCAAGATTTTTACATGGAAAACTTAAAAAGGGGAAAAACACGGTGAGGGTTAACTCACAATAAATTATATCCTGATATAAAATATTACATGGCTCACTACCAAGAATCGCTGTCCTTAAAAGAATTATTGTCCTTAAAAGGCTCATTGCCCAAGTAAAAAAGATGGCTAACTGCCAAGATAAAAAGATAGTGGCTCACTACCAAAAGATTGAACTAATAGGATACAACTTCAGTGTGTAGGGTTTAGTTCTAATGAAGCTCAAAATATGGAGTACTACCTCACATAGTAATCGCTCAACTAATCTGCACTGATCCATAGCTGATAAAGAATTTAGGCTCAGATCTTCACACACCCCTTAATCCTTTTCGCACCTCTTCTTTCGCATTCACACAAACTCATCATCCTCTCATTCTATATATATACAAGTATATATTATTCATTAATTAGGTCGACCTAATTAGATGAAAAAAAATAATCAAAACATTCTTTGTCAACACCATATATAATTTAAACATTTTATAAATGTAGTGCATTATACCGAGTCGGCTAACATTGATAAAATATAACTAGCCTTCATAATACATCGCATATGCTAAGTCAGCTAAGACTAGAACACAATTCTCAAAAGAAAGAAATAAACCTCAAAGGAAACACCTTCCAGATCTGAGAACACATTAATTTACCATCATAATACCAACATAGAGACTATCAACAAGACTGCAACATAAGAATGTTCACCTTAATAAAATGTGGAGTATCCCACATAGTATGCAAGGAAAAATAGTAGATTATAGAGTTGAAATATGTTAGAGATAACTTTCTACTCACAACCAAAAACATCTCAAGATATAGGATACAAATGTCTGAATGAGTCATAAAATATGGTTAAGATATTAGAGTCATACCAAATCTTGTGGTGAATTTCAAACTCAACTATCAACACACTAATCCATCACAAATGAGTATTACCAACAGAGAATAGCTTTTGGTAAACCAAGTAGACTTCCCATATAGTTATCACCATGTTAACATAAATGAAAACATAGGAACAAAAAACAAAAACTATCCATACTTCATGCTCATGGTGCAAGGCTCCATAATCCAAACAATCTCCCCATTTGGCATTGATGGCAACATGCATGACAAAAACATTACCGAGTATACTCTAACTGAATACTCTAAATACTCCCCCTATCAAAACTGTTCTTCACAATTTTTTTTCCTCTGTCTCTCTATCTCTTTATCTCTCCCACTTTGACATCAATGACAAAGGAAGGGGTTTGGTATATATGTAAATATGCATGAAAATGTAACCAGAAAGATATGAACATAACATTGAATTAACTTGAAGAAGAACCTCTTAAACTCTCTAGGATATCCTTCCATGATGCTTTACCTTCTTCCCATGAACCTTTTGCATTGACAAGAGTCTTGTAAAATAACTCAAGTTTAGTTAAGGGCTCTACACCATCTATTAAAGTATTGGTACTAAGATCAATCTTTGATAATTCACTAATACAACCAAGAGCACTAGAAATAAAAGTGTGCCTGAGTTTAATCATGTCTGTGAGTGCCACAAAATTCTTGATAACTTCCGTCCTCTGATCCTACAGAGAAAAGAATTTATCCTGAAGCTGCACAATGTAGGACCACCTCTGATTATCTCCATCTTCTGCTAGCCTATATGTATCTTCCTGAGTGCTCATCCAGGATTCACTCATCCTTATCTCATTTCTTATGTTCAGTTTACTACCAAACTAATCTAGGAAAAAAGAAAGCAATTCCTATGCCTCTTTTTCACAAACTTGTACACTCTCCAATTCCTTCATCACTCGACTATGCACATTTGCACATTTTTATTTGATATCCTCCAAATTTCCTTCATCAGACCTAATTCCAACATACACTTCAAGTCTAGATATGTAGACCTTCAAAGAATAAATCATCCCACAAAGATTCTCCACAACAAAAATAGATGAATCAAAAATAGCACCGAGAATAACCTTCTACAATTCTTCCAAATATCTTTGAATATTTATTCTTTCATGCTCATGTTGAGCTCTCTCAAACTCACTTCCTTCTACAACTTCTTTCTTAACAACACTTATTTTTCTTCCCTATTCTGGTTATGCTACCAAAGGTATCTTCTACACTGAGATCCTTAGGGCTTTCCAAAAGAGTTTTAGCATAATTATCAACTTCAGCCTCTGACATTTCATAATCTAACTCATATATCCATACCAACCTTGATTCAACTACTTCCATATGACATAAATCTATAGACATAAGAAAATTGATTCTTTTGGAGTACCTTTCAACAACACTTAGTAGAATTCTAAACCTTCTATTCATCCTCATCTGAAATGTTCCAAAGAATGTAGCAAGGGCAGTCTCTTGTGCATCTAAGATACCATGATTTATCATGAAGTTCCTAATTTTATGGGAAATAGGCTCTGTATTTGACCATTCTATTTTTCCTATTACCGGTAATTTTCTCAAAAAGTAAAGGAGCAAACAGACAACCAAGTTTCCATACCAGAGAAAATTCTTCTTACTCTTCTTGATTTCCTTTAAATTATTCAAAATATGTATACAAAGTAATTCACAAAAGTCATAATCCATACCACTTTTAACCATATCAACAACAACATGTACAACATTAGTAGAAATTGTAAGGTCATTGCTAGGAATACAAACTTTGTGACTGATGACCATAACAACATACCTTATTACCGAATCCACAATTGATCTCAAATTAATCTCTTTCCCTTCAAGATTCACACCGGTAACCTCAATTATATCTTGCTCATCCATAGCCTTCCATTTGGGAACTGGTCTAGAGGAACACAAACTAGTTACATCTCTTATAACTTCTCTGGTAATCAAGTGTGCCTCATCAATCCACAAAGATCCATCATGACTTCCACTCAACACTATTAAAATATAGTTCTTCTCAAATTCAAACAAAGGGACTTTCTTCCAAACATCCAACTTTTTCTCAACTAACACTCTGTAGGCATCATGGTTCTCTTACAGTTCACTCTTCCATAGCATGATTAATTGAACTGATGACATTTCTTCTATCTTACAATAAACAAATGCATATATATCTTCTGTGGAAAACACTCTTAGAGGGATGCGAGAGAATGCACCAATAGAATCTTCTGACATATTCCTCAAATATCTCTTCAAATTGAATTGCACTCTATCCACACTATTCACAACCTTTGAATTATCCATAGAAATAAAAGTGAAAGATTGTGCAAACAGGAATACCTCTTTAAATACCAACAAGAAATATATAGATATCTTTTTTTCGAAGCTCACTTAGAATCCAATTGATCTCTTCTTCAAACCCTGAAACTCTAAATTTCTCTCTTGCTTTGTAAACTTCTCCAAAAATACATAAGCATTTTGAATTACTTGAATTTATTTCTTTCATTTTGAATGATTTTGCAATAAATGCTTCAACGAATAGGTAGATAACCTTGAAAATTATGTACACCTCCATTCTTTCAAATTCTACAGATTTCATCCTTCACACATACGATTGAGAAAATTCCTTAATCTCTCTACCACATTAAATATACTTCTGTCATGATGTGACACAAGTATTGATGAGGGGGTTTATTAAATTTTATGATAATTGCTCCCCCTTAGCCATTGCTTTACTTAAAGATTGACGGGAGTATCTACACCAAAGGTTGGCACAAATAACACTAATGATTCAGATTCAAGATTCTTGAATTCTCCTTCCTTTCTCCAATTCTTTTTCATTTCCTTTCTTGCTTCTTTCAGATCAATGATTTGATCATTTTTCTTTACCAAATAATTATTTTTTCTTCTTCTATAGTTATTACCAGGGTGTTCCAGATTTCTACACTTCTAGAAAATAACATTATTCTTTCCATTTTTTCTTTTATTCAACTTATCTTCATAGAGACTAACTTTATATCCAATCTTCTTGTGCTTAAGAAATTTTCTAGAGAATGATAAAGAATCATTCATTTTACTTTTGCAGTCCTTTGCCTTATGATCAGATTTTTTGTAGGAATAACAAACACCATTGAAAGATAAATACCTTTTAGCATAAGATTGTTTAAACCAATTCTTCTTATTAGATTGATTCACTTTAGAAATTTGAACTTCCTCAAACCCTAAACCACTCTTATCCATTGCTGGTCTCTGAGAAGTAATCAACTCATCAAGCATTGCCGAGCTTATCTTAAATTTGTCTTCAAAACTTCTTTCTTTTTCTAGATCAGATCTCAAGATTTCTACTTCTTCCTCAAGCTTTATGCATTCATACATCTTATTTTGAATTTCAATTTCCTAACTTTCTTTAGTTCTTTTCTTCTCATCCAATTTTTGTAGCAAGTCGGAGACAATTTCATCTACCTTAACCAATAGATCACATGCTTCAACATTTTTACTTTGCAGTTTTTCAATATACTCATTCACTTTCATCAACTTTTCCTTCAAATCTTCTATTTCTTTTGAATATCTAACTGAGACCACTTTCAAAGGAAAATAATTCTTATATTCAAAATTTGGGACCTTCCTCAAGCTGTTAGGCTTCTTTTCAGGAACCAAGCTTTGATACCAATTGTTGAACATACAAAATACTAAGAGGGGGGGTGAATTAGTATTCCATAAAACTATAATAAAATCCATCTCATCATTATCACTGTAGACACTCAAATTTGTCCTCGCAATCATCACATTATTCGTCTATTGATTAAAATGATCAATTCATTCAATACTTTCTTCTATTCATGCATTTCATCAAATCATTAAATCATCTCATTATTCTTTGCATCCGTCGCATTATCATTTTGAACTATCATTCATTATCATAATAAATTCATTATCATAATCATTCACTGACATTTCATAATAAAATTATATTATCATTTAAATCACATCACTTGCATATATCGTCCACCTCATATTGCATTTCATTCAATCATTAAATCGTTAAAATATTATCCCCACATGATCGTTCATAATGCATAATAAATCATAATCATTCATAATCCATTTGCATTATAAGTCATAAACATCATTTCCATATTAAATAAATTACCATCCATAATTGTTTCATATTCATCTCCATTAATAAATCAATTATCATATACAATACTATCATGTAACTTGCATATAATCATATCATTTGCATAAACCATTCATGAAATATTACATTTTATCACTTTCATTCTCATCCATAACATTCAACCCAACAATGTGGAATAATGGCATTTCCTTCTCTCACATCTTTTATCCCACATTTCATCTTCAACCCCTCTCCATCCTTAGGAAAATCTTATTTAAATGGGATTTTCCTTTCATTTTAGCTCACACAGATTTTGCTCACAAATTTACATACTCATATCATCTTTGCATCTTGATTTCATTTCTCATTCATCATAGCCTCTTTATTGCATTTTGTGCTCATAAAATCTGAGAGCAAATGCATAAACAAAGATCTTTGTGATAGGGAGACAATGGAGATTGATTTCTTTTAAAAGCATTGTTTTGTTTCTGTAGTTTAGATTTGTATTTTTGGTTTTGCTTTTAATTAGAATGGCTCTATTGATGTGAGCTGAAATGGTGGTTCTTACTCTATAGAATCATACATTTTTCTGGCTCTACAAAATGGTGAACCCGACGTGAAGCAGCTTTCTATTTCTTTTATCATGCAAATAATCAATTTCATATATCAGCATCTCTTTTACCTATAAGATCAATAAAGATGAATATCATTTTTGCATAAATCCGTTTGACAGGGGGATGAAGATGGTTTTGCATGGTGAATATTGTTAAGCAATTCTGCATGCTTATTGCTTATTATCTAAATCATCACTGTTTCACATCTATAAATGTTTTTAATACAGTTATGCTCTGAAAGGTCATTCATGACTTCTTGGATTAGATTTCTTCATTGCATTCCTGTGAGGCATTCTAGCACACATTTCATTTACCAAGCATATTTCTCCACCATTTTATGATTATAAGAATGCGCTATTCTGGCCTCATGCACAATAAGATCATTTCTGTTGTTGGCCTTTTTGCAAGATGATGTTGATTAATTTTACTGGTGACTTATCTTAGGTTGATTCTACCATCATTGCATACCCAAAGATCACTGTTTTGCATTTTCTTTGAAAGTTTCTTAAGCTGAAAATTTATTCACTGTGTATCATGCAGTTGCACCACCTACCTGCCCCTGCATTTGCTTAAAATTTTCTTAAGCCTTTTCAACAAATGCAGTTTGTGTGTGAACCGCAAGTAGTTGCATCCTTTTTTTTTTTTGAGATGCTTATAACCTGTCCCAAAGCTTTCATCTTGGCACAGGTGAAGAGAAGGTTGTCATCATTTGTTTGAAAGTTGCTAACGCCTTTTTTAACACATCCATCTTGTGCACATTCAACAATCACTTTTAAACTTTTTAGTAAACAATTCACTTGCTTTGGCTACGCCTCTGTCAAAACAGTCCACATGCTTTGTCAAACCTTTTGTGTTTTGCATTCATGAATTCCTGAGTATTATATAAGCTTCTGCATTTTCATTCATTCATGCAGGCTGTAGCTTTCATTTGAGAAAATTATCGAGAATCTTGTAGATGTGCAGCAGTTACATGCATTACTTTACAATATTTTTGACTGCTTTTGTCAGTGATCTGCAAATGGTATCACATTTTTCTAGCTATTATAAGGGAGGCGTAGCTATTATGAGAAGAATGGTCACCATACACCATGCCATGCATTCACACAAACATATAGCTAATCTTACTTTAGTTTTTAAACTTCACGTATAGTTTAGTTTCTAATTTTTATTTTAGTTTAATTTACTTTTTAAATTTTTAACTTAGTTTAGTTTTAAATTTTTTATTTTAGTTACTTTTCAGCCTAGATTAAATTTAGTTTGTTTTTCATTTAGTTAAGAGGTTAGTTTTAGATTTTAAGATGTATTTTTTTTTTTTTTTCAGTCTCTAGAATTAATTTAGACTTAAATTTATTTGTAGATTTAAATTAGATTTAAATTTGATTAGATTAGAATTTAGATTTTAATTAGATCATTTAGGCTTTCATTAGTTTTGGATTTTGATTAAATTAGATTTAATTAGATTAGTTTTTAATTAGATTTAGTTAGATTAGTTTTTAATTAGATTTATTTTTCTATTTAGATTAGTTTTTAATTTTAGTTTATTTTTTTTAGATTTAATTTTAACTTTAGTATAAATTTTTAGATTTTAATCTAGGAATTTTTATTTTGGTTATGTTTTTGATTTGTCTTAGTGGGGGCTAATTTAATCCTTTTGTGGCTTGTGCAGGACGTTTTGTCGAAGATTGAAAATCAAAACATACGCTTGTTGAAGAAAGGAGGCATGAAACTACTAATGAAATTGTGATGTAGGACGTTCGTCGAAGACATGATTTTGAAACCAATTGTCTTTTAGATTAGAAAACACTTCAATTGGTGCTTTAAAAATCAACAATTGTCTTTTATCACATCAGTTTAACTAGGGGTTCAATGAAAATTGTTTGTTGTGCTTGAAGGTGGTAGGTGATTATGCTCTCACCTTGTGCAGACTAGGTGATTAGAAAGCCAGACCCATCTATTTTATGTGTCACCTCAATTCAATAATCGAAGTATCCTCTCCCCTTGCGCACTTGTGTGATCCTAGGTGCAAGAGAAACAGTTATTGACTCTAGAACTTGGGCCTACCTTGGTGGGAAAAAGTACTCACCCCAAGGCGACTCAGACCGACAACGGAGCTTTTTTGCCAAGCTACCCTCGACCGGTATATAAATGTGAATCCTAAGGGAAAGCCTAGGATTACAAGTGCGGATATGTCATACAGACCAAGTAGTACTCCCCAAAACCCTGTTGAGCGTAACCTCTTCAGGCTGGAGTGCCTCCTAAACGGAGCTTAATCTTGTGCCCCATGTATGGCCACTCGAACGGGGGTCCCGAACTAAAAACCTTTGTGTAGTTGCCAAAATCCTTCTATTTGCTAGCGCAGCACCGGTCGGTGTGAAGGCATCCACATCTTCGTAGTTTTTAGTAGAGGTGATCAATCTGCCATGGGAGTTTCATGGGGGTTGGAAGCTTGGTTGGCCTGAGAAGTGAGTGCACTATAAGGGGGAGCCCGTGCAGCCAAGCTTCTGGATTCACCTGCTAAGAATATGCGGTTGGGGAAACCCACATGGAATCTAGCAGATATTGTCCTTTCCAACCTTAGGATTTGTGCGTGTATTGTTAAACTCAAACACTTTGTTTGCTATGTCTTGCATGTGTGTTCCAAAATAGACCTCAAACAAACATCACACCTAGCAACTTGCAACATCTCAAACTTTGCAAATCTCAAAGGGTCCAACAACACAAACATACAATGTGAACCTATCACTTGGATTTCTTGGGGTCCTCATCCTTCAGTTTTGATCTTTCAATCCTTGCATTCCATCTAGACTTTGCATTCCATTTGGACTTTGCACTCCACCTAGTTCGTGCATGTTCAACCCCTTTCATATCAAGATCATCTCACCTACCCTTTGCATGTTCCAAGAATTTAGTCCTTTGCATATTCATCATCAATCAAACAAAACCCTTAGCTTGCACTTAGGCTACTCTTCCTAGGTCTTGAAATCAAACCATTGGCTATCAATCACCCGCATCACTTGAGGTTCATCATCCTTGAGTTAGGGAACATACCATTATCCTTGAGTAGGGAAATCCTTTTGGAGTCCATCATCTCCTACATACCCTCTCTTGATCATTGGTCCTTGTGTCTATCCATCATAACACAAGTAAAGCCTTTACATCATAACCAACTTTGGACCTAGAGTTTCCTTTGAGCTCTTGCATTCTTAGCTTTTCATACCATATCATTTTCACATCTCATCTTAGAATCATATCCTTTTCATTGCATCCTAGTCTTAGGTCTCATACATTACCTTGGATTGAAAATCAAAACAATCAACTATGAACCCTAGAACAAGAGCAAAAATGTTTCACGAAGAAGAGAACCCTTGGGGAAGAGACTTTGATGGCGAAGATAACATTAGTGTTGCAACTAGAGAAACAAATGAAACTAATGATGAAGAAATAACCAAATCTGATATAGAAGAAGCACTTAAGGATCATAGATTCACTAAACTTCTTACGGAGGTAGTCAAACGCAACCCACAACAATACTTCAAAGCCCTTGTTGATGAAGGAATCAAAATACCTCCTAATTTTGACATGTCACTGCTCATGATGAATGACCAACCTGAATCTAGTGGATCTAAACATCCCAAAACAAACAACGATGGTAGAATCAAAGATCATAGACCCTTTTATCTACAACCAGGTTACAAGCGATCTTCAAAGATCTCAAAACCCACACCAACAAATGATCCTATTTTGGATGAGCTTAGAACATTGAGACAAGAATTGGACACCCTTAAGAACTGTAAATCATCATCTCATAAGTTCTCCATTGAAGATATATGTCCTTATCCCTTTGATCCAAGCATACCAATGCCACCTTTTCCTAACCATTAGGACATACCAAAACTTGACAAATATAATGGAAAAGGGGATCCTAAACATCATTTAAGACAATTTTGTGCAACTACCATGGAATTCGCAGTTGATGAAACATACATTATGAGATTATTCCCTCGTAGTCTAGGAGGAGAAGCTATGGAATGGTTTTCACAATTACCCCCGACCATCAAATCCTTTCAGGAATTGGCTGATAAATTTGTCTCCAATTATATTTTCAATTGTGACTTTAAAGTGACCATGACAAACCTTTTCAACACCAAACAAAAACCAGGTGAACCTTTTGTGTCATTTTTGCAAAGATGGAGACATTTAACAAAATGATTACCGTATGTCATTCCTGATCAAGAATTGGTTGACCTCTTTTGTCGAAATTTGAACAAAGAAATTGGAAGGGAACTTCGCCTCAAATGATTGGATTCCTTTGATGATGCCATAGAAATGGGATTCCGAATTGAACAAACTCTCATTGATGATGGAACCATAAAACTTAATAATGATAGAGATCAAAAATCAAATTCGAACAACAAGACACCTTTTTGGGTAAAGAACAAGAATGTAGTCAATGACAGAGTTGTTGATGCAAAAACAACTAAAACATCATCGCCTGTTTATAACCTCAAAGGTTCATCTTCAGATAAAGGAAAAGAAAAACAAAGAAGTTTCCCTAAATGAAATTTTACACCATTGGGACAATCACTTGAATCCGCATTAAAAGAACTTCTTGAAATCAATATTATAATGCTACCTGAAATAAAGGAATATAATCCACAAGTTAAACCCCCATGGTGGAATGAGAATCACTTTTGTGACTATCATAGACATAAAGGACATAAGACTAATAGTTGCAATAAACTTCGACATCTAATAGAGGACCTTATTGGTGATGGTAAGATAGTGGTTGATGGACACACTCCTTCTAGTAACTCTGATTGCGAAGTGTTTAAGAACCATTTCCCTAAGCATGACAAGGATAAAGGAAAGGCCCTTGAATCTGGTGATGGTGTAAACTATACTACTACTAAGTATGACTATACCATACATAACATCAGTGAGGTTGATAATCATGTGAACACTTTCATTATAAAAGGAAAAGCATCTGATTGCAAGGTTACTACCTGCAAAGGCACAATCACCCTTAGAGGTCCTAATTCAAAACCCACTCCACCAACTTCACAGTATAACCTCATAGAGCATTTAGGAAAAACACCCGCACAAATTTCCATACTTGAGTTGCTATGCCTATCTCCTGAGCATAAAGCTATCCTAGATAAAGCACTTGCTACTGCTACAGTGCCTACAAACCTACATGTAGACCAATTCCAAGCTATGGTTGGACATATCACCTCACCTTACACTATCACTTTTACTGAAAGTGATGATTCATCCCCTCGACAACCGCATAATGCAGCTTTACACATTGACGTCCTTATCAATAATGCCAAGATCAAGCAAATTCTAATAGATGGAGGAGCTGGTCTTAATATTTGTACCCAAGAATTGATCACAAAAGTAGGGTTTTCTGAAAATGCAGTTGATCCGAGGAACAAGATTACTATAAAGGCATATGATGAAGAGGAACGCTCTTCTAAAGGATTAGTTACTCTACCAATCAGAGTCGGCCTTGTGGTAAAGGATGTGGTTTGCCAAGTCCTTGATCTCCCACTAACCTATAATATCCTCCTTGGAAGACCTTGGATTCATGCAATGCAAGCAATACCTTCTACCTACCACCAGTGCATTAAATTCCCACACAATGGTGTTGAAATCACAATACAAGGAGATCCCAACCCTTTCATGTATTGCCATAATCTAAGTCCTAAAACTGAAATCACAATCCCAAGCATATGTTGATCCTGAGTCCCTAAAAGCATCCTCCTCAAAATCCATGGAAGTTAAGACCAAATTACAAGTAAAAGAACAAGGGGTGGGAGAATATACTTTGAATCATGCCCTTTGCATTGGAAAGTTACCTTTATCTCCCCATACCTATGGAAAACCACAAATGACTAAGACCACATCAGATGTAGAGTCTACAGTGACTTGTAAATTAACTAATCTCAAAAAATGGGGAGTCCTCTCTAATGAAGTAGAAGAAGCTGATCTTCTGAAATGGCTATACAAAGATGAGGATACAGAAAAAGAACAAATTGAAATAAAGATACCTATTGGACAATATGGTAAAGGTTTTGATCTTATGAAACAAATGGGATATGATGGTAAAAGTCCTCTTGGCTTACAAAAATAGGGTATCTTGGAACCAATACAACCTACTCATATGCAAAAAGTCCTTGGTTTAGGATATGATGTGCAGAAAGATAAGACCTTGAGTACCACGTGTACTTCAAGTAAGGAAGTAGAGTCCTCTAATGCTACATAGACAAATGAAGAAAGTACCATCGATGACTTCATTGAAATTTATGACTATGATAGTATCCCTACCCATGAACTTGATCATAACATTTGTACCCTTGAATCCATTCAAAATATTGATTCAAATCATGACCCTTTACCCTTGGTTCACCCTGAAGTCATTGATTTAGACCAGAAGGGGCCACCACAACTGGATGTATTTCAAAATGATGAGGCAATCATAAAATTTTTGGGAGCACGAGAAGATACACCTTTGGAGGATCATAAGACAGGTTTCACCATAGAACTCAACAGTGCGGCTTACTTTGGGGAGGGTGCCAAGCATTTCAGTCACAAAATTATTGAAAATATAAATAGGTCTTCTAGTGAAAACCACCCTGTGGCGCTATTAGACCCGAAAAAAGTAAAAATAAAGGATGTATCCAAGGGTGAAAACCTCTCTGAGGCACCCAAGGATGGAAGGCTTAACACACTTCCCTTAGCAGTATATCATGAAAAGTCATCTATGCTAGTGGAGAAGACAATACCAGCTAACTTGGGCATAGAAGAAAAACTGAAGATAATTCACCTAGCAGAATCATTAACACTTGAAGAGAGAATAGAGCATATACAGTTTTACAAGGAAAGACAAGTCAACTTTGCATGGTCTTATGCAGATATACCAGGACTTGATCTAGATCCAGTCATGCATCACTTGTCTTTGCCACCGGGGGCAAAACCTATTAAACAAAAGTTGAGAAAAATGCACTCGCATATTGCTCTATTGGTAAAAGCCGAATTACAAAAGTTGCTAGATGTGGGATTTATAAGACCTGTTGACTATGCTGATTGGATTTCAAATTTGGTACTAGTTTCAAAACCTACCGGGGGCATCCAAATTTGCACGAATTTTAGAGATTTAAACAAAGCTTGTCCTAAGGATGACTTCCCCCTTCCAAACATTGACATGATATTGGATTTGATGGCAGGACATGAAATGTTATCCCTCATGGATGGTTTCTTAGGCTATATCAAATTAAAATAGCTCCTGAAGATCAAATTAAGACAGCATTCACTTGTCCTTGGGGAACCTATTGTTGGAATGTCATGCCCTTTGGGTTGAAGAACGCCGAAGCTACCTACCAACGTGCAATGACCACTATCTTTCATGACATGATGCATACATATCTAGAGGACTATGTAGATGATTTGTTGGGAAAATCTTACACAAGAGCTGGACATCTAGAGATCATGGATAAAATTTTCACAAGATTAGAAAATAACAAAGTCCGATTAAATCCCAAAAAATGTGCCTTTGGGGTAACCTCTGGGAAACTCCTTGGATACATTGTCACATCTAAGGGAATTGAAGTTGATCCTGCAAAAATAAAGGCTATACTTGAAATGCCTCCACCTAAGAATATAAGACAGTTGAGATCATTACAGAGAAAACTTCAGTCTATTCGCCGCTTTATATCACAACTCACAAATAAATGTCAACCCTTTCAACATCTACTGCATAAGAATGTTCCATTCAGATGGGATGACAAGTGTGAACAAGCTTTTCAGAAAATCAAAGAGTATCTGATGACACTGCCAGTATTGGTACCTCCCATAGATGACAAGCCTTTAATTTTGTATATATCCACAACCACCACAGCATTGGGGGCACTTTTGGCACAACATGATTATGAAGGAAATGAATGTGCTATCTATTACATTAGTCGCACTCTAGTGGGATATGAGCTCAATTATAATTCTATTGAAAGAGCATGCCTTGCCGTAGTTTTTGCATCACAAAAGTTGTGACATTACATGCTTACACACCAGACAAAGCTCATTGCAAAAATTGATCCTCTTAAGTACCTCTTGAGCAAAGCAGCACTCACGGGCTGATTAGCTAAATGGGTTATGATTCTCAGTGAGTTTGATATTGAGTACATAGAAAGAAAAGCAATTAAAGGACAAGCTATAGCAGATCAACTCGCCGATGCTCCTATGACAGATAATCATCCTCTTATTACCGAATTTCCTGATGAATCAATCTTCAACATGGAATCTACACATCTATGGACTTTATATTTTGATGGCTCCTTCACACAAGGTGGTTCTAGTGCTAGAAATCTCTTTGTCACTCTGCAAGGGGATTGTATACCTAAAGCTTACAAGATACAGTTTCCATGCACCAACAATATTGTAGAATATGAGGCCTTACTTTCTGGGCTTCGTATGGCGGTGCAATGGAAAATCCTAGAGTTGCGTGTTCTTGGTGACTCTCAGCTAGTGATTAAACAAGTTAATGATGACTACAAAACAAAAGATGAAAAATTAATGCCTTACAAAAGAATGGTGGATGACTTCAAGGCCTATTTCACATCAATTTCCTTTGAGAAAATTCCTCGAGATAGCAACCAAGTTGCTAATGCAATGGCAACAATTGGTTCACTTGTAGAAATGCCACGCAATGCTGCCTACTGTGAGTTCTTGGTAGAGCCTCTTTTGAAACCTGCTTACAATATACCAAAATCTGAAATGATTTGCCTTATTATTGGTCCTAATTCTCAATGGTATGGTGATATTTATACCTATCTCCAAGATAACACCTTTCCATCGGATCTATCCAATAAATCTCATAAAACCTTTATCTGTCAAGCTTCCCGCTATGTAATCTTAGCCAATACCCTTTACTGCTGAGGTCTCGATGGTACTTTACTTAGATGTCTTGAGCATGATGAGAGCAAAACTGCTTTATGAGAAGTACATGAAGGTATATGTGGGGCACATCTTAGCGGTCCTACCTTAGCCAAAAAACTCTTGCGTATGGGTTATTATTGGCCTACAATGGAAACAAATGCTTATCAGTTTGTTAAAAAATGCAAGCAGTGCCAAAAACATGTAGACTTGATACATGCTCCTGCACAAAAATTACAGTCTCTTACTACACCATGGCCCTTTTATCAATGGGGACTCGATCTCGTGGGCAAGATCCATCCACCTTCATCCAATGGTCATAAGTTCATTCTCATTGCCACAGACTATTTTACAAAATGGATTGAAGTTGTTCCTCTCACTCATATCACTAGAAAACAAATAGCCACTTTCATACTGAACTACATCATCTGTCGTTATGGTGTTCCTTTATCCATCATCACAGATAATGGGCATCCATTCAAAAATCAAGATGTCTATGAACTTTGTGAGAAATTCCATATACACCATCATTTCTCCACACCTTACTATCCTTAAGGTAATGTCCAGGCTGAGGCCTCTAACAAAACCATTATTAAAATTCTCAAAAAAATAGTCAATGAAGCTGGTCGAGATTGGCATATTCAACTGAATCTTGCCTTGTCAGCTTATCGCACAAGTATCCACACTCCTACAGGTGCTACCCCCTATGCCCTTGTCTATGGATCCGAAGCCATCTTTCCCATCGAGGTTGAGTTACCCTCTTTGCACGTCTCCTTGCGCAATCACATCGATGATGAAGAATACCAAGTTTCCCATTTGCAGGAATTGGAGCTATTAGATGAACGAAGACAAACTGCTTTTAACCATCTTAGAGCATATCAAAAGTGAATGAGTCAAAGTTATAATCAGAAAGTGAAACCACACACATTTGAGGTTGGAGATCTTGTCCTTCGTGAAAATCCTCGCAATCAACAAGACAGAGAAAAGAAGGGTAAATTTGAGCCTAACTGGTTGGGTCCATACGTTATCACTGTTGTGTATGGATCTGGGGCATATCAGTTATCTACTCCAGAAGGTGAATTGCTTAATGATCCCATCAATAGTATGCACATTCACAAGTTTTATACTTGAGTGCTTTAAAGGGTACACTCTTTTAAAGTCCTAAAAAAAAGAAAAAAAATTGGAAAAAGTCCTGAAAAAAAAAAAAGAAGTGAAAATAGTAAAGAGAATCAATTCGTTCAATGCTGAAAACCACTTCGCTGGCTCCTTGAGCAAGTACCATGGTGAAAAATGAGAAATTGGCACCATGTGTAGAGGCTTTGCTCCTCTTTCCTTTGGAGCTCTACTTGATCGTTTCATCCCATTTTTCATTCACCCTCCACTTCATAATATCCTTTTCACACTCACCATGGCTTGTGAATTGTTCGACAATCCCCTCACTTGCTTGCTAGGGCATTTCCTCAACCTTAGCCATGGGTTAGGATATTGAGCATCTCGCGGTCAGAGAAACTACCCTCTTTGTCTGTCTACTTGCTTGCGATGCATCTCTTTTCATTGTAAAATGTCTTGAAAAAATCCATAAAAATCATAAAACGTCCTAAAAAACTATATAAAAATCATAAAATGTCTTGAAAAAATCCAAAAAAAATCATAAAATGTCTTGAAAAAATCCATAAAAATCATAAAACGTCCTGAAAAAAATCCATAAAAATCATAAAACGTCTTGAAAAACTACATAAAAATCATAAAATGTCCTGAAAAAATCCAAAAAAATGTCTCAAAAAAATCCATAAAAATCATAAAACGTCTTGAAAAAAATACATAAAAAACATAAAATGTCCTGAAAAATTCCATAAAAATCATAAAATGTCTTGAAAAAATCCAAAAAAACGTAAAATATTCCAAAAATCCAAAAAATCAAATAACTTCAAAAATCCCTCAATACTGACACTTTCAGATCACCACATAGCTTTGAACTTTAGCAAAATCAAACTGCATCATGAGTAACAATCAAGCAAATATTCCAGCATACCTATCAATCCCTCTTCCAAATCAAAAGCGCAAAATCATACCAAGAATTAGTTCCATATCGAAGCATGATGCATGTTTGTTTGTTTGTTGGTCTTTGATTATTTTATGATTTTATCTTTGGTGGCATGCCTTTTAGCTTCTCCAGGATGTTTGAGACTAGAGAGGCGATGATGGGGCATGTTCACTTGCTTGTTGCCTATGGATTGTTTCTTATTCATAGGACGACTCGTCTTAAGACATGGTTATCTAAAACCATTAAGGACCTATGAGTCTAGTATGGATGAGTGCATTCCTTGTCTGATAGTGTCTTCCATGCAATAAGTATTCAGGTCATCTAGGATCCTTATACCTAGATGCTTATACTTCATTACTAAATAAAAACACAAACAGTATTCAAGTTGTCTAGATGTTCATGTTATCTAGATGTTTATACTAATTTGTGACATAATAAGCTCGATGATGATAAAAGCACTTAAAAGGCACAAGAGGCTTCATGACCTTTATTTTCTCCAATCTTGCATCTTCCATTTCTTGCATTTCATTTTCTTCATCTTTCTTGTTGTAGAAAAATCAATCAAGTTGCATCTCCAAATCTCATGTCCCCTTAATCAATCAACCAATCATTCTATCAACTTGTCTTGCACTTGCATCAATCTCAATCAGCTTCATCAGCTCATCAACCTGGCTATACTGATCATTTCCATCAATTGTTCAGTTATGCCTATTGATTGTGCATTTCCATCAAATGTACACCACCACTTCATCACTTGCGCAATATCAAGTATCTAATCATTTTCTTGACATCTATCGAGAGATTAATCTTCTTACAATCTGTCTGATCAATCTCTCGAGGGGGCATATCATTCTTATCATATTCCTTACCAGGATATATCTGGGGCATGTATCAGTTGATCAATCTTTTTTCTTTGAAACAACATGACAAGCTGCATTGTCTCAAAGAGGGGAAAAATGTAGACACTCAAATTTTTCCTTGCAATCATCACATTATTCGTCTATTGATTAAAATGATCAATTCATTCAATACTTTCTTCTATTCATGCATTTCATCAAATCATTAAATCATCTCATTATCATTTTGAACTATCATTCATTATCATAATAAATTCATTATCATAATCATTCACTGACATTTCATAATAAAACTATATTATCATTTAAATCGCATCGCTTGAATATATCGTCCACCTCATATTGCATTTCATTCAATCATTAAATCGTTAAAATATTATCCCCACATGATCATTCATAATGCATAATAAATCATAATCATTCATAATCCATTTGCATTATAAGTCATAAACATCATTTCCATATTAAATAAATTACTATCCATAATTGTTTCATATTCATCTCCATTAATAAATCAATTATCATATACAATACTATCATGTAACTTGCATATAATCATATCATTTGCATAAACCATTCATGAAATATTACATTTTATCACTTTCATTCTCATCCATAACATTCAACCCAACAATGTGGGATAATGGCATTTCCTTCTCTCACATGTTTTATCCCACATTTCATCTTCAACCCCTCTCCGTCCTCAGGAAAATCTTATTTAAATGGGATTTTCCTCTCATTTCAGCTCACACAGATTTTGCTCACAAATTTACATACTCATATCATCTTTTCATCTTGATTGCATTTCTCATTCATCATAGCCTCTTTATTGCATTTTGTGCTCATAAAATCTGAGAGCAAATGCATAAACAAAGATCTTGGTGATAGGGAGACAATGGAGATTGATTTCTTTTAAAAGCATTGTTTTGTTTCTGTAGTTTAGATTTGTATTTATGGTTTTGCTTTTAATTAGAATGCTTTTAATTAGAATGGCTCTATTGATGTGAGCTGAAATGGTGGTTCTTACTCTATAGAA